>JAYKAV010002835.1:0-197566 GCA_035582835.1 Phoebastria nigripes | reverse complement strand
AAACCCAAACCAGAAGTATATAACAGAAGCACTAACTCTTCCAAGGGTTATAAAAAACAAAAGATGAAATAAAAAACGTCACTCCTGTGTATCTTGAAAAAAGCAAAGTTGGTATTTTCATACTTCAGTTGAATGTCAAGCTTCGTGCATTTTAAACTTACGGGGCAAAACTGCATGGTAGAGGAAGCTATGAATTCTTTTGCCTGAATATGGGTTTGGGGGAGAGTGTGTTGTTGTGGCTGTCTTTTGTACCTGTATTTGTATGGACCCTGACACCATGGGGTCCTGGTCTGTAGATGAGGCTAATAGCTTTCATCACTGCATAAATAATTATTGAAAGTGATAAATAGACCCTGTTGCATATCTGGTGTTTATTATCCAAGGAAGTAAGCAGCCACTGTAGTTAAGTGTTGAGTATAGTTTAAATTTTTTTTTTTTTTTTTTTTTAAATAAAAATCTGTGGTGTTCCTATGCTGGCTTGTCAGACTGCCCATTATAGATCAACAACTAAAATCCTTTAAAATTTGGCCTATATCCATCATGTTTGCAGAACCAGAGATCTAAAGGTTGAGAGAGTCTATAAAATTAATTATTCTGCCATCTGAAAAAAGAAAAATAACCCAAGAACCTAGCACTTATCAGACTAAGTGACTAAGCATGCCTTTTTCTTTTAAGTGGGTAAAATTGTGATATAGCAAAATAGTATCCAAAAGGTAATTTATAAAACATGTTGCGTTCATAGTGGCTAGCCTAAGCTGTGGAGTGAAAGGTCTTTAGGATGTGAGTGGGGGTTCAGAGGCAAGGTAAGTAATGGATTAGGTGGGCTGATGAACTGGAAAAATAATCTGATTCATGTGTGGTCTCTGTCCTGGTGTGTATCCCTGTGTATCTGATATAGAATTGGGTACAAAAGAGGTACTGAGGCTATAGGCAAAAATGAAGCATTAGTATTAAGGTTATTTTTGGAGCAGATACAGTATTTTTAGCATGCATAATAGAGCATGTGACCTGCAGGTAGGGGCAGGAAGACAAGTTACTGTGGGGTAAAATGGCTGCATATCTGCTAGTCTGTAAAAATTGTCCTTGTGCATGCTCTTACAAAGCACCAAGTGAAAGCAAGTGATTAAGGGGAGGTAAAGAAAGATTCTAATATCCTCATGGGATGTGTGCGTGGCAGTTGCTATAGGGGAACTGGTGCTTTGTAAGTTTACCCTTTACCTTACCAGTAGCGACTTGGCTATCAATACCCAGAACAAATTGTAGATATATGTCTTCATGAGACTTTCCTTTTCTTGACGTTTTATAAAGCTGTTTTATAAGAACATATACTTATTTAATAAAAGGTAAAATGTTGTATTACCTGTTGGTATTTTTCATCTCTCCCTTGTCTGCTGTCTTCCAGTGTGCAACTGCATCTTGAACTACCGGGTGAGAAATTTTGCTCTTGCCTGAAGCACATACATAGGCTCAGCCTTGAGAGCTTGAGCCAAGATCATTCCACTCAATAAGCCTTCTGATGACTCTGGTGGCCCATGTCCTTGTGTTTTCAGTTGTCGCTGTGTTACAAGCTGTGAAATGGGCATTTCAGCCAGTAGAAGATGTTAGAATGATTACTTTTGGAAACTTAAAGCTGGTAAAGAAGGGCAAGTAAATTGAGAGAAAACTGAGTTCAAGACCAAAGTTTATAGCAGAAGTGCAAAGGGTTTTCTGGGAGACAGGATTGTTTGTTGTAGGGTTTGTTTTTGAGAAGGTGTGGGACAAGAAGATGAGACATTCCAGAAAAAAAATTGTTTTGCACAGTTTTTCTAATGCAAGATCTCTGCAATTTTTTTTCACAAGTTTATGAGCTTGTTTGAACATGGCATGAGATTTTTCTTGTCTGTATTTTTCTTGCAGTTTTAAAGACCATTTTGCATGGAACAAGGTGACATCTTGCATCCATAACATCTTAAGTGGGCAAAGATGGATTGAACACTATGGAGAGATCATCATCAAAAATCTTAACGATGACACTTGCCACTGCAAACTGACTTTCATAAAGGTAACCACAGCAGTAACCACAGCAATGTTTGCAGTGCCTTTTCTAACAGACACAGCAGTGGGTGGATGCTCTCTGCTGAAGCTCAGTACAACTGTTTACAAGCTGTATTTTCCTATAGTTCTGCTGTAATTACCTGTGATTCTTTGAGAAACTTTAACTCTGAAGCAACTGCCACTCATTAGGTAGAGCCAGACAAGAAAGAGAAGCAACAGCTTCTCAGGTGATTCCACCTGAGATGCAGAAAAATATGGGGAAAGGAAAGGAAGAAATATGATGAAAAAACCTACTCTGTGTTTGATGAGAGAGGTAGGCACAAGGTGGTTTACCACATGCCTCCTGCTAATGCATTGGCATGTGCTGTGGTCGCATTCATTCAGCAACTGTAGAACCAGTGCTTATGCAGGGTGCTTCACCCAATGCTCTTTCCTAGCCCTTTGCAGGTACTCAAGAGGAACTTAAGTGAGAGGCTGTGGTGTTACTCAAAGCTTTTGCTTCAGTACAAGGCATCAAGATATGAMTTCCTCAGGAAATGCCCTTATAACTGAAATTAAAAGTAGTTTTTGGCAAGAGATGACTTCTTCCTAGTAAAGGAAAATCAATGAAAACCTAAAACGATACCAAAATTTCTAACCTGAGAAATAGTTTTGCAAAGCACGCTAGGAGACTTACCTTAACATGCATTTTCTGTATCTGATTGCTGGAGAAAGGCTGTGCTTTACGTAGAAACAGACCATACAGTTACAAGCTAAATACTTCAGCATACTTATGCAGCATGGCACACTCAGCAGCAGAAGGAAAGTTTCCTTCTTTTATTTGTTTTCCTGAATACTTTGTGCTTTCTAAGAAGCATTTGGGTGATTGTTTTTTTTTCAAATACTTATTTGTAAGTACTGTAATGTATTTGCAGAGTTGCAATGGATGTTTAGAGTTCAAATTTTAAAGATTGAGAGCCTGCAAATCTTACACCTTTGATATTGTAAATTGCCTAAAGTGGAGATTACTGCACTCTTCTATTACCTCTTCTGCAAATTTGGGGAAGGTGTAGATAACTAAGTCAGGAGTCAGTGTTACCTGTCATTGGGCAAAATTCAAGGTCAGCTATACTTCACCTAGTACTGCCCCGAAAAAAGGCAAACAAAAAAAATACGATTCTCAATGTTAGTATTTTAATAAGCTGATTGATAGTACTAACAGCAGTTGTTTGCATATGATATTGTAATGCACACCTAAATGAATAGTTTTCATTTCAGAAAACCACTCTACAGCATGATGCTACTGACATGGCAAAATCACTCGCACTTGATCTCTTATACACCTTTTTTCCCCTTGTTTCTTTTAATTCTAGGCAAAGTATTGGAATCCAAATGCACATGAGATTGAAGGCAGTGTCGTGGACAAAGCTGGGAAAGTTGTGCATCGACTCTTTGGGAAGTGGCATGAAAGTTTGTACTGTGGGACAACTTCATCTTCAAACTGCATATGGAGAGCAAGTTAGTCATCAGAATGGCTAACGTACAGAACTTAAGATCTGCTTGAGAATAAGCTTACTATTTTCATCTCTTTATTAAGCCCCAACTTCCTGTTATTTCTATGTGGAATATTAGATTTTTGTCAAGCATTTAAAATTTAGACCAGAAGAATACATCATTTAAATAATACGGAGAACTTAATCCCATGGCTTCCTGCATTTTCTCCATTCTCCCTCATTTTCATATTTGGGCATGAAGTGGGTATTGAGGACTCTAAAAGGAAGGAAAAAAAAAAAAAAGGAACAAAACCCCCTACTTTTTGTGTAGAGAAGTGTGGTGTATTTCATGTATTAAACATTGGAGGATAGCCCACAAAGCTTAATTCTGTAATGACAGCCGTATCTGAACTTCTCCCAAACTCGTGGGGTTTTGTCTACTGTGGTTTGAAAAAGCACTATGATAATACCATGGCCTTCATCAYAGTTGTACTCTGATTCAGCTGAGAGAACAGAAATCTGTTTCATTGCAGTGCAATTATGAAGGGGGATGTTCTCTCTTGTCACATTATTAAAAACCTCTTATTCCCCCAGAACTGAGACCATGGTTCAGAGATGAACAAATGACTGAGAGGAGCTTGGAATTTTCCTTCTAAAGATAATAGCATTTAATTGGTATTCTGAATGTACTCTTCTTCTGTAGATCCGATGCCTAAAGATTATGAACAGTGGTATGGATTTACTCAATTTGCACTGGAGTTAAATGAACTGGATCTGCAAACTAGGTCATTACTCCCATCCACTGATACACGTTTTAGGCCGGACCAAAGGTAAGAAGTTTTAACTCTTAAATATCTTCCTCAAATAGTTCTTAATCTTCTGTACGCTCACTTTACCCTAAGCTCAGACTATTTTGTGTAGATACCCGCAGTGTGTTTCTATTTCTACATTAACGTGCATCTGAAACAGACATTTTAATCACTTATCAAGAGATGGTCTAGTCATTATGGACCAGTGTTTCCTAAAATTGGCTCGTGCATGCTTCTAGATAACTGCCTTTCCAAAGATGTTAAAACTTCAGTACTTCAGGTACTGGATGTTGAGCGTACTGTGTTTGAATAGCTAAAAACTGAGACACTTGCCATTTCTTTCTGCGGTGGAATTTCTACTGTTGCTAACTTCCAAGGAAAAGAATATAACGATGACTGAGCTTGTTATGAGAGTTACTTTTCCTTAAGTGCTTTTTGGTAGTGCAGTTGTCTGCAGATGTAGCTGTTTACCTTTCAAACACTGTGAACTGCCTGCTGTAAAGATTAGATTCTGGAGCTCTAGAGGACCTGGCAAAGATGGGGGATAGGAGCACCAATTGTGTCTCTTATCACTGCTGGTGCTACAGGTTTCTAGAAGAAGGGAATATTGAAGGAGCTGAAATGCAAAAGCAGAGGATCGAGCAGCTACAGAGAGAACGACGGAAGGTGCTGGAAGAAAACAATCTAGAGCATCAGCCTAGATTTTTCAGGTACAATAGAATAATTAGTATATACTATCATTTATTGAAATTCTTATTATAGTTCTGGTTCTAAACTGCCATAGAGCAGGCTCCATTTTTTTCCAGGTTTCTTCTATATTCTTGATTTTTGTACTTTGGCAATGTAGAACACTCCAGACTTAGTTAAAATTCAGGATTATATATTGCTTTTTCATTAGTGCATCCCTGAATTTCTTTCTGATTTTTTTGCCTTGATGGTGATTGATATTTAGTCTACGTTTGAATTTGCCTGAGTGAATGTAGCATCTTTGATTCTTTCAAGCAAGGTGAAGTAGCTGGATTTAGCTTAATTACCTCTGCTGAACTTCTGCTGAATTCAGTGGGATTGCCTTGTGCAGAAGTGCGCAGAGTTGGAGCCTTTTATTTCCAGGGCTATTTTTGAACATGTTTCCCCTATATGATAGGGAGAGAATTATCATTCAGAGAGCATTTTATTTTTTCCTGTTGTAATTCAACTAATGGGAGACTTCAGCCATCGAAAGACAAAAATGAGTGCTGGTGAGGACATGGCCTTTTGCCCTCCAGCTTCTCTGTTCTCCTGCAATGAAAGAGGTGGAGCCAAGATGAATGTTGTATGGGCCTATGTATCACAGTTAACAGATCTGGGATCCTAATTTTTTTCTGGATGGATAGATACTGCACTTTTGACAAGCACAGAAACATTTAAAATAGGTGCAAAAAGGAAATGCCTCAGGCCACTACTTGTTCAAGGAGCTAACTCATCACATGTCAATCACACCTGCCAAAGAGAAGCAAATGTTGCTTCCAGCAGGCTAAAAAGTTAGGATAGAGACAAAGTCTAATAGTTCGTAATTGTATATTCACAATGAGAACTGTGAATGTGGATGAGGATTTGAATCCTCACAATGAGGATTTGAAAATTGAGATTGGTGCTGTAGATTTAAGTAACAGAATAAAAAATTTAATTACTATATATGAAAAGTGTTACCCAGTGTTAGAGTAGATATGAATTATACATTTGGCTTTTCAATAGTGATTTCTCTCTTCAACAAATCACAAGCCTTGATTTACTTAAAAGAATAATTTGGTGCTGTGCCAAAAATGTTGTACACTAGATTGAACACAGACCGATTCCTTCAGGGTATGGTACCTAGTGCAACGAGTCTCGCCTCTTGACTGAGAGCTGTAGGCTCTCTTTATGCAATAACTGTGGTGAGCCATCTTTGGAGAGGTAAAAGGAAAGTTTCCACTTTCCACTCAGCTGAACACTAGGCTACTGAGATGCGTCTCCAAGGCCCAGTGGAGACATACCAGTTCGACTCCCCAAGCTATATTGCCTTGTTTAAAGGCTGTACTGAGTTGCACTGCACCTGGTTCATGGGCTGGATTGGGTATCTGTGCACAGTGCTACATTGCATTACAGAGCATATGTATGGAAAATATAAGCTTTACATTTAAGGCATTTGTTTAATCTTTGATAGGAAATCCAACGATGACTCCTGGGTGAGCAACGGAACCTACATGGACCTTAGAAAAGAACCTGGTTTTTCCAAACTGGACAATCCTGTCCTCTGGTGAAAGAGGAGCCAAGTGAAGATTTTCTGTGCTGTGTTCTTGGATCTGATTTAAATGAAGTATATATAAAATATATCTCTATATATACATCTATATATGTATACACACACACACATATAATATATGTGGGGGGCGTGTGTATGTGCATATCTCCAGAATTGTGCTTAATTTAGAATCTGATAATTCATTTGTTTTCTTTACTCTGACTATTGCAGTGATTGTTTGAATGTATAAATACCCTAACTTCTTTTTATAAAATATTTAATAAATAGTACTGAATGTTAACAGCGAGAGGGAAAAGAGGAGCTTTTACACTACTTTTGCAATGTGTAATAATGTCAGTTCTGAGTTAACTTATGCCTTATTGAATTGCATTGGAGACAGTAGCATCAGGATCTCCTAGCTGTGCTGAGAAATCAGAGTGCAAGCCTTAGTAACTCAAACCGTAAGTAGGCTTCCACAGTTCGATGAGTAGTTCAGCTGTTTCTGGGCTGGTATAAATTGCTAAAACAGATTATAAGCTGGTGCTGGAATCTGAGTATGATCCTTTACTGCCTGCAGAAAAGATTTAAATAAGCTTTTGTTTCTATTAGCTTTCTTAGCATTATGGAAGAGGTAGTTCTGAGCTTACATGAGTGGTTCTACTACCTTATACATAAACTGTACCTGGCTAAAGGTAGTGCTAGAAATTCAGGAATCACCAAAATTTTCCACTGGGAATCTTCAGATTTTATAGCCCCCAACAGGGCAAGAGGAGGAGATCCTTTGTATATAATGCTTGAGCACTGACTAGATGAAGAAGCGCTCTCTTTTTCCAATAAGTAAAATCTATACAGAGCACGAAATCCTGTGCTTCCATAGCTTCATTTGTTTTTATTAACCTAAAAATTGCAACAGTAAGACTTTTTAAAAAGTGAGCAAACTGATTGTTTTAAGCTAGAAATTTTTTCTTAGTATTTTGATATTTTCTACCTCTTAAGAAATAAACAGCATATTTAAGATCTTATATTTAAAAAATGACCATCTGCCTTATGGAGAAAAGTATGGAGTCTTTGATCTTCCTCTGTTTGTTTGTTATGTTCAGATAAATATTCGTCTTGCACTAAATCAATTGCATCTCTTTCCTGTAATTTTATACATATGGCTAGATTTGTGAAACTACTACACCATAGGTCAGAAATACAGCAGGAAACAAATGTAGCAGAAGTCGCACTTTTGAATGAAGATTATAGAGATGGGCAGTATTTTTGTTTTTTCCATCAAATCACAATGCCACAGTCATTAACAGAGTAATTTGTATTCCTACCTATCTGCAACTCAAGCCTGACCCATGATTCTTCAAGACTGTTCTATGTGTCTGTGACTCTCTGGCAACAACACAGTTTCCAAGTTTAAATCTATATCCTGTTACCACCACCACCCCCTTTTCTTTTTCTTACACGCCACTTTAATGACACAAAATAAATCCAAATGTTGTTGGCATGTTTAACTGGTTTATGACTGGAACAGTTGGACAGGGCATGGATAAGGGAGACTCCTAGGGGGACTAATAGCTTAGAAAAGCTTTCACTTTACTGTGTGCTGCATTGTTCGAAAGAAAACCCATTAAAAATGGATCCATGTATTATATGTAACATGAAGGAAATACTATGAACACTTCCATTTTAAACCAAATTTGTGATGTCAGATTAGATGTATATTTGAATTTTGCTTTCTGTTACCTGGAAGCCCCATTGTCTTAGAGGCAGATGAATGCTTTTTCACCCTTTTTCACTTTGCCCAGGAACTCTGCCTCACTATCATTTCTGTAATTTATTACCAAAGAAGTTAGCCTAATTCTTTCTATTTAATACGTCTTTTAAAGACTTGACTACCACACCAGCAGCTTACAATAAGGCAAGGTTCATGTCAATACGAAGACAAAATCTGGGCTTTGATTCCAAAGGAAATCTTAACTTTTGGGGGCTGTTTGGCTTTTCAAGGAAACTGAGGATCTCTTCATGGCTTGTTCCCTTCCTGTGTTTTATTCTTGTATTGACTGTCAAAACTTGGCACAGAAATTAGTTGATATTTGTAATTATTCTTGCTGTTGGTAATTACCATTTATACTAAAAATAATATTCATTTAACAACAAAAGAGGGTAGGGGAAATAAAAAAAAAAGCTTTTAAGAAAGGGTGCAAAATTTATGGAGGATGCATTAAACTTGCTCATTGTCATATTTGGCAGCTACTGTGATTACTGTCTGATCTGGTTGCTGGGTTTGTATTTTCTATGTATGGAGGGGATTTCCCCATGCTTTGTCATATGACCTAATAGTTGATAGCATCTGAAATTAAAGGATTAGAGGCCAAAAGGCAAAGTTAAAGAATTGTAATGCATTAAAATCAGCAGGTGTTAAACAAAACTAATCTCATATTGGGTGTTTGAGTCATGATTTTTGAGAAATCAGACTGGCAGTGTTGCGTTGTATCTTACAATCTAAAATGTCTAAAATATGTTTGATTAATGACAAGAAGCATTGGGCTGAGCAGTGCCTTATATAAAATTTTCTTCAGCAAAATTCCCATATCAAGAAGGTAAACTTCAGAATTTTACTGTCATCTCCAGAAAAATAATGCCTGAGAATAATCCATGGCATTTCTTAAATACATGAAGCAAAATCATTGCACAATAGCTCCTTTTGTAAATCTCTGGTACACATCTGCAAACATGGTGTAACCAGTTGTGAATGATCCTCTGACCCATGTTTCCGACTGTGGTATAGTTGTCCCTGCTTACTTTTGTACAAAACAATTGGGTTTAGTTGTTAAACTTCTGTCAACTGTATATTAAGAAGAGGAATAAAATTGTCTTGATGTTACTTCTGTGTATTTCTGCATAAAAATATATTCATCATTCACAAATCTTAATATGCTCTATACAGTTATTCTTGGTAAAATATGAAATTTTGGTAATTTTCTTCCCCAAAACTTCA
The DNA here is from genome assembly GCA_035582835.1 of Phoebastria nigripes. Lineage (NCBI taxonomy): Eukaryota > Metazoa > Chordata > Aves > Procellariiformes > Diomedeidae > Phoebastria > Phoebastria nigripes. The sequence continues at coordinate 187,999 of JAYKAV010002835.1, read as the reverse complement.
GATGTGTTAATGGGTGCAAAACTTACATTAGCTTTCTGCAATATAACTAAGACAGCTCTTGTTTTTAAAAACTGACATTGAGGGACTTTTTCCCCCCATTTCTACCCTGAATAGTAAAAAGAAYGTATCAGGCAACTTACTGCTTCCTTTCATACACAGCAGTGATCCCCAAGCTGTTTAGCTCAGCGGATCACTCTTAAAATTTCCTGATGACCATTGCCTGCTGTTATAGCTCTCTTATTTGATGACTTTATAAGCATTACTTAATATGATTTTGGAGGGCAGTTTGAGAAGCACTCATCTAGCCTTTCTTTGTGTACCCATTCACAAAGTAAAAAACTCACTATAAACTTACATCAAGATGATGGAGCAGCTCAGGCCTTTGGGTGTTAAAACACTGGCTCAGTTTTCAAATTACACAGCAAAGAGAAAAAAAAAAAAAATCCAGGGAAATAGTGTTCATAGAAACAGAAACCCACAGCTCTACTTCCAGATTTGCAGACCTGACACTTAGTTTCTGACTTTGGTAGAGTGTAAGTTTGGGATTGTGAAGCAGCATAACTTGTTTAGGAGACTACTCTCGGTAGCATAAAGTGCCCTTTAGACTGAGTGGAACTGGAGTGCACCATTAATCATTGCATTCCTTTCTTAATCTCTGCTCTCTGAGATATGCTTTATGTGTTAGTTTGCCAGCACTGATTTACCTCTTTTAGATGCTTTTTGAAATAGATCCAGTAAAGTACTTAGGTTCTTTATACAGAGCTTGGAAAATAAGGTGCATGGAAGGAAGAGCAAAAACAGCCAAAATTTTGAGAAGGAAACATCCTAGAGATCTGTTCTTCCACCAACAAGTTTTCTTTGAAGGACTGGAAGCAGGATTGCTGCTTTCTTTTACAACCTGGCCCCCGAAGGAGGTGGTGGTTGCAAACATGGTTACCTTATTATTTGGCAGTTTAGTGTTGAAGCCAGATCACCATACAGAAGGGAACACAGATTCATGGGGCCAGAACGTACAACGGGACAGCTTTGGGGTTGCACAAAGGTCCAGTGCTGGTCTCAAAAAAAACCCCCCAAAAACCAACCTAACAAAAACCTCACCCCTTCCCATGCCCCCCACTTTAYCTCAGCTGCTTACAGTTCTGTTTAGGTTTTCTATGTGGCCCCTCGTATCTAAAAGTCCTTATTCAGTGTCCTATTTTGTCTTTATTTAAAAAAATTCCTGAAGAATAGGAAAACAGTCCATTCTAAAAGCTGTAGTTAAAAACTTTCCCCATAAACATTGTGGCCTACTTCTGTACCTTTTCCTTGACCATGAACAGGACTTTCTTCCCACTTGCACTCCGGAGTCAGACCTGGTAAGGGTAGCATGCTACRGAAATGTGCAGCTACATCTGCTCAGCATACTCCTAATTAACATCTTTGCATCTGCTTTTGTGTAAATCTCTTCTGTTATCTCTCTAGATGACCAGCTTTGCAGAGCAGGAAATTTTCAGCATATCTTACTTTGTTCAATACAGCTTTTTTTTGTGTACAACTCATACAGAGGGGGCAAGCTGAAGAGGAGTGCAAAACTTGGCCCACAGTGCATACATAATAGAGAGAAGGATGAAATCCACCTTCTCCACATAACTGAATACATCTTGCAAGGGCTAGAGTCAGATGGTGGTATTCAAAGAAGTGAAGTTAAAATGGAAGGTTTTTTTTTGGTTGAGTGTGTTTTCATTCATGGATTACGCCTACTATAAAAAAAATTCACAGTATTCACTAACTCATCCTTTCTATTTTCTAGCTACTGGTGGGTGCAACTTACTCCAGCAGCTGTGGGTTCATAAGAAACTGCACGTTATCTGGCTTATCTGTTGAAACTTAGTAAATGCTGTAACTTATCACCAAATGTATTATTGTACTCCTCAGTTCTTACTGTTCTTGCTGCAGCTTTTGAAAGCAATAAGAGAAATTTTCCACATAAATAGTTGCCATATGTTAAAACATTATTTTAAGTGGTTCCTTTTTTATATATAAATTGTGGATTTGGTGTTTTTGTTGTATAAAACAAAACTGTATTAAAGCTTATGAGAATGTTTGGGAAGTTGATCCACAAGAGGTGATGAGCTCCTTCAGCTCCGCACCTTTGAGATGATTGGTATCCCTGAGAATCAGACAGTCTTGTATTTATGTTAGCAGTATTTTACTGGTTCCAGTACTGGAAAAACATACCACATGTATGAGGTATCACATACGCAAAGCTGCTAAATGCTGAATTTGTTGTTTGTTTTGATAGGGCATTAGTGATTTCAGAATGAAGAAAGGTATTTTATGCGTTAGAATTATCACTGACTTTCAGATTTTTGAGAAAATGTTCTGTAGTCAGGATCATTCCTGTTTTCTGCTTCACTTACTCCAAAAATTTGTAATAATATTGGAGCACCTTGATGCGCAATTTGATTTATTATTTTTGTCTCTGTAACCAATTTAGTTGGATGTTAATAAATCATACTTGCAAAAGGTCATAAAGCACACTGACTTTTTCCCAGGGGTTGTAAGCATCTTTCTTCAAAGGTTGTTAGTGACAGCTGAAATAAGTCTAGCTGCTGTAGTGATCTGTGCTTTTTACGCTTTCCAAAATGGCAAGCATGAAAGAGCTTCCATCTGCTAGAAGCCTTATTTATCACTCTTACAATCTGTCTGGTAGTTGTGCAATGTTCCAGTTGTTTACCAGTTACCTACACGCACTGTACAGCACTGTCGTATGGCTATTATACAAGACATTGGGGCAGGGAAAGGGGTAAGCTGATGGAATTCATTTACAGCTGGAAGTTGATTCTTAAAAGCAGTTTTTAGTAGACAGATGTGCAGCATAAATGTTATGCTTTAGCATAACCACATGTTCTCCATAAAACAAATTTTAAAAACAAGGAAACGTACTATTTACTGGATAAAATAAATAACTGGAAGGAAATGGTATCAACATGGTGTTTTCTCCCTTAGAGATGGTGATTCAGGACAGCTCTGCCAATCAGATCTCAACTATGTCTCATGGTCCCACCATATGTGTATAAGATGCAATACAGATGGATTAGTATCTTGAAAAATGTGGGAGTACAGTGAGTGTAATTCCTGACCAACCTGTAATTCCTGACTGCAGTTCTGCAGCACTTCCCAGACTCAGTGTGTATGAAGATTGGTGGGAGGGAGAATGGAGGTTCCAGAAAGAGCTGGGAAAATTGGATCAATAAATCTATTACCAGGCAAAATATCCTCAGCTGTTGTACGTGGCAGAATAATGATAGAGGCCAAAAGAAAAACAGCTTTTATAGTGGGAAGAATCAGCTCCTGGTTTTTTGAAATCCAGCCATTTTGGTTCTGTATTGCATTAAGAACTTTGCAACTTGCCTGTCATGTCAGTGGGAATCACTTCGCTGCTGATTAATTTCATAGAGATCTAATATGCTTTAATTGGTACCTGAAATAACTAGCATTTAGTTCAAGTTGCTGGGAAAATAGCAGTTTACAGAAGCAGTAATATTTTTTTCATAATTATAAAAGGGAGAGGAAGATGGCAAGGGATCCTCATTATTGGTGCCCTGATCATGAACCACCTAGGGCAGTCGGAACTTCTCTTACGGAGAAATGGATATGGAGTGAATTTCTCATGATTGCCCCTGGAGCTAATAACATGCGAAGTACCCACAGTGTGGTCAGTGCTACCCAAACAAAACAGGCTGTTCTCCCCTACAGAACTGTAAGGTAAACTTGGCTCATATAGACCTTGCATCCAATTTGTGTTTAAGCTCAGTTGTCTGTTCATTTACAGCAATCTCTATTTTAAAGTCATTTTGCTTACTGCAAAATGATTCAAACCACCATAGCGTGAGGAAAAACACTGACAGCTGAGCAAAGCTTGCTCTGCATAGTAACTGACGCATCTTGGCTTCTTTTTCTTTTTCTTTTTTTTTTTTTTTAATGCCTCTGTTACATTTCTTTCATCTTGCGAACATTGCTCTCCATGCTCAATTTGCTGATTTTTAGCTTAGACCCCCTCTAGTGCAGTGGATGCATAAGAATTTGTAGGGTTACTCTGAGTTTTTAAATGGGGTTAAAAGCTGGCCAGATATCAAATTCTGCTGTGTACTTATGAATTTGTATCTTTGCTTACTCTGTACCAAGGGAAATATTTGAAATTGCTATGTGTAAACCCTCATTTGAGGTAAATCAACATTGCTCTACTGAGCTGAGTATAACTGAGGCTTAAGTTAACTGAGAATTTGACTCTCTGGGTTCATTGATGTAAGTTTTTACAGGCTCTTGGAACAATAATAAATTCCTGGAAGACAAGATGTTGTGTACGAACATCAGCTGACATTTCTGTCTGTGATTTCACAGACTTCAGGAATTATTGTCTTTCTCTCATGTGCTAGGGCACTATTTCTCTTTGAGGATTTTTTGAGCTGATGTTTCACTTGCTATTTTACTAAAAGCAGCTGTTAGAAGTTGAAAATATGKTTTTTTGCATAGTTAACATTGGTTTTCTTCATTAAAATTCCTTTAATAAAAACTTGCTTTCCTAAATTACAAATTTCTTTCTTTTTAACTTGTGCTTAAAAAAAAAAAGAAGCCATGATAAAGGCTGCTGTAAATCTAGTTTGAATTACTGCCGTACGTGCCTTGAAAAATCCTTTCCTCCTTAGGTTTTATGAGGATATGTCTGCAATGCCTAGATTGCTGCCTAGAGCAAGGAAGATTATGTAGATTTATCAATAGATAAGAACCTGTCTAATAACTGAGAGAGATTTACTGTTTTGTTTACTCTTAGGTTTGTTATAATTTCAGCCATTGACAGACTGAAGATGGATTGAAGTCAAGAGATCATCCTACTTATATTCATTGTTTGTTACTTGCACTTCAGGCTGTGAAACAAATCTTGTCAAAGCAAATAGAGCTATATAATAGCTATATAGTTTTTTTGGATGGGAAGATCAATTTTCTTACGAAGTTCAAAAATAGTGCACCAAATTCTTAAGGCCTTTCATGGGAAAAACTTCTAGTGAGGACTTCGCCTGAGAAAGAGCACTGCAAGTAGGTTGGTTAGAGCAAGCTTGACTTTTTCTATCTCAGTTCTCCAGGTACCAAAGGATGGTGAGCATAGCCCATCCTTAACATATGCCCTTTCATCGTTTTGGAGAGAGAGTAAAACTTCAACCAAAGTTGATGGAGGGTAGAGAGCTCAAGGATATTATATTCTCACCTTTTGTGGATATCAGAAACGGGAAAAGAGATCTGGATGTGCCACATCGGAAGAAAGGCCGTAGTAGGAGCTCCACTGTATTTTATCTAGCTGCAAAGCTTCCTAAAGCTGATGCTCATGTGAACACTTTGGTCTTGATACGAACAGGAATTCTTTTATTTGAAATGATGGGGGAAAGGAATGAGAGGAAAGAGTATATATTGTTGAAATAAGATTCTCAGTATTGAAGTGGTCCTAGCTAAAAGACTGACTGCAGTTCATGCTTTCCCAGTACCASTTGCTCACTGTTTCCTTTCATACTAACACTTAGTCTCAGGACACAACTGGTCTTCCTTCTCTCTCAGAAATTGCATTGCTCACACTGTGGTGTATTGGCATTGATGAGGCTGGACAGTAAGTGCGGAAGAACCAAATAAGCCCCAGCTCAAGCTGACTACGACCAGTTCTGTAGGTGGACGTGCATTCCCGTCTCCCAGTTGCAAAGGGGGTGCAATAAGGCACTGGCAATAAGAAAGCCATCCACCCAAGGTTACTTGCATCACCTGTTAGAGATGCTACTCACCCAAATCAGTGTGTCATTCAGACAAACAAGGGCAGCACAAGCAGCAAGGACACCAGTTTCAGTCCTATGATAGAGCAAATAAAATACATTTTTTAATTATCAGAGAACAGGCCAGCACTTTGTTTCATATGTGTTTTTTTACAGCATAGTGAAGACCTGGTCTGTATGTGTAACTGCAATATAACAAACAGCGTCAATAACCTGGAGTTGTGTGAATTCAGCCCTGGCCACCACTGCTGTGTAGTGGTTCCACCTCTGTTCAGAAGGACAGCTGCAGCCTTTTACACCTACCAATCTGTTTTAGAATCATAGAATCATTTAGGTTGGAAAAGACCATTAAGATTGAGTCCAACCGTAAACCTAACACTGCCAAGTCCACCACTAAAACATGTCCTTAGTGCCACATCTACGCATCTTTTCAATACCTCCAGGGATGGTGACTCCACCACTTCCCTGGGCAGCCTGTTCCAATGCTTGACAACCCTTTCAGTGAAGACATTTTTCCTAATGTCCAGCTTAAACCTCCCCTGGCGCAACTTGAGGCCATTTCCTCTCGTCCTATCGCTAGTTGCTTGGCAGAAGAGACCGACACCCACCTCGCTGCAACCTCCTTTCAGGTAGTTGTAGAGGGCAATAAGGTCTCCCCTCAGCCTCCTCTTCTCCAGACTAAACAGTCCCAGTTCCCTCAGCTGCTCCTCATAGGATTTGTTCTCTAGACCCTTCACCAGCTTCATTGCCCTTCTTTGACCATGCTCCAGCACCCCAATGTCTTTCTTGTAGTGAGGGGCCCAAAACTGAACACAGTACTCGAGGTGCAGCCTCACCAGTGCCGAGTACAGGGGCACGATCACTTCCCTACTCCTSCTGGCCACACTATTTCTGATACAGGCCAGGATGCCATTGGCCTTCTTGGCCACCTGGGCACACTGCCGGCTCATGTTCAGCCGGCTGTCAACCAGCACCCCCAGGTCCTTTTCCGCCAGGCAGCTTTCCAGCCACTCTTCCCCCAGCCTGTAGCATTGCATGGGGTTGTTGTGGCTGAAGTGCAGGACCCGGCACTTGGCCTTGTTGAACCTTATACAGTTGGCCTCAGCCCATCGATCCAGCCTGTCCAGATCCCTCTGCAGAGCCTTCCTACCCTCAAAGAGATCAGCACTCCCGCAGCACCCAGTTTGTGGTACCTTGCTGCCTTTTTGGGCAACACTGTTGCATAATATAAAAGCAACTCCCATGCAATTAGCAGCCCACACAGTTTTGAGCTGCTTGCCAGCCCTTGCTCCTTGTTTCAAAAGGAACTGTGTTCTTCTCACCCTGCTTCCCTTCAGTGGGCAAAACCCAGGTATGTTCTTACTCAGTAAGACACTGAAAAGCAGACCCTTCGCATGCTGAAACTAGGAGGCAGCAATAGCAAGCTGAAAAATGAAATGGCTTTAAAAAGAAATCTTAGTCTTGGTACCCAACGGGGATGAATTATTGGCCCTGTGCGAAATGGGGTGKTTTTTTTTCCTTTCGTCTTCCCTTGGGGTGTGCATTTCCACAGCAGAAGGTGCAGACGGCTGCTGGCAGCTCCTGCTGCAGAGACCCTGGGGAGCCCCAGGAGCCCTGGCTCACCCTGCAGTGGCAATGCAGCCTCACAGCTCCTCAGGACCCTCTGGAGCCACTGGCTTCTTTGCCATTTGTAGTCGTCTCCTCACTGTCTGCTACTTGTGTGGGCCACAGCCTGCTTCAAAGATCTCTAAACAAAATTCTCAATTTCTATCTTTGCAGGTACTTAAAAAATGCATTTACTTTGTTCTCCTGGAGAAACCCCTTTCAGATTGCCCTGGAACAGGAATTCCAGTTGTTGTTCAGTTCTGAAAGAGAGATTGAGCTGACAGTTAACAGGTAATGAGAATGGGGGTTAAGGAGTTGCAAAATAATTGGGAAATATAACAAAGGAGGCAAAAAAAGAAAAGGGAGAGACAAAATTTGTTTTAAATCATAATAAAGCTATTGCTACAAATGTTGTAGTAGATGAAAACATGCGTCTGGTGTTATTCAATGAAATATTAATGTTAGCTTCAGAACATTTTGCAAGGTTTGACTACAGCCGTGCTCCAGTTCTGTGTCAGTGTAATACAAGCACCATCTGGCCAGCTGCCTCGTGAGGAACTGCAATCGCATACTGCGGATTCTTTGGAAAATTCTGCCCAAATCATTTGCTCCCGCAGGCGGATAGTGAGTGGTTTTGAGGGCTCTTGTGCATACACATCCATTCAGAGGATGCAAGAGGAATTGTGTGAACCAGAATAAACCTGGGGAGCTGATCAAAGAAAACTGTTCCTTACAGTCAGCTTTCCTCTCTACAGGCAGCTTCAGTCACAGGCTCTTCCCCATGGATCATTTAATTCCTCTTGTTTTGCCAATTTTGTCCTAAACTTTCTATGTATTCTTTAGATGTGCTTTCCTTAGTTCTTCCATTCACTGTAAACTTAAGGTTGTCTATAAATAACAAAATCAATATGAACTGCACTAATTTTAGGATCATATTTTTTATTGACCTGAAAATATAACAGTAGAACAATTATGAGTGGAAGTACAATTTATTAAATCAATGCGTATTGATGCATTTACAATCAGTTGTACCTAGCTGCCCATAGTACTAGGCACTGTACAACTATACTTTAAATAGTGCCATGTGCTGTACAGTTCATTTTAAAGAACCCTGCCAGAGTGCTTACAGTCTGAAAGGTGTATGTGTGCAGAGATACAAAGATGAAGGGCCTCATTTTTTGGAGGCTCAGTGACAGGTATCCTCTGTTTGCAATGTTTTATTGAAAAAAAAAAAAATCCTAATATTTGTTCTTTTAATACAGTTCGTCATTTGACTTTGTAGGTCCTGTTCCAACTGGCCAAGAACCAAAGATGTAAAAAAAGAAGAAAAATTAAGCAGCATAGGGAATAAGCTTCATTTCAGATTTTATTACTGATCTATTTTTTAGACTTTTGTAGTTCAATGTGGAATAATATGCTTTTAAAATAACTGTTTATATAGGATCTACATAAATGTTTGGGGCTCCTACACAATAGTTTGATAGCCATTCCTTTTGGCTAATTTATGAGGAAGTCCTACTATTGAATAGCTTGAACAATATAGCAGCCAGATGGTTTCTGATAAAACATTGATGAGACCAGATGGTTCATAATAAACTATTATGGAAAAAGACTTTTGAGACATGCAAGAAACATTATCTATTCCTAAGTCGTCATTTATCATTATTGTAAAAGAAATAAAGTTCTGTGGCTGCCATCTAATCTACAATTTAAAGTTAGAAGCACACGCCTCCTCCTGCATCTCAGTGTGGCACTCTCCAGTTGTCCTTCCAAGGGACAATATCCAGAAGTGAACTCTTTTTTCCTCATATTGGTCCCTAAAGGTAGCAGAGATGAACGTGACAACAAAAGATAGCCTCTAAATAGTGGCCAAACTCATCTCACAGGCAAAATCTTCAGATGGTTAAAGATGTCACCTTCCTATTGCTGCCAACAAGAGCCAAATGGACAGAAGCTCACATAAATGGGTAGGGAAATGCAGCAGAATGGCTTTCTGGCTGCTTTGAACTCACACGGTCCCTCCTGGCTTACTATGTCCTCTCACTGGTCTCCCCCAAGCAGGACAGAGTACCCTGCTGTTTGCTAAGCCTGTCACTAGCTGCTGGCACTGTAGCAGGGCTGATGACAGCCGTACCAGCAGGAGAGCGAGAAAGCTGTTGTTTGCAATGGGAAATGTTTCAGAGGACTGAATGGTATAGGCGAAAACTACAGAGCATCCCACCAAGACAGGAGATGAATTTTAATGTGAAATACAAATGAGGCCGGTTAGCTGATTTGAAAGAAAGAAAGAAACAAACAAAAAATGCTGCTCAAATCTTTTATTCTTGCAAAAGGAAATGGGGGGGCAAAGAAGTTCATTCTTTTGTTGGTGATTTGGCTTATGTTGCTGGACACCTTTAAAAAGATTTGCTACCCAAAGTATCCCTCTTTGCTAAATGGAAGCCCAAAATAGTTTCACTCTTTCTTCCCATTTCCTCCACAGAACTGAAGCCAGCAGACCCTCCTCCAGCCAGTGCGAGGGTTTAAAAAAAGCCTAGCATGCAGCAACAGAGAGCTTTGGACAACCTCCTGACACATCAATATAGAGGCTGAATTTCAGTGAGCGCTTTCTAGCCAGGCTGGGCGCAGCCTGAAACAACCCACTGATGGCTACAAGGCATTATATACCATTAGTACTGCTGTTAATACTGACCCTGTGAAAGCATTTAGAAAAGTTTTTAAGATCGAGAAAGAGACCAGAAAAAATAGCCATTTAAGAAATTCCCCTTTGCAGCCAATTTTGGACTTACATCCTAATGTCAATGGTTGAAAAAAATAAAGCCAGATTATGCCATCATACAAAAAAAAAAATCTAATGCCAAACGCTTATAGGATGCAAAGACCTTTTCTGTACCTGGTAGGAATAACCATTCTGCAATGCTGACATCTTGTGGTGGCCTGCTCAATGATTTCTTAACTTAGTATCACGCCTGAGGAATTTCACACAGAGGTGTTCAAAGAGCATACAACTACGGTGTTGGGTTTTTTTCCCTTTCAGACTACTATCTTTTGTGTTATTACTCACTTATTATGTGCATGACTCATTTTTTAAGTTGTGGCTGTGAAGTTCTTGTGTCGATTGACTCATTTATTTAAATGAGGTAGCCAAATCTTGTCCCGTACCGGAAACAGTTTGTCCCAGAGGCAAAAGTTTCTGGTTTTCTCCTTCTGCTGTTTCTGCAAGAGGATATTCTCATGCAGGAGTAATGCAGAAGGATCTTCTAATGCAGAAGGGATGCACTTCATGCTTCAGCTCAAGAGACGGAGTGCGTGGCAGGCAGATCCCAAAGCAGACCACTCTCACAATGTGTATTTCTCTGATACGATGTTTTCCCTGCTGGCATGCCAGTCAGTCATGAAGTAACTGCGTGCTCTGAGTTTTGACTGAGCAGTACACCTGAAGAGCATTTCCATGAAGACTGGAGACTCAAGGTGGGTGTTCAATCCTAAATGTCTCCTGTTTGCAGCCAGTTTTGATAACAGTCTTTGAAGCCTCTAAGTGAACTGCTGCATAGCCCCAAAACTGTTTGCTAACACCCAGACCTATGTTTCTGTCTCTTCTAATTAATGAGAAGCATCTGAAAACTATCCTACGTTAGCTTGTGTCTTTCAAGTGGATAGAATATTTCTGCTCAAAGTTTTTTCTTGAAAAGATGGAAATATGCCTGGTGTGGGCACCCTTTATTTGGTGTGCACGCAACTGCTGGTAACATCCTTAAAATGACTAGAAAGTTTCACTGTTTTTATTTGTGTCCTCCCTCCCCAGTGAATATTTCCATGGTAATGTGGTTCAGTGCAACTTCCTGGCTTGATTTCTCAAAATATGCTTTAGCAGACACTTGCATTTGAAACAAATCACACATTGCCACTCCCTGGAAAAACACATGATAGCTGATGAAACGTGTGCTATTACTGGCCACTGTGGGAGATTATTACTGGAGCTAGCGATTCTGCAGCTCAGTACTGATCCTAAAAAGAGACCTCCTGAGGATGTGTGGGTGCTTTTGCTCAGGATGAGGCTCTAAGAATGGAGCTTTATTTTTTTTTTTTTTTTTAATTAGCCCATAAAAAGTAAATTATCACAAATGCAGATGCTTACTTAGTTCCATTCAGGCTATTTGTTCAAATTTCTGTAACCAGGTGCAACCCCAGAAGGGAAATCTGTTTATCATTGATTCACTGAGGATGTCACCTGGGGGAATCAGAAAAGGGTGATGGATTAAAATCTGCTGAAATTAATTGGAAGTTTTGGGTAGTGTATGTAGTTAAACAGAATGGAAGAAATGGATGATACTTTAGCTATATGCATTAACTGTTACCTGTCACCTGGGACTGTTCATTTAAGGACATGCAACTTTCAACTTCCCTTTGTTCCAAAGCCCAGGTGTTACTCCATTAAGATCTGGTGATGTGACACTTGTGACTATACCCCACAGCCTCAAATGCTCTCTCTTCAAACCACAGGGGAAGTACCTGGCCTGTAGAACAGTTCACTTGAAATGTTTATTATCTTGAAAAACTACCCCTTGGGTTTCTGAAGACTCATCTATTTCTCACTGGATCAGTCCTTTGGTATCATAAACAACCAAGTTGTTTTGTTCTGGTGTTGCATTGTTTTCTAAGGGCTGAGATATGGTGACGGAGCTCAGTATTTCATACTGCGGTTCATGAACCTGCCCCCTGTGCTCCATTGACCACATTTCTCATTTTCTGCAGTGCTGCTGTTCAGGGTCCCTGGACTGGGGACCTTGGCTTGGAAGCTCCCATTTGGACCACTGCGACTTCGCAAGGCCAACAGTGCCAACCCTAAAGCTGCAAACCCGCAGCCAAACATGTGGCAGGGCTGTTGCTTCCAGCAGATTTTGCACGCAGGCCGCTGACCCTCTGCGTTTCTGACCATGGGTGATCCAAGCCAGATTTGAGAGGATGTCACGAAAATTTCCTTTTTAATTGTGTCATAAAATATCACTGTCAGGCAGTTACCAGCAGGGAAAAGAAGGTGCCTGTGTTATTTGATGGGAAGCAACCATGCAAAACCAGCTGTCCCATCCCCTGGCTGAGCTGATGGGAACAATCAAGCCCTCCATCTCAGCCCCTGGCAGGGCCGCACCACCACGCAGGGCAGCCCCACACTGGGCGTCTGTGCCAGACAGCTGCCCCCAGCACCGGGGCATGCCCACCATGGCCAGCAGCCCAGGCCGCCCATCCCCTGTGCGCAGCCACCTCATGGCAGGATTTGCAGCCCCCAGGGAAGATGAGGCAGGCCCGGTGCAGGCAGGCGGGAGGGATGCCAACGGAGGCAGAAACTGCCCCGGGGTTTTGCAGCCGGCGGACAACGGCAGCGCCCCGGCCCCTGCCGGGGCAGCCCGGCCCACCTGGCATGTGCTGGGGCGGCGGCCCTGCGCGGCAACATGGCGGCCGCGCCTCCTCCCGCCTCGGCCCGCGCCCCGGGGCGCCGCCAGCGCGCCCTCCTCGCACGGCCCGAGCACCCGGGCGGGGCTTGCGCTCCCCCTGCCTCGCCCTTCGCCGCGCCATAGCGCCGGCAAGAAACCCCCTGTCCTTTCAGGGCTTCGCCCCGGCTCCTCCCTGAGCTTCGCCTTCGGCACCTCGCCTCGGGGCGCGGCGCGGCACACCCCGCGGGCGGAGCTCGCCGCATCCTCGGGGCCCGGCGGCAGGGATCGCCGGGAAAACCGTGAGTACGGGAGCGGCCCCGGCGAGGCGGCGGGGGTTGGCCGTGCCCGCCTCCCCAGCGCCTGTTGAGCGGCCCCGGCGAGGCGGCGGGGGTTGGCCGTGCCCGCCTCCCCAGCGCCTCTTGAGCGGCCCCGGCCGCCGCCGCTCCTCCCTTCTCGGCGGGCCGAGCCCCCCGCGTCCCGCCGGCTGGCCGGGGCAGGCGGAGCGGGGCCTCGGCGCGCCGTGTGCCCTCCGCCGCCCCTGTCACACGCTCAGGAGGAGCCGCTGCGGCCGCCTCGCTGACTACCGGAGTCCTGCTTTCTTTCCCTGTCTGCCTGTGYGCGCCCTCCGGCTTCACGAGGGGGAGAACGAGGCTGAATGGCTGCAATTCACGTGTGGTGGTTCTGAGAGGGGCTTAAGGGGGGCGCGGCGGGGCCGCAGGAGTATTTGAGGGGGATCCCCGTACTGGGACGCCCACCTGAGCTGCCTCAGTGCGGGTCTTGGTGAGGTGGCCTGTTTTGTCCACCAAGGACGAGGGCAGCTTGTCTCCTCTCACGCCTCGAGCCCGTTCCCGAAGTGTGTGGCTCCCGCCATGGCCCTCCTGCCTCCGCCTCGCAGGACGGCACCCGCCAGCCCCGGGTAAGGGCGCCGCATCCTTCTTGGGTGCATCGAGCTGCTGTGGTTTTGTGTGGTGTCAAGTCTTTGGAGGCATGCGCTGTAAAGTCCTCGAGGCACAAAAGAGGGCTACATCCAGGGTTAAAATTTATTGGATGTGTTTTCCGGGACCACGTGCGTTCAAGGACTGAAATTTGTTGTGTGAACATCCCTGCTAGGCTTTGTGTATTCGCTTGTATGGCTGTTTTTTAATTTAAGTTATTTAGAAAGGAAGTGAAAATAACTGTAAGATTTTGTAATAAAACACACGTCCTGCTTGTCATCAGTTCCACGCTTTAGTTGCCTTTCGGCGTAAACTCCGACTTCATTAGGATTCAAAGGCCGTTACCGCTGCTGCACAGCAGAGTTAATGCCTAACAGCTCTTCTGACACCGTGGCTCCTGCGTGGTCATCTTTGGCCTTCAGAGGTTGTATTTCCTTACAACTTGGACTGGCAAGGGGTGTGCTGACATTTGGCGATCCAGTTGTCACCCTCTTGCCAAATTCCCTGTGTACTGTGCCCGGTGTCTTGGGTAATCTTATGTTAAATGGAAAAAAAAGCTTTTTTGTATTTTTTGTAAAGGTCAGTGTATGTGTATACAGAATGTAAGAAATATCGGGCAACTGTTACAAAGTTACTTTTGTGCTGACAAAGGTAAACACTGATTATTCATAAAATGTTTCTTTAGATCTGATGTCCCACTATATTGAGTTAGGCAGCTGTGATAAAGGACAGAAGCAGGGTAAGATTTGTTTAAGTAAACAATGAAGTTGCTGTAAATATCTTCGCTTGATCTTATCCCCTTTGTTGAATAATCCTCCTGTAGGCCAGGTTCAGGCTAATGTTAAATTTCTCGGTAGACAGGGAAAGTACTCCTCCTTCCTTTTCTGCTTTCACGCCTAGCTATCAATCTGCAAGAGTGAATTCACTCTGACAGGCTTTTCCTACCAGCTTTGATACCTTCCCTTTTAATTCTACCAAACCAAGCACAGCTCTAACAAAATTTCCAGAGGAAGAAACTCCAAAGGCAGAGTTTTCTTAATGCTGTGTCTGTAACCACTCCACGTCCATTCAGTCAGGATGCCGTCGATCCTGGTAGCTGTATTAACTCCCTGATGTTGGCTAAGGGCATATTCAATTCTCTATGTCTTTGTTTTGTGAACTAGTGAAAGAAGATATTTGGGTGCATTTTAGAATTTGTGTTAAAGGCACTATATCCAAAGAGACATAAACAGGAATTTGGATAGAATATTCTTGCTTTGCAGGTACAGCTGCACCAGCAAATATGTTCCCTGCAAAGACGTTCCCAGCACAGCGTGTTGGGAGTGTGGGAGACGCTGACATTGTCACTCTGAGGCTGAAGACAGTCCCATCTCTCCTGCCTGGTGAGTCTCAGCAGTCTCATAAGCACTCTGTGGTCTTTCCTGGATGTCCTTTTTGCTAGTCAAAAGCGTAGTGACTGGGAGTGAAGACAAACCACCATGAATCGGAGGTTTTATAGAATGGTGTTAATGGTTCTTCTCATGAGATTTAGCGAGTGTGTAACAATGCCAAGTCACAGGAACTGGTTTTTGCAATTTGTCTTATCATAAACTCCTCAGAAACTGGTGGGCCTTTTTCTTTTCAGAGGCTATGCCCTTGTGAGTTCGTTATGTAGCAATGGGATCAGAATGAGTGAACAGTCATGTAAAGCACAGAAATGTTTGAAGAAGGTTATGCTGGGGAAGAGCAGCTAATGCAGGCAATGAGAATTTTTCTTGATGGTCCCCTCCATTACAAATCAGTCATCTGGTTGATTGCGAAATACAGTGTGATGCAATAGAAGTCCCAGGGAAGAAGAAAACTAGTTTTTTGGGCTGTTGGGGGGTTGGTTTGTTTGTTTTGGGTGTTTTTTCCGTTGCAGTGGAGCTGCATTGCTTGTTCTGTTAAAGTGTTCTCATTGAGACCAGGAAAATTAAGGAGGAGAAATTTAAGAATGCAAAAAATCAATCTCAGTTCAGAATTTACGAAAAGGTCAGAGAACAAGAAAGTCGGTGGAAATATTCCCAGTGCATATAGTTGGGGCTGTGCTGCAGGTTTGTTGCAGCCAGAATTACAATGAAAGTCCCAGAAGACTCTTCAGTAAAATGTTATGCGACTTTGACGTTGTTCAAACCCTTTCCATGCAGGTGTTGTTGGAAAACAGCCTTCACTTGCTTACATAGAGAACTAAGAGTAGGCCATAGGGTTTTCATGAGGAGGTAGATACCTCAACATGAATTGGTAAATACTGTGTGAAATATTATCTGAAATGGGATTTGGGAAAAGCTAATGGAAAGGTAAGTTCCCATCTGCAAAAAGGCTTTTTTTTCTCTGTCCTCCAGCTGATACTAAAACATGGAGCCTGTGGTCCAACCGCTAATATCTTTATTCAGTTTTCCATTTTCTCTCAATAATCCTGAGTGCCCACTGCAATATCAGTTTTTGTTTTAAGTCTGTTCTAACTTATTCTGGCCTGTATTTGTAAATGACAAATCTAACATCTCTGTGGAGCAAGACAGCTAATTAATCATGAACATGTGGATACCCAGCTAAGACATCTTACAATCTTAGTTGAACTTTCCAGTCACTGTCAGCTGGAGGATTCCAAGGAATGCTGCCAACTTTAAAAAAACTGTTTTAATTCTGGAAATATCATTAGATGGAGTAACACAGAGTTGAAAAACTAAAAAAGGTTAGGTTTTTTTAAAAGATCAAAAATTAGTTTATTAGAATTGTGTGTTTAGCACTTGTGAATGGTCATTTTTACCGTTTCTCCTGTGAGTTTAGCCAGTTTCCCTTATTGAAAAAGTTCCTTGTAAATACAGCAGTGCATTGCTTAGGATAAAGGAAACCTCACACAATAAGAGATGCCAATATTTTTTAATTTAAGACATTTAAAAGCTAGAATAAGATAATATATGTACCTCTTTAGCAGATACGAATAACAGTTGCAAATAACATATGTTCAGTTTAGCTGTAGTTATGCTAATGGGAAATAGAAAATTGGAAAACATTGAAGGTAAAAAGGTTCAGAAAGAAAAAAATTAATTGGGACTTTCCAGGGGCGTAGTTCAGAAATAAAACATAGTCACAAAGATGCCAGCACAAATATTTGTTGCTTTTTATAGAATAATTTTTATTATCCCTATATGTGTTTACTCACTATTAAAAAGATCAAGATACTTTGTGTGAATAATACCCAATTACCTTATATGGAGTAAGATAATTTTATGTTAGGTAATAAAAGAAGGATTCTGTGGGGAGGCAGAAATCCTCTGCCATTGCACCGGTGCTCTTGTCATCCCAGCTGGTCTCTGCCAGGTGCTCATTAGTAGATGCTTTTTCTTAGAACTTCAGGTAAGCTGTGTAAGTTTTTTCCTCCCTAACAGATTAATTACCTGTGAGTGTTCCTTGAAGGAACTCTTCAGCTGTAGATTGGAATATGTATTTTCTCACACATTTATTTTCTTTCTTCATTATCTGCATGATCATAAATTTCATGCATTATTATTGTAATGTTTAAGACTTGCATATTGTATTTGCAGTGCATTGTTCTTTGCTTATTCACTGTTGCTTATTTAAAATTTTAACTAAAATTCTTTCATCTGTTACTGTGAGAACGTTTTTACTTTGGGATAAAGTAGTTCAAACTGTCACGATTCCCAGCTCAGAGTGGAGAAGGTAGGGTGAAAACACGAACTGTTCCTGCGTTAATACCAATACTATGAAGAACTTCTTAAAGTAATGAGTAATATTTATACTTTCCAACTGTAGTTGAAAAACGAATGTATTCTTTCAGACTTTAAATGATTCCCCGAGATGTTTGCAAAAGCAACAAAGAATTTTGTGAGAGAAACTGACAGTGGAGGTGACTTGATCCCTGTCTCCCACTTGAACGCCTCAGACAAGCTGCGGCTTCTGAGCTTAGTTACAAAGAGGAAGAAATTCTGGTGCTGGCAGAAGCCCAAGTATCATTTCTTGACAGTCACCCTGAGTGATGTGCTTACTGAAGACAAACCGATAAAACCAGGTAAAGCCATACTCGGGCAGCACTATTGTTGCAGATAAAAAGAATGCAAAGCCTAATCTTTTTTGTTATTATTCTCAATCGTGTTACTAGAGGGCTCCTTTCAGAGGAGTGCTCTGAAGTATTCTCCATCCGTGGAAATGAGATGACTGGATCTTTTCCCACTTGACTATTCATTTAACTAAAACTGGTAATAATAAATGTTTGTTTAAAAAAAAATGTTTTGCCTAGATAGACTACTGAAATTGAGTGCAGAAGGTTGTCAAGCCGTACAGTCCTACTGTTTAATAACAGTGCTGTCTGCAGCCACAGGAGCTCCCCTAGAATATTTTTGGGGCATTCCAGTATGTGATGGTAGTGTGAAACTGTATTGTGCTCCAGGTCAAAAAGCACTGGATAAACAGTGTCTTGTTGGTGACAGTAGCCCAGGGAATGCTTGCACAGGCAAGACCAAGCAAGTTTTACCACTGCTTCCTTTCTTCTTGCACAGACTGTTAAAAATGGTTGACCCTTGTACTACTTTCTTCATCCAGCTGCAGCAGTCCTAACCAGGTTTTAGGATTAACGGTCTGGAATCCCATATTTTTGGGCATGTCACAATTCCATACAGGAAAATAGATAAGTCCCTAAGTTTAGACGTTAATTGTGGCTGGCTTGGAAGATTAGCTGATTCTGAGTCAGTTCTTTGGTTTATAGGTGTATAAGATTCAGAGTTTTAAGCCAATTAGATGCTTCCATTGGTTTTCAGTGAGCTTTGGGACAGCCCTATAATGAGATATGTCAAGGTAATGGAAAAATATTAACCCTATTGTACAAGCAGGTCTGCTTTGTAGTTTTTCTTTGTAGCTGAAATAAGTTTCAATCATGCTTTATAAATCTTCCATAGCATCTGAGCTCATCATTTCAATCACCTTATGTTTTCCAAAATGGCAAAATATAAAAGATAGCAGAGCAAAAATGACGAAAATATGGAGGAAGCAGAAGTAAGAGTTGCAGAGCTGTAAATTTCATTATTTACCTGCTCAATACTGTTCTTTGCCGTCACTAACTTGTCATATTTTCTGTAAGTTTCTGTTTTTCCAATCACTTCAGGACCGTTTCAGCACTTCTCTTCACAGGTAGAAATTACTTTTATTGCTTTCCTAGTAATTGTGGAGTCTGACTTCGCAAAATATACGGGGAAGTTTGAAGATTTTGTTCAAGGAAGTATTGAAACTTCATTTGGAAAGATCAGCCTGGGAGCTGGAGGGAAGGGCTGTGTGGAAAACCAGTCCTCATTTGGAAACCTGAGGAAGCAGGAGATTGACTTGCAGCAGCTTATGAAAGATGTCAAGGACAGGTATGTTTTTAATGTGGGCATTTTAATGGCCAGGAAAGATTCCTGAGCTGAAAAGACTTGGGCCGGCTGTGATCACTGAACAATTGATTCTGTAGTGTTGCCATAGTTTGAGAATTATTTTTATTGTAAGCTCTCATTTTCAGGTGATAAATCATATATACCAAAATGAAAATTTCCAGATTTTGAGAGCTTGATGGTCAAACCTTTCCCTTTCATTTTAAAAACATCTCTCTGCAATTTCATCTTATGTATTTGCATGAATTACCATGCAGAACAAGGGTCAAATCCTCCTTTGGGGGACTGTACTGAGGTAACAGTCTGGAAAAAAAAATGGACTGGTTTCTCTATGTTGCTGGGGAAGGTGCTATGGAAACTGAATTCAGAACTACCAATATTCTTGCAAGCATGCTTTATAATTTTTGTGTGTGTGTGAGTGACTCTGTTAGAAAATTGGATTATTTGAAGCTGAAGGAGTAGTAAAGGTGGGCAAGCATGGTCAATGCATGTTCTAGTAGTTGAACAAAATATAGTTTATAGATCTGTTGCTCATTGTTATACGCTGTACTAACTGAGGGGAAAACCCCAGATTTTCCGAACTATAATCTTAATTTTACAAGTTATGCAATGCTTCCTACCCTACTCTGAAATGAGATTGATTTAATCTTGCAATAAGACAGTCATGGTCCAAAGCCTACTTGGCAACCAGCTGACAACTCAGGGGTCTACTCTGTATTGCAGGTCCTGACTCGTGGGAGATGAGGGTGGTTCATTTGTGACAGCATTGTACCCTAGATCTGTAGGAGGTGGTGTAATAGATTTTTAATAGCCTTTCCTGATGCTCTGAACATAAAGAGGATAGGTTTTTGTTATCAGTGCAGAAGTTGTCAAAAGCAGTGTAAATTTTCTTTAGATACACTGATGTTCTAGAAATAATAAATTCTCCATTTTCACAGGAACAAATGGCTGCTGTTCTTTTTGTTGTGAGCATTCACAAGTCAACAAACTTATTCTAATAAGGCACCTTGCTATCTTTGTACTAAATGCCTTATTAAAAGCAGAAAATACTGGGCTAAATGTGTGTACCAGGCCTGCAAAATTAGTGCATCTAGTATCAGAAAAATAGTATCAGTCAAGATTTAGAATCTTGTTTCTAACACTAGATAGAGTCCTATAGAAAACCAAAGTAGAGTAACTTCTATTTAGATCAGTAAGCTTTTACTTTGTTTTCTGCAGTAAGTTACCTACTCGATTCAAACAAATAATCCTCCCACAGCAAATCAAATTTACTTCAGCACAGGTTATAATCCTGAATGTAACTAAATACTCACAAATATATTATCTTCTTTTGAGTGTGGAAAATCAGTAGCTCTATACTGATCTGAATGTAACTGTAAATGAGGTTAATGTGTGTGCCCCTTTATACAAGGAGCTAGTTCTCAGATGCTCATAGCTTGTTAGGGCTTATGATGCAAAGTGTATAACTGATATCCATTCAGTCTGGCTTCTGCCAGGTCACTGAAAATGATGAGGATAACATAATTTTTATTTTCTTCTTCAGCTTGGCTCACTGGAAATTGTGGCCATGCCTTACAAATGAAATTCCAGTTACTCATTCATAAATATTCTATGATTTATGATGGATTGTGTCCAAGCTTCTAGCTTTTGTCTCGTTCATGGAGCATTGTGTGGAATTCAGGAATTCAGCATTCGGGAGTGCAGGTGCCTAGAAGTTAGTGATTTTTGGATGCAAAGCCATTACGGTACTAAGAGGATGTTTACCCATCAGTCCTTGTGAGATGAGAGTCAGCTAAGTGTTCTTGATTTCATCTAACGACATATGTTGCTTGTGCTTGTTAGATCAATTGTTGTTTCCTGTATTATTTCTATATATATATAGCCTAATTAAGTTGCATTTTAAAATGTTGTTCTTGTATTAGGCTGTTTAAGTCAAAGTTGCAGGTAAATAGCAGAAAACTCTAAAAAAAAAAATAGGCAAAGCTGATATGGCTTCTAAGCTAAGTCTTCAAGGTTCAGCAAGCTGGAAGTGCTGAGTGGCAGCAAATAGGTTTCCTGTCATTTCTTATGTGAACCTTCTGAAGGAGAATCCTACTGATCTTTTAATTAGATTCCAGATGCCACATTGGCTCTCCTTTTCTGAAAAGGGATGACAGCTGAAGGGTGTGGGATGAGATCCTTCCTGATTTGCAGAAGCAATGACATTTTAAATGCAGAATGCACTTCTTAACATAAGATGCAATATAAAAATAAGGTTAAATGGTACTTTAGGTATATAAACTTGGCATATTTTATTTTACATTATTCTTGCTTTTTGTATTACATTGTGCTTGCTAATTCAGAGTACTGTAACATACTGATTTTAGGTCAGAGTCCTATGCCTTTAACTCAGTGAGATTGCTGTGGGTTTAAGAGTATATTCTGTCTTCTATTTTAAGGCTTTCAATACTGTCTGCCATAAGATCCTCTTAGAGAAGCTGGTGAAGTATGGGCTGGATGAGCAGACAGTGAGGTGGATTGAAAACTGGCTGAATGGCTGGGTCCAGAGGATATTGATCAGTGGTACAAAGTCTAGTTGGAGGCTGGTGACTAGTGGTGTATCCCAGGGGACAATACTGGGTCCAGTCCTGTTTAACATCTTCATTAGTCATCTGTGTGATGGGGTTGATGACTGTATCATCAGCAAGTTTGCTGATGACACAAAACTGGGAGGAGTGGCTGATACACCCAGAAGGTTGTGGTGCCATCCAGAGGGGCCTCCACAGCCTGGGCTGGTGGGAACCTCATGCAGTTCAGCAAAGGGAAGTGCAAAGTTCTGCACGTGGAATAACCCCAGCCATGAGTAGATGCTGTGGCCTGACCGGCTGGAAAGCAGCTTTGCAGGAAAGGACCTGGGGGTACTGGTGAACACCAAGTTGGACATGAGCCAACAACATGCCCTCACCGCAAAAGAGGGCCAATGGTATCCTGGACTTCATGAGGAGGAGTGTGCCAGCAGGTTGGAGGAGGTGATCCTTCCCCTCTACTCGGCATTGGTGAGGCCACACCTGGAGTAATGTGTCCATTTCTGGGCTCCCCAGTACAAGGGAGAGATGGACATACTGGAGAGTGTCCAGTGAAGGGCCATGAAGATGATGAAGGGACTGGAGCACCCCACATTTGAGGAAAGGCTGAGAGAGATGGGGCTGTTTAGCCTGGAGAAGAGAAGGCTTGGGGTGGGGTTTATTCATGTATGTAAATACCTGAAGGACAGATGCAAAATGGACAGAGCCAGGCTCTTTTCAGTGGTGCCCAATGACAGGAGAGGCAATGGGCACAAACTGAAACATGGGAGGCTCTGTCTAAACATCAGGAAACACTTTTTCACTGTGAGAGTGACTGAGGGCTAGCACAGGTTGCCCAGAGAGGTTGTGGAGTCTTCATCCTTGGAGACATGATCCTAGGCAGCCTGCTTTAGGTGGCTGTGCTTGAGCAGGGGGGTTGGACCAGATGACCTTCCAACCTCAGCCATTCTGTATTCTCCCCTCCAATGAAAAGGATTATGAGGAGGTTATAATCTCTGTAGTTCTCATGGATTAACAAATTCGCTTGTTTGTTTTTACCATTTCACTAAGTTGTGTTGCGCGATTGAAATGGAAGTTCTGAGCGGACTGTGACAGCAGAGAGAAAGAAACAGGACCATGTGGCAGCAGTCAGTCAGTCCACATCAGCTGCAGAAAGGTTTGCCTGTCACACTTCCATCATTTCATGTGAATGATTCCTAACTCTATGGCTAGCATATTAGAAAAACAGGGTAAGCGTTATTAGTAGTATACTCTGGCATGATTGAAAGATATTTTTACACTATTGCATATTGCACTTTAATATGCACTTTCATTGATTCAATTATTGTCCACACTGAGACAAAAATAGGTGCCTATTCCTAATCTGAGTACAGTGGAAATTCAGCCCATTTTGTTATTTATTCTTTAAAACTCCTCAAGCATTTATGTGTATGATGAGAAAACCATTCAGTTTTCTACCAAAGGTGCTGCATGGGTAATACGAAGTCACAGAATGTTAGGAGACAGGATTGAATAAAATCAATTGTGTGTGTCTGTGATTTAAAAAAATAAGGAGTGTGCCGAATAGAAAAATAGAGGAACTATCTGTCACTTGCACTCTCAAAAGTCTTTGGCATTCTTGGGGAAGATGTTCTATGGAGTAATTGTCAGGTTATTCTGTAGGGAAAATTGTGGCATGCTATCAGTAAGCTGACTATAGCAGATACTGTGTTCCAGTATGACTGTAAGAAGTAGGTCAGAGAGGTTATATTTGAAACAGACTAACAAAAGAAATGTTATGTGTCTGTGCTTGGTGGAAAGTGGTGGAGAGTGAGGTCTGGTGGATTTTACTCCGTGGCACTCATCTAGAGGTCTCTATTAGAGAAGGAACAAAGCTGGGTGAAGGCTCTTACTGTGCAGCAAGCAGCATTTGTATGGAAGACATCAGACTATTGTGCATTATAAATGAAATGGAGCAAACTGAACAAGCTGAGGAATTCAGGCCGAGCAGTGAGAGAGGTTTTGAAGTTATGTGGATGTTATGGAAGAAGTTGCATTTGGGCGAGGCTGAGAGAGCGGGCCACCCATGTCTCTGCAGCTGGGAGAGGAGGTGTGTTGAGCTGACATTGCCCAGTGCAGGACTGAAAAGTTTTTTCACTCATGTGGGTAGTTTGGACTAGTGAAAATTTGTGCAGGCAGGCAACAGTGCTGACTTCAATGTGAGGCTGGAGAGTACTCACAGCAGTAACCATTCTTTTTGGTATTCGTAGTAAATTGGCAAGCACCTTGCTTTGAGGATTTGTGGGGCGGGTTACTGAGAAGACTAGACAGGATTTGATGGAAAAATGGTCCTAGCCCCCCTCCTTTGTGGACGGTCCAGTCAGAGATTCTGTGCCTGAAGGAAGGACCCTCAGTCTCAGCTGTGGGGTTTAAAGCAGGCTCCTGCTCTCTCCTTTAACTGTGAGAGCCTGCTCTATTGGCAGGTGTTGTCTATTTTCTGTTGCCTTCCATTAGTTTCTGCCTTTCTCCCATCTTTTCTGCTTCCAGTTTGCAGCAAATTGCCTTTGTGCCTCTCTATTCTCTACTGCTTTCCTCATGCAAGAAGAAAAAGGATGAATAAAAGTGAAGGAAGCCATTGCATTATAGGAGAGTGGAAGTGTTTAATCCAATTAAACGTGGAGAGAGTGAGACCAAAACTCAAAGAAATTCTTTTCTGTTCATGTTTGACCTATAGAGCTTCCAGCTTAGTAAATCATTGGCCTCAGGAAGGTTATTTAAGCAGAACAAACAATCAAACAAAAAACCATAATGCTTATCTTTTAAATGATCTTTATTTATACAGGCTCATACCCTGTGTGTGGATAAAAGGACTTAGCAAACCAACATCTCATTGTATTTTATATAGTGTTACTTTTGAGTACTTCAGCTCAGATTCTTAAGGTGGGAAGGAGTACAGTGATGTAGTATAGGTCACACAAGATCGGAGAGGGCTCCTGTACAATAGATGGTAAAACAGATGGTAAGAGTGGTGGTTGTAGAACAGAAATAAAAGCTCTGAAACGTGACCTGTAAAATAAAAAAATGCAATGCAATTCGTGTGCCTGCATGTATGTATTCTCAGGGGTTTAACTCAACCATTTCTTGTTATTCAGGTATCTTCTTGATATTCAATGTTATGCTAGCAAATTAGTTCAGCTCTTGGGAAAATACACTCATAGATTCAGCAGCCATTGCCCTGCAATACTTTAAGCCCTGCTCTGGTTGTCAAACTTTAGCCCTGTTGCATTTTGCTTTTGATAGCTATTTTCAATGATAATTTAGATAAGCTGGGTATTTGCTTACGTCATGTTGTCTCCTGTTTGAGTCGCTGAGAAGAGCAGAATGTTTTGCCTTCCATAGGCTGTGCCCCAGTGATAACCTGTGATGTGCCCACACACAACCCTAGAGTCTAATGGGTTTTATGATAGAAAGTTCAGTGCCAGAAGTCTAGAGGAGAGCATTTAACTGTGCTGTCGTAAAAGAAAAGGTATTTGTAGCTGTTCATAAGGGTTATGCGTTTTAAAGCTCTGAGTCCGGTACTCACTAAACTTAGTAGGAAGAGGAAAGCATTTCTGCTGGCTTTACAGTTGAACACATCCCACTGAAGTCACTTGAATCTTGGGGCTGAGGCCATGGCCATGTCTCTGCCACAGAATGCAGCTCTGTGCAGAGGACCTCAAGTTACCTCCGAGACAGTGCCTGCAGCAGTGCTGCATCAGGGACTGAAGCAGATAGCTCTGTGCCCTTGTGGTGTTAGTGTCGCTGCGTAGCCTCCAGTGCTGTGGCAGCTTATCCAGCACTGCCTCAGAAGTTTCTTCGCTGCACCTCATTGCAAGTTTACCTATGACTTCTGACTCTTTCGCTCTGCCCCTCTGCTGTTAGTTCTGCATCTGAACCTCAAAGCCAGGAGCATGAGGGGGTGTGAGCCAGTCCCATCTCAGGCGGCATACTGTAGAAGTAGATGGAAGAAAAAGTTTCTTGAATTATTTTGGTCATTCATTTGTATAGAGTTAAATCATATTCTATACGCTTCTTATGTTAACACTCATTCAGAGACAGCAAATCTCTATTTAATCTGTATTTTTCTACCTTTGATTGTTTTGTTTCTTTTGCTCTAACTTTTGGGGATATCCGGTGAGTTTGTCATCCTCTAAAGCAGGCAAAAAATACATCATATGAAAGCAAATGACAAATTGCTTTTGTGCTTCTTCATTGTATTTCTTCCCCTGTGGCCTCTTAGGTCGAATGTTAAAATTGCAAGTTCTTAGTGCCTTAATTTGTATTTTCAAGATGCTTAGGACACCTCTTCAGAATCATAAATAATTATTGTGAAGTATATGATAGGCTTGATGGTCTGTTATTGTGATAACTAATAGCTCTGCTTTGGCAGACAGAGCAGCGGTGTGTGTGATTGCTTGACATTTCTTCAATTTTTGCTTAATCCAAAGATTCATTGCATTCCAAGCATAAAGCATGGCTTTGCACTAAAAGAAAAAAAGTTATATTAATAATCTCAGGAATGTTTGGGCGTGCTTTTCTAGTGGCTGCTGCATTGCTTCAGAGGTATTTTCCTTCCCTTGTTTAAACAATCAACTTTAAGGTTTTCAGACAGTTCATTCCAACTGATTGAGCTTTCATATAAGCATGTAACTCTCCAAAGATCAAAAATTGCCTCAGGATATTTTTAATTTAATAAAGAACCAAGCTGACTTCAGACTTACACAGACTGCATAAATCCAAAACTCCAGAATCTAATAAATCTATAACTTTTTAATTAAAAGTGGAGATGTCTCTATTTAAATAAAGCAGAGTCAGACATGTCTTTCTGTCATATTTTTGGGGAATTGCCATTTAGCCCCATGAATAGCCATTTACAGTAAAAGGGAGGAGAAAAGACTGAATAAGTTGAGCCAGGGATAGCAGTCTTTTAATCTTCCAACTGTCTTGCTAGAGTTATCTGTTCATAGGAAATACATCTCATCTGAGGACCTCCAGTGGGTATTTTGCAAAAGTATAATATAATTGACACATTTTAATCAATCAAATACAGTTAAGAAGTTGTTTTAACTGTTACCAGAAAGACTGTTAACACCCCACAAGACATGTGGTAGTGAATGTTGTCATCTTTTCTTAGAAAATAATCCTCTCTTGTTGTTTCTGGGCATTCACTTTCTTTCTTCTGCTCATTCTAAGTACCACCTAACTATAGATACAACTCCAGCAGCATTTAAACCCACACTGAATTATGTTGTGGAGTAGGCATGACTTGTTAAGTTGGAGGCATGAGCTAGAGATTTGAGGTCCTTACCACAGTTAATTATTCTTTCGACTGTAACAGTCCTGGTCATTAATTTTAAATTGTGAGGTTATACAGATGAGTAATGCAGGAGTTTATAGTGGGTGATTTTTTAGTAATCTTTTCCAATCCTGAAATCTATGCTTCTTTTTTCGTCCAGCCCTTTGAAGTACTTGATCAGTGCTGATCCCGCTCAGCCAGTTTAGGGTTTAAGTGAACACTGAAACAGATCCATAGCAAGCTGTGAGGGTTGACATTGAGGTGTTGCTCTCTTTGTGTGCTGTTCATCCCTCAAGGAGAAATTCTGGTGACTCAGAATTTGGAGTAAGAACTTAAAAATTTGGCAGCAGCGTGTCAGGGTGCTCCTTTGCCTGCATGGGGGCCTTCAGAGGCCAAACCAGCATTCCTAGTGATGGTTGCCTCAAGCTGTCCTAGTCCAGGGTGAGTCTGGACATCAGCACTTGGGTGCAAAGGAGCCCACGTCACCTCCCCTGTCGAGAAGCAACTGATGGCTCATCTGCAGCAGGTAGAAGGACCTACAAAGACAGGGGTGACAGGACTGAATGATGACAAGGAGATAAACGACACCGAGTTTGGCCAGACAGGGCTGGAAAGCAGTAACAACGAACTGTGAGAAGGAGGGGAGGCTAAGGCTAAGAGCCATGGGCGGCTGGTGTCATCTGAGGGTAGAAGATAGCAGAGAAATGAAGTGGGATGGGTAAGCTGGCTGGCTGTGGGACAAAGCTGAGATGAATGAGAAGGAGGGGGAAGAAATGGGAGTTGATCTGGTCAAGTAAGAGAGAGAAAACCGAGAACTATTGTAAGGAAAGGTGGGGCTTGATTACAAAGGGAGAAACTAACCGGACTGGAAGATTGGTTGCTACATATTTCCTAACTTCCACTAGCTTGACTGCAACTTCACTTCCCTCTTTCTAAGCAGAGCTTTGGGATGTGTGGATAATACTATTATGTTACATGCTTATTATGTATTATGCTATTATACGTATTTTTATTGTGTGTGTGCATGCATAATGCATGCAGTAGTGTGCTAGGCTGCAGGGAGCTCATAATATGGACCATGAGCACAGGTCTTTTGTTTGTACTCCCTGGTAACTTTTTTGGTTGAAATAATTCTTTTGAGTAAAGACTGCAGGATGTGACCCATTGACTTACTGAGACTGTTTGTGCTAACATGAGACTCTGAAGAGGATGGTTAGTCGGCATCCGCTGCCATGGCCAAGATAATGTCAGTGTGAATTCACAGTAGCAGAGGATTCAATCCAGTGTCCACAAGCCTGGCTGGCTGTTTTCATATTACACTGGAAGCTTAAAGTTGTCTTTAGGTCTCCCTTGCTTTTTTTGCTTAGAAAGTAGCCAGGCAACTGCCATTTTTACTCAGAGTAAGGAATCAAGAATTCAATACGTGTGTTGGGACTTACTGTGTAATAGAGATATTTACTGCTACCAAATAACAAAAGAGGACATAATAATTTTGAGGAGACTGCTCATACAGAAACCGTTGTTGTTTTTACAATAAAAGCTTCAAGCAATTAAGAAAATGTTTTTTTCTCAGTTCTAGTATTTATGTTGTTAATGGTGTCTTTTCTTTTTCAGAACAATAAATCTAAACAGTAGTTTACTGCAACAAGTGATAGAAAGAAAACGTGAAGTGCTGTGCATCTTGAGAGAAAAGATAATAACAACTCAGAAGTGTATGATATCTGAACATATCCAGACAGAAGAAAAAATCAGTGGTGTGATGGGATGCAGTACAAAAATAGTAAAGGTAGAAGTTATTAAAAATCTGCAAGGAATAGAACATTTGCAGATTATCTGAGAAGAAATTATGATTTCTCCAAATAGACTTCAGAGTATTTTTCATGCTTCCTTAACATGTTGAACTCACTGCACTGCTTAGTTGTGAAACTTCAGAAAGGTAAAATGTTTTTTCCATTGCCTCACTGGCGAAAGATGCCATCTTTTAATGTGAGCCTGGAATGTGGTTTCCATCAATACTGTCAAATTGTGATTCAGTTTCTATGTAGATTCCTGCCTACAGCAGAACATAAAACAAACATGACAATTCAGTGAAAGTTGAAGAGCAAAAAGCATTGCTGAAGCAAATTTATTTGAAAAGCCAAGTAATCATTCATCAAAAATGTTTGCAGTGTCTATTC
This sequence comes from Phoebastria nigripes, assembly GCA_035582835.1. Taxonomy (NCBI): domain Eukaryota; kingdom Metazoa; phylum Chordata; class Aves; order Procellariiformes; family Diomedeidae; genus Phoebastria; species Phoebastria nigripes. The sequence goes on along the minus strand of JAYKAV010002835.1, from coordinate 158,778 downwards.
AGTTTTAATATTTCTTGAGAAGCTATTTGTTTTCACTCATGGGAGTAGAGATTAACTGTGTTATGAGGATATCTGAAAAATTGTCTATGAATTGAGAAGGAATTACCAAAGTCAAAACATATGCTCATTCATTGTAAGTCTTTTTTAAAGCTGCAGATGAATCACTTCTGTGTACAGGGTGTCTCCAGTAGCAGAAATCTGGGAGTTGCAGTTCAACAACCCTGTGTGCAAGTGCCACCTTCCTGGTACCAGTCTCCAGCTGGGCAAAAGGAGTGTCAGGATAGAAGAGGGAACAGCAGGATACTGAAGTGGGTGCTCATTTCCTAGTGACACAGTGTTTCATGTGGCAAAAGCGGCACCTGGAGCTCAACTTTGTACTAGGACAGGGTAGTTAAGAGTTTGAGAGCTGCTCTTGGCATTGTGCTTCTACCTCGCTGCTCATCTTGTTCCTTTCATAGATGTCAAATGTAACGTGCTTTAGTTAGACATCATGGAGAATAAAGCACATTATTCCTCTGTGTTTTTGCCCCTTAATTAATTCTGTGTTTAAGCTACACAGTAGCTGAATCAGATAAATGGTGAATAATCTGTCCTCTAGGTTTCAGTGAGTGAAAATGGAAGTATGATGAAGGATTCTAGTGTGATCCTTGAAATTCCTCCTGCAACCACTATTGCCTACGGTGTAATTGAGCTGTTTATAAAGCACAGTGGCCAGTTTGGTAAGTATAAAGCTTGTTTTCTGTGGCACGCAGTTCAACTGTGGACAGAGCTGTCTGTGGGGCAATGATTTTTGCATTTCCCTGTGTATGAAGGTGATGATGTTGTATGGTCTCCATTGCCTTGATAGTTATTTGTGCTGTGAAATGCTGCTCTTCTGATTTAGTAATGCTTTTTCACTTGTTTGCATAAATCATAAACTCAAAATAATTTAGGTTTCAGGGGATCACAGGAGGTCATCCAGCTCAAGCCCCAGCTCAAGGCAGGGCCAACTTTTGAAGTTTGATCTAAGTTCAGAGTTAAATCAGATTGCTCGTATCCTTGTTTATTCAAATTTTTAATATCTCCAGACATGGAGATTCCATCACCCCTCTGGGCAGCCTGTTCTCATGTTTGACCACCATCATGGTGAACTTTTCTTTCTTTCTTAATATCTAATGAGAATTTCCCTTTCTTTAACTTCTGTCTCTTGCCTTTTGTCCTGTCATCATACAGAAGAGTCTGGCTCTGTCTTCTCTCCATGCTTCCATTGGGTGGCTGTAGATAGCAATAAGGTTCTCCCTTAGCAATATTTTCTCTAAGCTGGACAAACCCAGTCTCTCAGCCTCTTCTCATACATGATGTTCTCCATCCCTCAGCAATCTTGGTGGCTGTTTGCTAGATTGCTCCAGTATGTGAATGTCTGTCTTGTACTGGGGAGTCCAAAACTGGACACAGCACTCTGCAGTCTCCCAGATTGAAAAATCACTTTTATCGATCTGCTAGCTATAGTCTTGCCAGTACAGCCCAGTATGCAGCAAACTTCAATAGCTGCAAGGGCATGCTGCTGATCCTCTCAAATTTGTTGACCAGGTCTTTTTCTGCAATTTTGCTTCTAGTTAGCTGGCCCTCAGCCCATGCTGTTGCCTTCACCTATTGGCAGGGAGAGTGAACTGAATATAAATAGGCGGTCAACCAGGGATGTTTAGACAACAGTCATGCTAAGAAAAGAATTATTCATAAAGTATAGGACTGGAATTTAAACTTTTCTGTCTATTTTACACTTTCATAAATAGATTGTTCTCAGAATGGTTGCAGAAATGTCCTTGTCATGTTTTCTGGTCATGCTTTACTTATTTCAGGTTGAATACTTTCAGGTGTCAAGTTAAAAAAAAAATGTTAAAATTGGCTTTGGGGAGAGTAGTAACTCTGCTCTGCAGAATCACCAGGGTTTTCTTTCTTGTCTATCCTCAGTTGAACTCCCTGACCTAAAGGAGGTTTCAGGGGATGTTATGCAAGAAGGAAGGAAATCAGATGGACTGTGTAGGGCTGGAAGTTGGAAAGGACTGATGTGGAGAGAAACAGGAGATACGTTGAAGAAATAATTGAAGTGCAGTTGAGATTTGAATCCAGGATGCACTTTATTTGGATGAGAAGTGCAGAAGATACTCTCCATCATTCTCCTTCAACTGACTTCTGATACTAAGGAAATCTGTAGGTTTGGGAATATAAGTAAATATGTAACCTGTAAAAAAATTTGAGGTGTGGAATTGCTCTGACATAGACTGAACACAGAGATATACCAGAGGGCATTGACTTCATGGTCATAATAGAACTGTAATTCAGAGTAATCAGGTGCAATTAAGGCTATTTGACTACATAGGTGTATAGCTGATAGCCTACTTATGTGATTTCTAGATGGAAATTCCTATGTCTTGCTAGCTGATAATACATGGGTCTTGTTAATGATCTGTATTTCTCTGCTCTTTTTCCACTTCTGCTTCTTTTTCCACTTTTTTCATATTTAATGTTATGTCTTTTAAGCTTCAAAACCAGCACAGTTTTTGTTTCATGTTTTATCTCAAACAACCTATGCCTTGCCTCTTTTTTTTTTTTAATTTGTGCGATCTTCCCTTTCCTGACTGTCATTGAGAAGGTAAAGTGGAGGAACTAACAACAAAATAAGGGATTTGCCAGCAAGAATAAGTATGGTGGAGCCTAATCTTCAACTTCTTAATGTCTGAGCAGTGATCAGTGTCTGTTTATGGACATAAGAATAGCCTTGGAAGTTAAATCCAGAGCCTAATGTAGTCCTTTCACTTGAGACTGAAAGTGACCAGTAGCAGGTGTAACATAATGGGATTCTCTTCACAGATAATTACAGAATAAGGTGCATGTAAGTGTTTTTTGGGTTTTTTTGGTTTCTTTTTCTTTGCCACTGATAGTCCTTGAGTTATTCTATAAGGAAGAATGGTATATAAGCTTTCTTTAAAATGTGGTGGCAAATGTGACTGGACATGCTTGGACATTTTTATAAATAAATAAAAAAAGAAAGAAAAAAGGTCTAATCCTTTTCTGATCCCTTTACCATAATGTTTTCCTGTAATCATTCTGTTTGATTTCTACAGGCTAATTTGCCACTACATGTAAAAACTGTTACTGTTAAAGGCTTTGCAGTTTTGTGTCTCTCAAATTTTGGTGCAAGTCCTCTTGTACTTGCTTTACAAAACAGGAGGTATAGTAGCACCCGGATGATTTGCTTTGTTCTGTTGATTGCTATGTATATGTGACTTGCTTCCTCTTAAATGTCTGTAAATTAAACAGTCCTAATCTTTTCAGCTTCTCCCCGTGAAGGAATCTCTTTGCCTTTGATTGTTTTCATTGATCATCTCTGGTTTTCCTCCATTTTTGTTAATGCTTCTGAATAATTAACAAGATCTAACTGCACTAGTGGAGGTTTGCCATTGATAGATGTAATAGAATTCAATAGAGAAAATACCACGGTATTCTGTATATTCTTTCATTCACTTATTTTCCCTTCTCTCTTTTTTTTTTTTTAGAGAGTATGACAAAATTAATGAGATACAAAATTAATTAACAGTCCTATTAATACAAAACTTAGAGTCCTGTATTTTCCTCTGAATCGAGTCCTGTTACAAGATTTAACAGCAGGATCTGTATCTCTTAAAACTTTTCACATGATGCTGTGTATTGATTTCCCTTATTAGCATCATTCTGCCTTAGAAGGGCAGGTAGTTTATTAGCACTATCTTCCTGCTTCAGGGTTCGTGTGAAAGCCTTATTATTATCAATGAAAGTAACATGAGCATGTTGGCCTTATGGTGCCTTAGCTGCTGTCTGGAGTCTTGTTGCTTTGGGAAGTTCTTTAATTTGTGTTAATTGCTTTCTGCTCCTCTGTAGCTCACTCTTCTCTGTGAAGGGTTATGCAGGCATAAAGGTCTCTGTCGTCTGTCTTTCTCTGWGGCAGAGATTTCTTTGTCTGCTCTCCCTTTGAAAAAGCTTTTTGCTGATGGAGTGCTCTCCGTGCTTTCTCATCTGCTTTGAATGTCCTTGATTTGGTGAGGCAGACTCTTAAAACTGGAGGAAAGTTATATTTAGGTTTTGTGCCTGGTACATGTGAGCACTGTGCTTGATTAGTTACATTTTTTTTTTCCGTTTGCTGTCAGGTATTGCTTTAAAATTGAGTTCCTCTTGCTAGCCTGCCTGCGTTCTCCTCAGACCTGCTGCAGAGTGCCAGGGGTACAGTTTCCAATCTTGCATTTGAGAAAATAAAAGATGATCAAAATAATACATAGGGCTTTTGATTATATTCTGCATCTTTGGGGCACAATATTGGACACATGAGCACAGAACTTGATATTCCAGATTTCTCAGTATAACTCTTACAAAGGCTCCCTGTGTACCTTCCAGGAGTCCCTTAGCTTCATCACGTTGGGGCATTGGGGTGGCAGGAAATCTGCAGTCCTGTTTGGGTGAGGTAGGCCAGTGCTTGTCATGAAGACAAGGCAGAACGCGTAATCCAGCCAGGGTGTGTTATTTTCTTCATGAAGTTATTTCAAAGAGACAGTATATTGCAGAGTGATTCTGTCAGTGGACATGCCTGGGTGAAGTCCTTTACAGGCTCTGAAAAGCCCCCTATTTTCCACTCATCTGGAGAACTTGAGGATGGACCTGCGGCTTGGCTCAGAAAGAGGAGTCTATCAGTGCCATGACCAGAAGAAGTTCTGTGAGTGACTCTCAGAGTTCTTATGAATCTCAGAAAGTGCTTTCATGTGTCTCCATCATGAGTGGATCCTGTAGCCCGCATTACAGCACATCTCTTTAATTGGTAGGAAATGTGAAGAATTCATACCTGCATCTCTTGAATGCAGCATTCAGGTTTATGGTGTCGGTGAGAAGTTTTCATGTTATTGGCTGTCTGCATTACTTTAATTCACAGGAGCTGGTGTCACATTTTGTAGTTGGTAGCTGCACCACAGGACCTTTGTCTGTGCACACTGTACCAAACATCAGGGCTGCAGTAATGCTCAATAATTCACATACATGGCAACCATTGGCATTCTTCCCATCTAGAAGAGATGAGACATGGAGAACATCACATGCGAGAACACTAGATAATATAAGCTAGCATCTCATTCGGTAATTGCTTGTGTATTTTATTAATTTTTTTTTTTTTAATTGAATTTCTAATTACAGAATTCTGTCTGCTAGATGAACAGCAAGGAGGTTTTGAAAAAGAAAGCACAGAAGGCTCAACTTATCCCCATTCAGCACTATTCAGAGATGCGTCGTTTCTCTGTCAGCCAGATGCTGTTGATAATGAGATGTACTCTGGGGCTAAAAACCTCATTCCCAGTGATGCTTCTTTAAGTGTATTGAAACAAGGTATTACCAGAGATGTTTTACATGATTACATTACAGTGAGTTAAGCGACATGATAGGAGGAAATAATCTAGTACAAAGTACATAAGAAATTATGTTAGTTCATTTTAATAGCCCTTATCAGGAACTCTTGGGGGAATGCACTGAAAGAATAGAAAAATTTACTTCTGCAATAGGTATATGCAGTGGACTGTTCCCTAGGAACATCCTGAATCCCTTTGTCATAAATATGATCTTACAAAATCAGGTTTTTATGCCAGTTCTGTTACATTCCAGATAAGCTCTGTAAGATTAATGATGATTTATGCTTTCATTCAGAAAGGGTCACTGAAAATATTTTTTCATGATTTGGAAAATACTCTCAGTAAAGCTTCTCAGTTAAAGTTTATTTTAAGTCTCAAAAATTACAAAGACATCTCCCCCACCTTCACTTAGACTCATTATTTTCTGAGAAGCTTTATAGAAATCTTTGGTATCAACTAAGGCTGATGAAATTAAAATGTGATTTAAATGGAAGTTTGCAAACTGGTATAGTGAGCCAGGCACAACCTGTTTACTGTAGGGATGTGGAAGGAAGGGGCAGGATTGTCACCGGAGGAATGAAAAAGGGGAGAACAAACCAAGGCCTCGGAACACACTTTACTTTTCATCAGTTCTTGGTAGAGTTCTTACAGCTGTTTCTGACGATGAACATCACTTTCGTTATCACTAAATTTCACTCTTTGTTCATGGCTGTTCAATAGACTAACTGTCACCAAAATAGGTATTTGTTGTCCTGAAATAAATTCTGTCATTCTCCAATGTAGACTTGTTTGAAAGCAATAACTGTGTCTCCATGTGTATATAAAAACCACTTATTTGTGAAAGAACGGTATGCCACTGTTTTGTTTTTTGTTTTAGCTTGACATACCTTTGTGCCTTTCTTGCTTTGAAAGGCTTGGAGGTTTCTTCTAATTAATGAACCTGAACTGTCTCTTGGAAAAAACCTAAAAAAAAATGGTTTCTACTAAAGCAATTTAAAGTAGGTTTTCTCTTCTGTTACTTGTATAGACAGTCATACGATTATGTCAGGTACAAAAAATACCTGCTTGTGGCTGGGCTTTTTTTTTTTTTTTTTTTTTTCCCAATGAAGTAATTTTTAGATATAAAAGGCATCTTTAAAGAGACCGTGTTTCTTGACCGGAGTGACATGAAGGGAAATTTCTTTTAAACAAGGTTAAGAATGCTTGCATGCCCGTATTTTTGGAATGTGGAAAAACACATTCCAACCTTCTAGTTGGCATTATTGACTTGAAAACTTATTTTCTTTTAGCAAAGTGGTAATTTGATGTCATAAAACGTTTTGGTTTAGTGTCATAGTTGAATTGTGGGGAAAGAAGTGCAGTGAACTCTCTTGTGCTTCTGTTGTATGTATTGTAATGGATTCAGTATTTCAATCAAGAAGAGATTTTCTCCTGATTTTTGTAATAATAATTAGGTCAGGGGTGAAGGGTTGTAATTCTTTGATGCACCTGATGAAATATGAGGACAATAACAATTTAGGATCGCAATAGGAACTTCTAATTCTGTGTATGGACTCATACAATTGACTTTGTAATTCATATTAACCCACAGAAGTAAAGTTATGAGCAGAACTCTTCATTCTGCCTTATAAATGAACATTCTCTGGAGATGAACTTTCAAGTGAGAAACTTAATATATGGTTAGTTCAGTTAACATTAAAATACTGACTTCTAAAACGTTAAAAATACTGAACACTGAATGTTGATCCTTGGTAGCTATTCTTCTTTCTTAGAATTTTCACTGATGCTTCATTGGCTCATTAGGGAAGTATAATCAGATGTGTTCCAGCCTTGCATTATAACTTGTGCTGATGGAAATCAGGATGTCAAGATGTGGTGATAAATGAGCTTATGAAATGCATAGCAAAAACGTTAACTGTTTTTACTGGCATTTATGTAGAAATACTTCGTTTTACTTTTTACTGCTTTCTTGGGAAAGATCTGTCACGATTGAAGACTCAGTTCCAGCCCTTTATGAAGCTGCCGGAAGACAAGCAAAGAGCTTTATATAAAACCCTTTGTGAACTCCTGCTCCATGAAGAAATGGTAACTGCCCTGGAGGACGTGGTAAGATGAAGAAACTTTTGCTTGCTTCCTAAAAGTAATTTCAGAATAGAGCCAGCATTCTCTTTTGCTTGGACTTTTCAAGAAATTTTACTTATTCTTTTGCTTCCAGTTAGATGATATCTGCTGGACAGGAGACAAGCCGGATCTGAAGGAGTTAAAACCTGCACAACAACGAGACCTCACTGACTTCTTGCAGCTCTTAGGGTGCAGTTTACAGAGTGAGCCATTGTTGCAGAAATGTCAGCCTCAGGATGAAGAACTCTTCTCAGCTGCTCACCTCCTCATCAGTGCTATCTCTGGTATGTTGTGAGTGAAGAGAAGAGCGCTTTTTTTTTTTATTATTATTTTCCTTTTAGAAGCTCTCTCTGTGTTAAAGCGTTTATGGCTCTTTTTGAGCAGTTGGTGAGCTGAGTGAACGTAATTTGTTCTGTTCCTTTTTATAAGTTTGGTATACCATGCTTAGCATTCCTGGCTGTGAATTAAATTCAGCTCTCAATCACTGACAGATTTTGCTTGTAAAACACACATTCCCCCAAGATTGCTCAACTCTACTTTCTGCTGAGTGTGGGCATTTCCAGTTTGGCAAGCTAATTTCTGTTCTTATTGCATACTGGAGTTCTTTCCGCCTAAATGGTGAGAATTACAAATTAGGTGTTGTCTTCTGTGTAACAGCGTATATTGTTGAGGTGCAAACTATATTTAGCAAAAATGAATTTAACATAGAGATACTGCAATTAGAGGGTTGTTTTGCAGCTGCTGAAAAAGGAGATTAAACATAAATGTCAAACAAATGCCATCCTCACAATCTAGTTGGCACCACAGTGTTAATTAAAAGCTACCTGCAAAGTCCAAGACAGACTTTCCTGGCTTTTTCTCCTCTCTCTCGTATATAAAGAATTTCCTGACATTAAGATAACGAAGGGAAGTCCAGTGTGGTATTAGTTGGATGTGGCACTGTGCAGCAAAATGTCATTGTGCATCCCTATACGCACAGTACCCAGGTAGGAAAGCTTAACTCATTTGTGGAGACAGAAAAGAAAGAGAGAACAGAAACCTGCTGATGTGGTAACACTTGTCAGATACTATTAACAGCAGGGCACAGTTAATTGAGTGTGTTGCATTATCACCTGGCTTTGGACATAATGTCTGCTGCTAACGTCCAGGCGTAAATGTAGCTGGATCAAGAATCAAAAGCTGTTTTATGCCTGTTGCTTCTATTAGGAATTACAGGAGTTAGAGTTGAAGGGCACCACAGGGATCATTTAGTCCATCTCCCTGCCCCAAGGCAATCTCAGCTATGTCATTCCTCTCAAATTGTGTTTTTGCTGAAGTCAGCTTCTCATATAGATTTTGAGGGCAGAGGTTCTTGTTTTATTCAAGGCCTAAATTGTTCATCCAGCCTGCAGACTCGGAGTGAAACACTGGGGAGGTACTTAGGGAGGAGACAAGAATGATGGGGAGGAAATCCCCTTTCCTCTGAGCTACCTTTTCTCAAGGGCAGGGATAGTCAGTGTGGGACTTGTACCCATCACCCATCCCATTTTATTCTGCACTCTGGGAAGCAAGCAGGAAAGGGCTGGATCAGCCTCTTCCAAACATCCAACAGAGCACCTATGACAACTGTACTCAGCATTGAATCGCTTTCATCTCCAGCATCCGTTTCATGAGGTGCTATACCTGCCGGTGGGCCTCAAAAATGCAGCTTATCTGATTTTGCTCAGGAGAACCCCATAACAGAGCTCATGGTTAAGAAAGTCCCCTTTCCAGCAGCCAGCCTCGTGCAGCGTTCTCTGGAAACAATCTTTCCCTTTTAATGTTTCCTTCACAGAGCTGTCTGATTACACTCTTGTCCTGCTGCATGCCTGCTGTGATCTTCAGGTTGTTCCGGCATTGTGTTGTTTGGTGAGTAATCAAAATGTGACTGTGTAGCATGTGGGCCCCAGCAGCAGTAATGACTGTGTTCTCTGCCTTATTGTGTTTCTCACCCAATAAAGATGATGTCAAGCTCCAGCACGAATTTCAGCTGTAGGCATTGCTTAGGCAAGGTCAGAGTCTTGACAGTGGCAAACGATGCAGGTAATTTACTGCAGGTGGATACCTAATTTCTAAAATGTTTCTGTATTTGGGAGAGTTCATGGGCTGTGAGCAAAAGAAAATTGTAACTTAAGCTCAAATTTTAATTTACTAATAGTCTCACTAGCCCATTTTAAAGTCTCAGTAGCAGTAATCACCTGCCCTTGGGAAACAGAAATTTCACTTTGATAGCAGCAGTGCTTGGGCCTTGGCAAATTCTGAAGTTCCAAAACTCTGAGGCCATTCGTTAAAACTGCTGAAGGAAGGCAGGACTGCCATTCCCTATGAACTTTTTTTAAGCTTGCTGACAAAAATAATAGTAAAAACCTTTAAATATGTAGGGGCAAGGGGAATGCTACTGTTTACGCAGCGTAAGAGTGAGAGTTAAGTGTGATCTGCAGTGAGAGAAGTTGGACTGGGCAAAAGGACGCGATAAGAGATGTTTCTCTTTAAAAGGTGCCATAGAGCTTTGGTTCTGGATGAGCATGTCAAGGTTAATAGTAAAGGGAATCTTGCCCTTTTGTCGCTGCCTTGTAAGCTCTCTGGTGGTTTTGTAAGAAGGAACTGAGCTATGCAATGGCAGGAACAGCACTGCTTGGAAAATCTTTTTATGTCTCTGTCTTTTGCTGTCTCTCATAAATACAGCCTAACATCACTTCAGCTGATGGCACCTTGGCGCTGAGCAGTCCTTTGGTGGCTGCTCTCACTGACAGACGAAGATTTGATGTCGTGCAGAGGCTGTTTGCTTCATCAAACATTAATTTGGAAATGACAGAGTCTTCTGTAAAAGCTGTAACTATGAAAGAACCTAGATTCTTCCCACTTGTTCTTTATGTTGCATTGTATGGATTTTATGCTTTAGGTGGGAATGTATAGGAGCTTTGCTGAGTATCCAGTTATTGCTCTAGCCTGTTCTTTCTTCTGTAGCTCTGCAGTGTAGTGTTGGTGTGTTTGAGCTAGCAGTAGAGCCACTCAGTTGAGTACTTATGGCAGTCCAGCCAGGGGTTATGGAGGTCAGGGTGGACTCAGCATGCCTGGGGTGAGCGCTCTGCACTGCCATCAGGTGTGCTACCGCTCTGCAGTTTCACTAACGTATGTCTGCAGTGGAAAATACATAAATAAGGGATGAAGTGGAGGAAGAAAAAAAGACAAGCCTGGAACAGAAATTGAACATAGCAGTAGAAGCCTGATTGCTTGCATTAATATGCGTGGGAGAAAACTGCGAAGTACAAACTGCTTTTTGTAAGCAAGCAAACAAGCAGGCTGTGGAAATCCAGGGTTCTGCAACGCAGTAAATGTTTTGCTCGTTTAAGACTTGATGTGCAGAATGCCTTCACTCTGGAGCAAGTGGAATGGAGGGCTCTCAAAGAGGTACTTGATTAGGTTTTCATTTATTAAGTGTAGTTTGGCTTTACAGATATGAACTGCACACTGCAGGAAATAAAAAAAACTCTTTTTCAAAAACCAAGACCACCTTAGGGATTTATGCTTCTGTACAGCATTCCTGTTTTCTAATAAGTTTTTACTCACCTTAGCAAGTTTCATCTGTTTAAATTGCATTCTGAACTTTCTCCTTGAGGTACGGTGATGCCTTTTGGTGTGTTCACATGAAACGTCCCTACTGCATTCCACAAAAATTATCATTTTACCCATATGACATTTTATGTGCAGATGTTTTGCTTGTTTCTTTGACTAACAGCAAAGTGTTAGTAAAGCACTTTGTGCTTTGAACTATTTTGCCTTTTTTTCATCATAATTTTTTGTAATCATGTGGATGGGACAGAAATGCAGCAGAGATCACTGTAAATATGGGCTTGGGAAGATGATATTCCAGGTAAGTGGAATATCAGCGCTTTCAGGTAAGATTGTGAGATGGCTGACAGACAAACAAGCAGGCACCTCTGTGTGTGGGGTGGGTGGTAAGTAACCAGGCCCTGCAGCTACCCCAGTGGGTAGGAGTCCTGGGTTCAGTTTTCTGCTCTGTTCCCCCACGGTCTTGCGTAGATTGTCTAAGAGGTCTTTAAAAACTCCTGTCAGTTAAGCGTTCCCTGAGGAAGTGGACTTTGCAGAAAAGCACCGTGGTACCTTTCCGTACCCCAAGAGTGCAGGAAAGCCTTGCACACTGAGCTGTTGGTGTTTCTGTGTCTCATCTGTTAAATGAAGCTGATGGTGTTACTTGAACCTTGCACTGGTGTATACGGAAATGTCCTTTAGGAGGATGGAAGCATGTTACTCTGCTTCTGGGAGTGATGTGTGTTTGTGAATGGGAAAGTCTTCTTTTGCCAATCACTACTCAAAAGTTGCCTCTGTAACTAACTAATTTATCAAAACTTTCTATTAAATGTTATGTCAAAACAATAGAATAACTTATGACCTCATGCATGTAATTTCCATTGTTCTTTTTTTGGGGGGATTCCAGTCATTCCCTTGGCCTTGAAAAATGGTGCACACAGATGGCAAGTGGATATGTGGGTGTCCATGTAGTGCCGCTGTCCATGTGCTCTGATCTTCCTTATAGAGTTTTGGTGTAAGCCTGATGTGCGCTATATTGCTTAACTGCTTTCAGGGTGTGCATGCTGTGTCATTTATGTAGGAGAGGGGATTTGTTTAAAGAGGGGGGAAAAAAAACCCAACAAACCCTGGGTGTTCTATAGAAACATCATTAAAAAAAGAAAAGGTTTTGTTTGTTTGCTGCTATTTTGCTTTCAGATGTAGATCAGTCTTGCTTCAGCTAAATCCACTGAACAGGTCCAGGCTGAGGAGTATAAGGGTTGCTGACAAAGCCAAGGTGAGGGCACATGAGGGGCTGGCAGTGTTTATGGCAGCTTCACAACTCGACTGCCAGTAACTGCAGCCAAGGAGGATGAAGGCACTGTACTCCGTTACAGAGTCCTGCTGCTTGTAACCCTTAGACAGATCAGAACTCGGGGAAACGTTGCATGAGGCACCACCATTGCTGGCTGCGTTTATGTGTGATAGCTTGCCTCCTGAGCAGGCCTAGCACCCGTGCCCCGTGCCTGAGGTGGGAGCAGGGGAGGGGGCAGATGCCCAGAGAGGGGTTGCAGGGGCAGCAGTACCAGGGCCTCTGCTCAGGGTGACAGAGGCAGGAGCCAGGGCAGCCTTGGACTCATACAACATGAGAGACACTTGGGCAAATGGTGGTGTGCCCCAGAGACCCCAGACTTCCTGCTGGTCATGAAGCTTGCTTGGGTCTTGTGGCTCCTCGCCTCATCTGCTGCCATACTTTTAGGACTGATCAGTGTGTCTGCAGCAGCCACTGGTTGCACTTCAGTCTTGGCTTTGTCCTTTTATGTGCTCTTTGTGGAGGGGTTTCCCAGCTTTCATCCACTTGGCAGCACTTCTCTGACCACAGAAGCACCTCCAGACCAGCAGGTAGCCTAGGATGGCCTTTGTAGAACTGAGCGAGCAGCACAGCTGGGGAAAAAAGGAAACACTAAGGCAGTTTATATGTTTATCATTTTCCCTCCAGTTCCTCCTTCCACGCTCTTGAAAGCAGAATCCTTATGCACGTTAATATTAAAAATAGCTCAGACTGGGGATATGAAGATCCAAGGGAACAGCAGAAGCAATATGTCTCTCTCCAAGTAACTCTTGTCCTGCCCTTTCCTAAGCTAAATGAGGATAGCTTCTTCAGGGACCCAGCCTCAGCTGCACTGATCCAAATTAATTCAGAATCCACTTTAGAAGAGCTGGATGTGCATCCACTACATCTTAGATAAAACAGTGATTTCTTGTGCCAGGCTGGCCCCATACAGAAAATGCTTTTTCCAAGGTTAGATGGGGTCTTCCCTAGAAAATGGAGGTGGTAAAAGGGCTGTAGGGTCCTTCAGAGAAGGTTGGAGCTTGTCTCATAAAAGGTTTGATTTCACGCCCTGACTTCCCTCCCCAAAATGTTGCTTCCCTTTGCTATACTTCCACATTCCCCAGGAAGAAGGGGGAAGAAACCACACCTGTGCAATTCAGAATCAGATCAGGACCAGGGAAGATGAGGTCAGCAGCCTCTTTTCAAGGAGCATGCGCTATCTCCAGAGGCCAGCAGGCTCAGCCTTGCTGTTGGTAGCCAGCACTTGCCTAATACAAGCTGCAGTCCTGAGTCCCTTGGGCTTTTGTGCACTGGCTAATTACATACAGTGTGGGCCCAGGAGAATGACTCCCTTAATGCTGCAGTGCTCAGAAAATAAGGAGCCCAAATTCAGCAATGAATGACATTTATAGGATGGGTGAAGAGGCCCCAGGAGCTCTACACATTGAATGGGGATTCGGCGCATTCAAGAACATCAAGCTGCACAACTCCAACTGAAACGTTCCTTTTCTGAACTTCGAGCTCTAAATGAGGCCTAAACATGCTATACCAGCAGTGCACGTGTACCTGCGAGGCCTGCTGCACTTAGCAAACCAAAGCCCAATCTGTGCAGATGAGTTGGTCAGTGTAGTAGTTGGTACTCGCACACTAACACATTTGTGTACTAGCAAGAAATACTTAGTGTGTTAATGTGGAGCCGCTTTTCAGCAGTAAAGGATTAGGTAAAGATAAAAGGCAGATGTGTGCAGATTGCTTCTTGATAGCTTCCTTATTTGGCTAAAATTCAGAGTATGACAAAAAAAATCAGAAAAAAACTAATTACATTTTTTCAATATTAAATCTTTATTATATACAAAAATATTTTGTTGGGAATTAACAGAATTTCACAATTTGTACATTAACATTTTTATGTTTGGCTGTGTTTATTGTGAAAATATTAGCTGTGAAAAAGACAATGGGGGTTTTAGAAAACAAGTCACAATTTAAAAATGTCCTATGTATTAGCTGACTTCATCAGTGTGAAGTCAGAATGCTAACAAGTCCCATCTCCTAGGCCTGCTCTACAGAATTGTATTCAAACAACAATTAGGTACTAAATCATCTTCAGGTTTACATTAGAAAGTTTAGCTAATAGTTAAGATTTTTTTGTAGGATGTTTTCAGCTAAAGAAAGAGTATTTTTTTACAGGAGAGCAGTTTTTAAAGTTTTACAAATGTCAAATCCAGTTTAATTTAATATGCTGTAGAAGAAAAAAAAAAAAAAAACAAACCACGAGAGCTTCCAACAGGCAAAACCATTGTGAGAACAAGCAAGGTAAGGAAATGTGCGGTGACAGACTTCTAATACACATTTAAATCCAAACACTTCACCAAGATTTTACAGTTGTTAGCCCAGTTTGGGGTGGGAGAGCGGCAAACTTTCTTGTATTTTAAAACCTAAGGAAGCAGTCCCCCTTCTTACACCACAAGACACGAATGTTACACGCAGGCAATGTAAGATGAGGGAGTAGGGGAGGGGCAGGAATGGTCAACATGCATTATTTAAAGGGGGAAAAATACATTTCAACAGTTATCTCCATATATAATTGTGTACAAGACCTAAACCAACAAAACCAATCAAAAAAAATTTTTTTTGCAGCCAAGAATTTTGCTGCCACCCCCAGAACTGTACAAAGCAGTGCCATTCATTTTGCTCTACACTGTGTATCATGTAAGAGGTCAACAACAGAGAAGTTACTTGGGTTTTTGGAAGAGGTTTTATTGTATTCTAGGTAAATGTTGGCTACTTACACAGTAATACTTGGATCAGCCATGAGGACAGCCAAACTTACATGGACAAGCATTAGCATGGAGCTAATGACATTAAAAGGAAAAGGATAAATGGGAGAAAGTGTTTCCAGGTCTACTTTATGTTAGCCTGGCAGGTTGGTCAGTAAGTATTCCACATCCAATCAGTGCCTTGGCAGCAAAAGGAACTCCACACTCAACTAGTGTGGGAAAGGGTTAAAAATACCGAGAACAAAATTCACATTTACTTTAAGTGTAATTTATTCTATAAAATAATACAAATATTGCTGAGACCCTGCTTAAAAAAAAATTCTATTTGGAGGTGAAACTGCTTAACAGCCTTCTCCAAGCTGGAGTTTGTTTTTAAGCCTGTACAGGTAAATTCCAGCTGCAGTACCAGCAACTGAACTGAGAATTCAGCAGTTTAACTAACGTGACAGTTTGTGGAACAGTATCCCACCATGGAGAGTTCAGGTAAATTAGCAGACACTGAATTACTTGTGGTACTTACCCCTAAGTTTTAGTTATATATTTATATGTGTGTGTGCGCACATGCGCGCACTTTTAATATGTTTGGAAGCCAAAGCTGCCTCTGAAAATTGGTTATTTTACAAGTGTGTTCACTTTTTTTTTTTTTTAAAGTATCTGTCTTGGGACTGAAAACAGTAAGTTACACCAGTCTTAAAATACCGATGCTTATTTTGACCACTAGTTCCTCTACAAGACACAAGTTGAGAATCCCTGACAATTCCCATCAGTAAGCTTGTTAAAAACACACGACAACCAAGAAGGGTAGGCCAAAAAAAGAAACACAGCAAAAAAAAAATATGGGGCCAGGACTTCACTTCACCACCTTCAGTAATGACAGTCCACCAGAGAAAGCAAATGAAAGTATGTTTAACTACAGAAATCCTTTTAATGGCCCAGGAGAGGTTTTGTGTAGGGACTGACAGCGGGAGGGGTATTTAAGGCAAGAGGCCTAGCAGACTACAAGTCTCTCTATCCAATAACCACTACCTAGACATCGATAAATTGATTTCTCACCACTTTTGCAAAAGTAGGAGCATCAAGTTTGGCAATAACAATACGGTACTTTAACTCTTCAGAATTTGGGTGAGGCAGGAAACCCTACGTGAAGCAAATAATAGTCCATACACATTTGCATGATAGATGCAACAGACCTCCACCTGTAGTTCGTCTTCAACCTGTACCTACAGGCACAATGAGTGACGGGGAATCAATCTACTGCAGTAGGCACTATAGATGTATTGAGAAACAGCATCTGCCTCAAAGTTCAGTCTGAATGAAGAAGCAAGATCGATGAAGACTGGATGGGAAACCAAGGAATAGGTAAAGGAAGTTTGAATTTGTTCGTGTAAAGACGGGTAATAACCCACATCTCGATTTCTGGAGTGGTGCTGCTCTACTTGATCATTCTCCGCTGGTCCTTAAGCATAGCAGAGAGGCAAGCTTGGCTCCAAAGGGTACCTAGCCAGGAATTTTCTGTGTTTAAAAGAGAAAAAAGTTTCCCATTTCTTATCTGAATCACCCTCTTCAAAACAAACACAAACCAGATGACTTCCTGAACACTGAGCTGCAGGCAATTTGTACTGCAAGTCATTTAGGTATGATTTTAGAAGAGGCAATGAGTTAGAATTGTACACAGGATTGGGAAAAAAGTGTCACATTTTGACCCTATCCGACATACAACAGTTTATATAAACACAAATTCAAAAGCGATGAGGTGATCTGCCATCCTGCTCCACAAAGCTTTGTACGGCTAAGGACACAGAGCCGCACTGATCTGAGAACACAGCACAAGTTAAGGATACTGCATTGGCTATAAATTTGATTTCCCTTGCCTATATTGGTCTGTGATTCTGCTCCAATTTTACCTTCATTTTATATTAGCAGAACATTTTGAAAGACCTTTCTAAATCTACGCAAGATGACATATCCCATTATAATTATCCCACTAAACTTTAATTGACTGCATCTTGTCACATGATGTATAACCTAAAGTAGACCTGCTAGTGTAACATTTAGAGACAGCAAGGTAATCACTTGGGTACACATGCACCAAATTATTTACATTAAAGTTGAGATTGGTGCACACTTAAGGGAATTTTTGGTGCATTTAAGGAAATAACTTACGGGTCTTGGCATACTGACTGTACTTTTTTGTGTAACTTGTCATTCACAGGGCAACTACAGTGTTTCTTCTATAAGTCTCTATATGTACAGAATTTTACAGCACCTCATGCACTGTCCAAAACAGATAGAAATTACAGATAAATATAGAATTTTTAGATTGAAATATCTGTATATTTAGAAAAATATACATTAGTAAACACAATAAACCAGGTAGAGAAGTGTACCAGTTCTAAAGTCGCACATGCAGGTACATTTCTGGATTAAGTCATGGTAGCTTAGTAATGTGATAGCAGACGTGAGCATTTTTTGTTTTACCATCCACATACATACATATACACAGGCAACTATTTGATAATTTACTTTTCTAAACTACTTAAATATTTATCTTGTGATACATACCACATATCTATCTATCTTAAACATTTAGCAGCATCTTCACCTCGCTCAGACACACCTATTGCTATCATTAACAGTCAATGTAAAAAGTTTTCCTGTTAGTGTCTGGAAAATGAATGTTTAGTACAGAATGAGATACGTGAAATCCTAGTTATTTTAACTCCTCCAAAATACTTCAAACAGCTGTTATAGGAAATATTTTCACTTCCTCAAAACTAGCCTTTCATAGTGTCTTTCTCCCCTAATTGCACAATGTACAGGTCTCTAACAAACATCGGATCTAGCATACCCTGACAGGTAGAGACCCTTACTGGTGTATATGACTGAAATGGCACCATCATTCTAAGAACCTCCAAGAACACTCTTTTTTAAAAAAAGTAACTGTCATTCTCATTCTAGTCATCCTACCAGGTCGTGACAAACTAAACAGAATATCTGATGAAAATCTGATTTTTCTAAAAACCAAACCAAAACAAAACCCACCACCGCAAAAACAAACCAACCCCTCTCCCACCCCCAACRTTATATACCTGCCAAATCTGAACTCTCAATTTTCAAGATTTAACAAATAAATGCAAGGGGTGTGGTGTTTGGGTTTGGGGTTTTTTTTTCCCCCTTACAACCTGCATGTGGACATCCAATTAAAACTTGCAGACACTTTGATACGATCTTTGCATGCAACCTAAGCAAACCATCTTCTGCTTCAGAATTGTACTTCTCACTAGCATCTACATTAACAACACCAAATGGTCAGCTCCTAGGCTCCACGGGGCTAACTGCTTGATTTAAAAACACTGCGTGAACCTGTAGCGAAAGCTAAAGCTTTAGGCTTTAGCAAATACATGGCTATTTGGAGACTGCTAACTCGGGAGGCTCTTTTGACAGTATTCTCTCTGGGATGGAAATAGAAGGAGCAGAGGGGTTTTCCTGACTAAGCCTTGGTGCCCATGTTTCATGTGTTTCATTTGGTTAAGTAAATTTATGGGAAAAAAAGATGAAAATAAGTGATATTTGCAATGTAAAGTACCATGGTGTGGAAACTGAAGAATCTTCTCGTTCCATTCATTGGGGAAGAGTGAGCTCAGCCCACTTTGGCATCACAAATAGAGTCTTTTCTAACTCATAATGAAAAGGCATCATATCTGTCCAGATAGCACATCTTATTTACAGCAGATGTAGGTCTCCTATTACACAGTATACAAACACAGTTTAGTCACGTTCAGCATATAGTGCCAATAGCAAATCATTAAAATAGTCAAGCAATGGCTCTGCTATCATTGCTGCTACATAAAACACTCGATCCATTTCTCAAAGCAGCCTCTGAGCGATAGGATTACTGAACATGTCTCCTGGGAAAGGAAAATAAAAGTCTCATGCTGGTGCCATATTTAAAAGCTCTGCCAAACTTAGAACAAAACCAGAGAAAACACATCCTGAAAAGTGTAACAATGAAACAAAGCAGTGGTACAAATTTGCCTTAGAGAATTTCAGATTCCCTCTAAAAGACTGAAATCTCAGTATTAACAGCCACAAAGATTACCTGTGTTATACACAGTTTCGACTAACATTTTCCACATACACGGGGATCTCAAGCCCCCCGAGCCCCTTTCCCCCCACAACAACCAACTTTATATAGGCTTTTTAAAATCATCCGTAGTATACTGGTGTTTTGAGGTTTTTTTAAGACTTACACTTTTCCTATACTGCATCAACTCCATTTTTCTTTTCCTTGTGCACATAAAAGTCTTTAAGAGCCCCAGGAAGCAATACTGTTTTACAGTGTATAAGCCTCTTTTCCTTCAGAAATAGTTCTGAGGAAGTTGCCTTTTGATAGCATTCCGTGTCACACTTTGGTGCTGAAAAAGAATTCAGAAGCCAGGTGCCTGTCACCAGATGGAAGAGAAATTAAACAAAGAGATGACTTCAGTTTGGACACCTAACCTCGTAAGTGATGGTGAATGTTACTATATACAACAGCTGACATTGTAATATAAAATATGGTCACCAAAAGAGCTAGTCTTAGCGAGAAGCTATATTTTCATTTTGTTGTTCTTAAGCAGAAATTTACATCAGCATAAGTTTTGATCGATGAACTTGAACCTAATACGAATTCTATCAATGAGCCTACTAAGGGGAGAACTGTCACTAAACAAAAGGAAATATGTTGTAAAACAAAAAGGTATAAACAACATTGCTTTTTAGCAGTAAGCTTCCAATTCACAAGCTATCTAATGAAAAATGCAATTAAAAACAGTGTAACAAAAAGCACAGAAATTCCATTACATCACACTCATAAAAATACAGCAGTTGATCCACACACAAATATTCAAAAAGATAATATAGAACCCAGCTAGATCTCACAGGAAATTAAGCCACAGATCACTATACAAATATTAAACAATGTCCTAAGAAAAGAAAATGCCTTTTTTTTTTTTTTTTTTAAAAGCAATGTGTTTTCACAAGTGTGATTAAATAGTCCTAAACATTAAGCGTCACTGTACAAGGCTCCAAGTTATCAGGTTCTCTCTCAGGCTACTTCACCATTATTCAAATTGCACTGAATTACCTTGCATACAAGCTTTCTAATGTCAGTACTTCAACCATAATAGGCTAACAGGTTGGCTCCCAAGAACAGCTTGCAAGGTATTGCTTTACGTTATTTCAAGAGACACGTATAAGGAAACCTACACAACAGTTGTCTAAATCAAGGGACATCAAGAACTTGTGAAACATCAAGAATGCACCAACATTAAGCCGAAAGAAGCTGGAGCAATGGAGCTGTGTGTTGGTTACTGCTTTTAATATTTAAAATTCTGCTCCCATGAAATCATTATTTTTTTAAGAAAGGAAGAAAAAAGAAAAACCAAAGAAATTAGTGTTCTTTCCTAGTAAGAGCTATAGACTTTTGACCAGTTAAACACTGACGTTAACAAGTTTTACAAAAATTGTTTCAAGTATCCTTTTTTTAATCACAGTGAAAATGTAAGACCAAGATGTAAATGTTGAAGTGAATGACTGAAAGTTTCTTAGATGAAAAAGGCAAAGGTACTAAATCAAAACGTATAAAAATGCTTAAACGCATTTCCTTCATGTGGTATGAATAGAAAGATTATCTGTAAAAAGTTAGAAAAATTAAAATAAATTACATATTTAAGTACACTTTCCCTTCAACATTTTTATAAAAATTCAGAATAGTGTACTTTTGAATATACACAGAGTAAAAATGCACAGGTGCCATAGGTTATCTATGTCGGTATCTACACAACGTCACATTAGCATATTTGCTGCAGTTGATTTTGTTTGCTTCTTAAGCTCCTCTTGAGAAATCTCAATATACCCAGCTAATTGGGACCCACTGTGGTTCCAGCCTCAGTCTCTCGATAGCAGTCTGTAGCTTCTCGAAGGCTTTGTCCAGGTTGTCATTTACAATGGTCAGATCAAAATAGTGGTTGTACGCTCTCTGGATCCGTGCACTTTCATCCACTGTTTTTTTCAAATCAGTGTCCTGTTGAAGAGATTTTAAAGATTACTAGGAACATAAGACTTGGCAAATCCTTACAAATACAGAAGAAGTAGCCCTTCATTACATACTGCAACTGACTCTTTAAAGCTATAGACTGAACACATTTAAAAAATAATGACAGTTTTCATTAATAGTAAATCCACACAGAACTTAAGCTAAGATGCATTGAAAGGGCTGAAAATGTTATGAGCTGGGCCAGTAATGTTAAATACGGCAACCAAATGTTTGCAAATCTTGCAATTTTTAAGRAAGTCAATAGAAGCACATGAACTTGGGCTGGTATGCACAACGGGCAGTTAATCATTTTGTACGTGCAACTGACGATCCAATCAGAATAAAATTAATGTTTTAGGAATGACTGAGTCAATCAGTTATGTAAATATATTTGTGCCCTTTTTTATTTCCACAGAAAGCACCAAAAAAATCCAATAATTTAAATTAGTATGAAATGAAAGACAATGAAAGAATAAAGCTCTAGAATACCTTATTGCTTTTAGAGGCTACATTTCAGCCTTGCTCACCCAACATCAGTTCCTCATTTGTAAACTACTGCTGCATTATTTTAGTTCTGACATGAGCTGCAAAATATGCAGGAAATTTATATTCCTACATTATGAAGCCTTCATGAAGTGCTGCCGCTGAGCATGTTTTTATGTTTCATTAGTCCTACATTCTTAGAAAATTCCTCTCCACTTTTGCACAAAAGCAATTTTTTGTAAGCAGTTATGAGATTGTCCCCTTGACAATATTTATTTTAATATTTTCAAGTCCTGATACAGTTGTAAATACAAAAGCCAAAATGAAAAAGTAAGTTTGTGAATAGCCTTTCCTTCACAGTAAATGAAGGAGACAAGCAAATGTAGCACCACAAGAGCCAGAATTTTTGCAATGGAATGGCTTAGGATGCTAGAAATAATGTAGATAGACCCACTAGGAAGCAGAACTTAATACTTTAAATGACATTTGTTTTTCATTTGTTCAGGAAGTACAAGAATATAAAATGGGAAATCATACTCTTTATATACATGTGCACAGATAGGATTTAGAATCTGTAAAGATATATAAATGTATATTTTAAATGTAACTATCCTCTATTATTCATAAGGACAACTAAAAAAAAGGCAAGGATGTCCCTTAGGGAATCAAATACTAGGAAGTGCAGGAAATTATTTTTATACTTGTCTGGACAGTTTTAACCTTGCCTTCTTGTATATGCATCACAAAATTCAGGGTTCATTTGGGGCAGGGAGGAGGAAAGGCAGAGCACCCACAGAGATACTTGAATCTATAATAACCAGAATCCAGGACTAGGAATGGACAGTCTCTCATGTGGTTAAGAGAATGGGATCTCATAGGTTTGAAAAGAAAAAAAAAAAAAAAAAAAAAAAAAAAAGGAAAAAAAAAAAGACTAAAAATCCCATATTCATTTAGTGGAAATTAACCCATCTCCCATTTTATTGCTTTGAATGCCCTGTCAGTATTATACCAGATATTGCTACTATCTAAGCTGCAGCACGATCGTTATGAGTTGTCAGCAAACCATGGCTTTTCTCAGATGAGGAGGTTGTACTGCTGAACACAGAGGATAGTTTTCTTAGCTGCTCAGTCTGGCTTTTTTTGCTTTGGTCCTGCAGCTGGGAAAGTTTGTGCCCATACAGAACATTTATAATTTGCTGTGCTGGAGGAAGCATGTGTCATTTCCTTCTGCTACACACTGTGTCTCAGAAAAGGAGAGGAGATCTAATGAATAAAATGTGCCACTTTGCTTTACGTGACAAACCCAAGGAACTTCAGGGGAAGAGAAGCTATTCAACACTTCTTATTCTGGCAGCTCCCAGCCATTCTCAGTGCAGCACGTGCTGCTGCAGCAGTGGAAACAAGGCCTTGTTGCATTCTGTTGTTGGTTGGGGGTTTCTTTGTTTGTTTGTGGTTTTTTTGTTGGTTTTTTTTTTGTTGGTTTTGGGGGGGGGTGGGTGTTTTGGTTGTTTTTTGTTTTGTTTTGTTTTTTTACGAAGGCTGCAATATCTTTTCTAAGGATTACAGATTCCATTTTTAAAGCACACCTATATTATAAGACAAAAAACTGAACACAACTTTTTGGGGGGAGAGATGGGGAAAGTGAAGGAAAGACATTTACATAAAAGAACAATTCCCACCATCGGATATCTACCATTTGCTGCAAATAATCAAAGGTGACACTTCCCAAAGAACACATTACAAGTAATTTTGTAATCAACACTTCTCTGCAAGAGGTCTATTTTTAAGAAAGCAATCTGCCTTATACATAGTATTTGATTAACTTCTACTAAGTAATCAGCAGAAGTCTTGCCTAACTTTTCTTAGAGACATTACTTTCAGAACAAATTCCATCTAAAATGAAAAGTTAAAGAAAAAAAAATATCTAAGAACATCCTATTCAAAGAAA
This sequence comes from Phoebastria nigripes, assembly GCA_035582835.1. Classification (NCBI taxonomy): domain Eukaryota; kingdom Metazoa; phylum Chordata; class Aves; order Procellariiformes; family Diomedeidae; genus Phoebastria; species Phoebastria nigripes. The sequence continues at coordinate 135,089 of JAYKAV010002835.1, read as the reverse complement.
ACTAAATATGAAATAATCTGCTCACAGTGAGAAGTTTGGTTGTAATTCCAGCATCTACCACAGCCTTGTGCATAGCACGCAAAGTCTCCAACTCTGGAGCAGCAATAAACACTACATAGGGCATGAATTCTGAAGTCCTCAGTATTTTCAGGGCCTAGAAGCAAAGAAAAAGAAAAAAAAAAAACAAAACCCCTAAGTTTGAGAACAACTCACCCCATGTCCCCATTACTTAAGGGGCACTGCAAAACTAGTCTGTTACAATGGGCAGAAACACATAAGTGAAGATTCTTATTTCTATGTTAGAAACTCCTACACTGCCTTTTGAAATGCTCAACATCATTCTTTCCTTGGCTAAGAAAATTATATACTACTCTGCAAGACTCCTCTTCCATGCAGAATCTAAGTTGTTTTTTTCCATCTTTCTAACTCATTCCAACCAAGTGCCACAAATGCAAGAATCCAGTTGATATTGTAATCTTTAAACCAGATAAGAAGCCTTCAAATTTAAAGGCATACCTCTTCAACATTATACTCCTACACTTGTAGTGTAACATTATAAATGATATACCTGTGGATTCACGTCCAAGATGCAGGTCCTTCCTGTCTGAACAACTTCAAGGATGGAATCAATTTTGGTGCCATAAAGATTTCCTTCATATTCTCCATGCTCTAAATATCTGCCAGCTTTAATATCCATCTCCATTTCACCTCGTGACACAAATCTGTACGCTTGCCCATCCTTTTCATCATCCCTTGGCTTTCGTGAAGTAACTAAACAAAAAATTTAAAATATAAATTGAATGTTTCTTTTTGTATTTGGAATACAAATACGAGACTGGACTGCCTATTAAGTTAGGGAGAGTATAATACACATTCATATATAATTATAATTGTTCCGTATACAGTTTAATTAATTATTCTAGTGTAAGTTTCAAAACTGAGCACAGCCCCTCCTGTTCCCTTTATTTCTATTCTTTCCTATATGTTGCTTACCCACCCATTTGCTTATTTCCTTTGTATTACTCCTTCACACCATATACAACTCATTCATGTCATCTTTTTAATTATTCACTTAATAAAATAATTAAAGCGACTTGGAAATCAAATGGAAATTTAACTCTCCAATGCCAAATGTACTTCTGAAAATAACTGAGCACACATCAAAACCTGCCCCGCCCCGTTCCCCCAACCTTAGCACATACTTTGCTCACTGTATTTACCCTGTTATTCAGGGTAGAATTACCTGAGCTAGCTATAAAGATAGTTAGCTTAAATATCAGAAGAAGCCCAGCCACCATAGCGGAATCTTAGTGGAGCCCAGCTAATGCTGCTTTCCAGGACAACTTACCCTTTAAAGCAAGGAAAATTCACTGCAGAGAGATTAAAGCCAATATTTAAGTAAAACATTAGCAGCCTTCTTGGGTATTGGCTACACTGTGCAGTACAGACATTATTTAAGCAAGAAAGTGAAAATAAAATAAAATAAAATAAAATAATAAAATATCAGATTATTACTGACTTTGCTGTCCTATCACCATATTACCTGCCCACTACTTGCATTTAATTAGATTTGAACTCTAAATTATATTAAACATAACACTGAATACCCTTTGGTAATACTTCTATCACCACTTGGTGCGGAGAATAGTAATGTGGGGTGGACTTCTCTGGTCAGCAGTCAAACAGGAGGGGGCAGTTAAAAAAATAAAGATCTTGTGAATGAGCAAAGTAACTATCTGGAAGGAAGGCAAGAAAACAATACTTCAGTAAGGAAGGTTTTTTTCTGAAGTTGATAGGGAGAAAAAAAGAAAGATCATGGGCTTGAGGCTAAATGTATTAAAACATCAGATTATGATACAAATCTTGGCGATCACGAASACTTCAGTTTTATTGGGAGTTTGTTGCTTTTCCCTACATTTCTGATACTAAAGTAACAATTTACAGTGTTAACGATGCTTCTACAGCACGTAGAAAATAAACGGCAGACCTGTGAAACTCCACTGGCTGTTCATTACAAAAGACTACTAGGAACTTCTAGAATCCCCTCAGTAACTGATGGTGACTGACACTGAAGAAACCTAACAGACTGAAATACTGCACATACAAAAATCGTTTTTCTGCAGCATCAGTAACATTTAACTGCTAGTTACAAATATTTTCACTGTCATCATATGTTAGTCCAGTTGTCTGAGAAGAGGAAGAACCTTTTGTTTTCCCACTCTATACAATTTTTATACTCTGACAAAATTACTCCTACGCTGAATCACTGGGATAAACATCAGGTATTTTCCACATAATCAGAGACTCCAAGTATGATATTACAATAGGAATGCTGACAACTTACATGGCACTGTAGTTCCAAACCTAGTAGGATTCAGTACTATAAACCTGTTCTTCAAACTTCTTCTCCCCACTCCTTGGGCCCCAATTAAGACCAGTGTTTTCCTCTGAAAAGGAGGCATTTTGGCTACTTCCTCATAGATCTGGATTTCATGACGATCAAATTCTACATCGAGAAGTGTACAAAAAATAGTAAATACACAGTCAGTACTGTAAGAAAAAAAATTAAGCAGTCCTGCTATATATCAACAGRCCACATGTGAATATAAATAGTACTCAAAGGGCATTAAGTCTGATACAAGCTTTCTTGCTTTAAATTGGTATGGGAATAAAATAGTTACCCCTTCATGGACAGCATAAGGTCAGATTATTACCTTTTCTTCCAAGGAGAAAATTCGAGATTGATCAGAATGTGAAAGTTGTGATTAACAATTAGAGTTTTCACAGAATCACAGAATGGTTGAGGTTAGAAGGTACCTCTGAAGGCCATGTGGTCCAACGCCCCTGCTCACCAGGGCCACCTGGAGACRGTTGCCCAGGGCCACATCCAGATGGCTGTTGAGTATCTTCAAGGAGGGAGACTCTGCAACCTCTCTGGGCAAACTGTGCCAGTGCTCAGTCACCCTCACAGTGGAAAAAGTGTTTCCTGACAGTCAGAGGGAACTTCCTGTGTTGTTGCTTGTTGGCTCTGGTCCTGCCACTGGGCTCCTCTGAAAAGAGCCCAGCTCCGTCCTCTTTGCACCCTCCCTTCAGGTATTTATACACATTGATGAGATCCCCCCTAAGCCTTCTCTTCTTGAGGCTGAACAGGCCCAGCTCTCTCAGCCTTTCCTCATAGGAGAGATGCTCCAGTCCCTTCATCATCTTCGTATGTCCATATCAGTCTTGCACTGGGGAGGAGCCCAATACCCTTCAGGTGTGACCCCACCAGTGCTGAGCAGAGGGGAAGGATCACATCCCTCAACCTGCGGGCAACAAAGCTTTCACTTTTTTTCTCTTTTAACACAACGTTCTGCTCTGACTTCCACCTACCAAAAGATGTACTCAGCACCACCATATCTCCACTGGTCACTATTGCTTTTAAACCACAAAAAACTGTCTGACCTATCAAATTTATAATCAAATATTTTACTGCAAATCTTTCAGCTTTAGATACATTAGACTCTGCAAGTTTAGAAGCCTAGAGGACTTTGACTCATATGTAATATTAAGAGATACCTGCATTTCTTGTAGTGAGATACATCATCTTTTTCTTTTTTTTGCTGCTTATTGTTCCGCAGAAAGGCCCTAGAAATAAAAATTGAGACAAACTCATCATTTTTGTTAAATGTGTTTTTCTGAAGCTTATTTACATGAACATACGCAATTTTAGATTAATTAAATTTACAAGGACTATTTTAGAATTTTATATATTCTAGGGCAGGAGATCACATCTATTTTCATACACATCAAATAGTATAGTAAGAACCGAACACAGAGAAAAAATTAATTTTCCTAGAAAGCTTTGTATAAAGCAGCAGAAAAATCCATCAAACATGTTTAATTTATTAACTTTCAGTGCATACTATAAAAACATAATTAAAAAAAAAAGAGCTAATTCTTATGCCTTTCCCACCTCATTTAGCTTTTCCTCAGCAGGTGGCAAAACTGATTCATGTATCTATGAAGACTAAAGATAGACTTTGGCCTTTGTCTTTCAGTCAAAGCCAAAATTCAGAGCATTTCGCAATATTCTGTGTATTCTCACACAGCAGTTTTCTAGTATCTATGAAGGCAGGAAAAGCAAAACAAATGGAGTCAGAGCAAAATCTATTCCTGAAATTCATTAAATCTCACCTGAGTTGTCCCAGTCCCTCCTAACAAAGGCCTTTCTCTTCTCCTCCAGGAACTGGCTAGGAATAAGCCCTGCACTTCCTCCTTCTTTGACATGACTAGCCTGGAAAAATAAAAAATAAAAATCATAGGTAACTTGTGAGAAGCATTTTTCTCATCAACATGGTATTGACTGACTTTCACACTGCCAGAGTTTCTCAATGGTGAGTATTGATACATTTACTACTGAGACTTGGAAATTCAAACTCAAACGTGGATATTAAAATTCTGTCTTACGGTAACAGTGTCTTGCCATTGAGTATTAAAATTCAGGAAACTTAAATAAAATAGATAGAAGTTTCATTAGTGGTTCCCATTAAGTTAGTAAGCTCCTACAGCCATAAACTTTCGGCATCAAAATCCTAAATGGAATTCTGTGGCTCCAGACATTGAACTCTCAAGTGACAAAACTCAAGACTTTCTAGTACACAAGTACACTTATTTTGTATTCTTGAGCTGCTCCAAACAGGTTCCAGTGCAGCTTATTAACTCTCATTTCACAAACAGTGAATGCCATTAACACATGCCTAATCATGCCTTCAAGCTTTTTGCACTAAGTTTCTACAGATTTAAAATCTGAGTAACTTAAGTATTCCTGGTAATGAAAGTTTGGCTAAGATTCTCTATAAAATAATTTTATGGAAAGCTCAATTCTCAGCAAGCTTAACACATACAAACACACAGTTACAAAATGTTACACTTCTCCATAACTGGTTGGCCTGTCTCTTGCTAACAGGAACTGTTTGCTTTTCAACTTGTACACTTCTACCTATGACTAACTGATTTTTTACAGTTAGCAAGTTTTCAGTAACAGCCTAGCATTTCTAGAAAGCACAAGGAAAAACTAACTTTTTTCCCAGTGGCATGATCTGCATAGCAATGCTTGCAACACACTATGCTGGTTTAATGCATTTCATTTTTGCCACTGATTGAGTGTTTAAGATTTAAGATTTATTTCTCCTGGACTCCCACAAGTTACAAGCTGGAGAATTTGAAAAGCAATACAGGAGACAGCATGTAAGCTAAATGTCAAACTACTCTGGAGTTTTGGAGTGTCTAACTTCTGAAACTAATTAACTTGGCAGTAATAAATTTTCTGCCTTCCCTCACACTTTTTATTCTCTTTCTTTCTGTTATTACTGTCACTGACAAGCAACAGAATTCAGCAACAGTTGTTGATGTATATTCAAATATTTTGTTGCTTTTAAAGACGTCATACATATATTGCTCTCAAGTAACGTTTGGCTCACTACTGCTTGTTATCTAGCAAAGGGTAAGCAATTTAGGGGTGGAAAGGGAAATTAATAATGCTAAACTCTTTGCCTAGATTGCCACTGCCACTTGCAATTTTGAGTATCTTGTTGAGAAAAGTGTCTTAAAGGTTCACTTGTCCCAGTTTCAAAGGCACTGATGATGTTTAATTGTGTGTAGAGGGTCTTGAAAAAATAAAAATAGCATAAGMACTGGATTACATTTCTACTGAAGGACTGAATGTAGAAATACAACCTTAAAGCAGGATGAACTGTTAATATTTGCAATAGTGCCAAACACTTTGATTATGAACATGCATGTTACAGCTCACAGACATTGACCACCACTGTGGAAATAAAAGATACAGCTTCTCCAAATAGCTATTCTCACCCCTCTTCAAATCCACAGGGTTAATTTCCCTCTCTCCTCAACTCTGAGCACTCAGGAAGGGGTCCACTTCTTCCAGTCGCTGTCAGGGAAGGCTTACCACAGTTAACATAGTCAACCTAAGACTTTCTGCTAGAAATTGTCCACTTAAACTGATTTTGGAATGTCTAGGCTTACGATACAAGAACAAAGACAAATAAATAGTAGTAATAGCAAAATGAGTGTTACATATACAATTTATACCATTCAATTTTCTCTAGTATTTCAATTGTTAATATCTTGATATTACCTTGAAATTGGATTGCACTGTAAATATTTTTTCTTATATCTACTGTTAAACGGAAGTAGATCATAACTTAAAGAGTTTATTATTAAGGCAACTAGGGAAGCTTTTCGGTTTTTTATTGTATTTTTTTAATCTTTTTACCAACCTGCCACCAATTTGGATCTTCCCGGTTTACAATCTGAAGAATTTCTCCTTTAGAAAATTTCAAACCTGCTTCTTTGCATGGGATGAGGTTGTCATTATATGGATTATAATCAAAATGACACTTCACAAAAACCTGAAATGTGTAAAAATTTAAAAAGCTTAAACATTATAAAACACATTCTTACTTATTTATCTGTCAAACTGAAGTAATGTCTTTACCTACAGCATAAAAAGTTTGACATGAAAAGTTTGACAAGTTACATTTGGCAAGTAAAATACAATCTATGGAAAAAACTGACATATTCCAGCTGAGAGAGTAGAAATAATCAGCAGTGCAAACCTTGGCTGAAGGAGCTTCATGATAAAAACAAAAAGCCAACTGTTCTATTTGGACAGTGTATTACAAAGCACTCAATTTTGCATTTCAATATATACAACTCAATTAGTATTCTGACTTTAAATTACTTAAAGATATAAAAAACTCTCAGAATGTGAGCACTGTATTCAAGGCTTGTGGAATCTTAAGAATTAATTTTGCCATGAACTCAATGTTTTAAAACAAACAAGACATGTGACTGCTTAAGACTCAAATTTGATGCTGGGGAAGAAACAGGAAGTTGCATCAGTAGACTGGAAACATCTTTGACTTTTTTCTACCAGGTTGGGGAGCAAAGGAAGCAGTGCACCTGCCTCAAATACAGCACATTCCCTCAGCATCTACTCAATGTAAGCATAGTCTATCATAGTCACGGGCAGTAAGACCCACTACCTGAAGGACTGTCTTACAAGATGTTTCAAATGCGCTGACTTAGAGCAACAAGTTACTTCTGCAGTGGGGAAATCGACAGCCTACAGCAACAACAAAAGGATAAGGAATAGCCACCATCCAAGTTCCTACTTAAGTCAGCGAGTTCAAGCTCATCTATTGAATTCAGTATGTTTCTGAATCCTATGAAACAGATTACTTGGACACTGATCATGTTATAAACACATGCAGTTCACTGCAGTTTAGCGTGATTGTGGCTAGGTCATCAGAGGTCACTGGATGTCAAAGAAATACGCTTTCTATGTAGTATACAAATGCTTATCAATCTTAGATACTAATTTGAATTTTTTAGGTGGGCATATTGGGCATGGTATTAATCTACTGAATAAACGCATTTCCAAAATGTACTTAAAGGTGAATACAGGTATCTACATTTTAGCCTTCCTGCTAGCATTAAATACACAAAATAATCAAAATATGTCTAATCCAAAATCTTAAAATAATCTTATGCGATGAAGTACCAAGCAGAAGTTCTTTTGACAGAATTGTTAGAAATGTGCTACTGACCTGTTGAGGAATAACAGCATCTCTGTAGCTGGGGAGAATCTTCAGAGTAACACTGCCACTAATATTTTTCAGCAGTTCCTGCAATTCTTTTGGATTGTTTCCAACCTCATGGCCATTCACCTCTTTAATAATGTCACCTACATGCAGAAGACCTTGTCGATCTATCATTCCGCCATGAAGAATTCGTGCTATTACCAGATCATTGTTCTCAACTCTAAACGTAACACCCTGAAAAAGATATGTGACACCTAGTTTACCATTGTTTGAATTTCAGTTTCATTTTACCGTTATCTCAAGCAAAAATATACAGCTATGGGATATTCTATCTACCCCAATGAAAAGAGACAGTAATAGTACTACAGGGTAAGAGTTCCTAATACACAGATAAGTGTCAGGTGACACAAAAGTGCTTTCAGTGTTTTCATATGACTGAAAAATGACTGTATTGTTCTTGATTGCATGCAATCCTGTCATTTTGTATCAGGACCAAACAGATGTTGTGTTAGTCAGTTATGCTAGCAAGTCATTCAGCCTAGTGACTGCCTATTCACTATCCCATAATTTCTTAAAGAGAAGAGGATGGAGAACACACAAATATATTCTTATTTCAACCTCTCAGTACTGACCCTATCACCCATTAAATTACACAACATAATAATGGCAAGAATTAAATGTAATGCAAGAAATTAGGCACATGCAAACGCTTTCACTTGCACTTTAAATTAAAGACACACTCATCTTCAATTACTTACCAGTGGTTCTCCTGCTCTTTTGTGAATGCCAAGAATACGAATAGCATCTACTGGAACAATCTGGTTGTTCACTGAAGAATTATTGACTTCTGGGCTAGAAGGAGGGGAATCATAACATTTTGAAGCCACAATATCATGTGCTTCCAAGAGTGACTGCAAAGAAACAGAAAAGGCCTTTTTTAAATCATGAAATAACCATTTGCAAAAGGATTTAGTGCTGAATAACCACTGAAACTGCCCTTTTGGGACCAGATCTTAAAACTCTTACTTCACATGGAATGGAGCAAAAATTCACTTTCAGGTTTGTATGAAATACAAGTACTCACATGGCCTAAGCCTACTGTCTTGGCAAATATGGTCTCTTTTGTAAATACAAATGCTTCTTCTTAAGGAAGTATAGGAGAAATGTAATTAATTTGGGAGGAATATGTGAAGTTGCAGGGAAGAAGATGGAAAAAGGAGTACCTAAAATAGTCTTTCACCTAATGAGACAGTATCTGAGCAAATGTTTAAAGTAAATGAACAACCCACTGCAAAAAAAATGAAGAGAACTCATCATTAGATACTTGTGTCTACTGTAATAAAATTTTCCTCCACAGTAATTTGGAAGTAACTGTAAATTAAAGATAATTACAGGTATGCAAGGATTTCTAGCAATCTGCAGAATGAGTGCTTTCTGCTTGCATAAAGCCAAGGCAGAATTCTAGCACCAAATGAATCCAAGTTGACAGAATTCACTTTTTGGAAGACAAGAGCTCAGACCTTATAGTTAATGGTGTTTTCACCAGTCCACATATGTAAGTACAAACCAAAAGGAAGAGATCCAAATAAATATAATCATCTTTGGAAGACAATGCAATTTAGACTTGATTTTCTCGTAAAAGGTACTTCAAGATTTAAAGAAAGTATCTATAAGACAATACATACAGGTAAAACACAATCAAACTTGTGAAGTAAGACAGTGGAGACTTCCTGTCTTAAAGAGGAAAAGGGACACCCTATAACCACCATATATGGTAGTTCAGGATAAAGCATCCTATAGCACATAGTCTCACTGACACATACAGGAAGAGGAAAGAAGCAAGTAGAGGAGATGCCTACTAGGTCTCAAACAACATAGCTTTGTTTCAAACAGTGACCTGATGAGATATGGTCTTAAGTTAGATCACTGACTGGTGTCAAATAAGTAGCTAAAGACAAGACACCGAGGACAGGTCATAGGGACTATCATTGATAGTGACATGCACATGCCAGAGGAAGACAGCAAACTACTAGAAAGTAGAGCTGGTGAGCAGGTGACATTTAAGCAAATTTAACAATTTTGCTATGCAGTCTGCTCCATCCTTCTGCAAGTCACCTCTAACCTAAAAGTTGTGCAACCATATTGGTTTAGTGCTAAGCTCAACATACAAGCCCTCAAAGTGTCACAAACCTTAACAGTCATTTTAATCTGCCTATTACACGATGACCCTGCTGATAATTCAACTTGAGGTTAGAAAGAGGTACTAATTCACCGATTCTGTCCCTGCCATTAAGACTGTAAAGACAGCTGCTTATTGTGGCTGCTCTGATACTGTGGACAGAAACCAAAACAAATTAAATAGTAAAAACAATCATTTATTTAAATCAAGCAGCTGTCTGATGGTAGCAATTTCCAATTCTTCATTATCCAAGGCACATCCAATCCAGAAACCAGGAGAACAGATCTCTGTTTCCCAATGTTTGCAAGCAACATTTTTGGACCTTTCTACATTTCCAAAATGAAACCAACTAGTATCAACTACACATTTTAACACATTACCACTGACTAAACCAGGTAGATGCACCAGTAGGATACTTCCAGTTTTCTCTTTTGGTCACATGCCAGAACAAATTATTCCCAAACTTTCTGGACACAAACCACTAGATTTCTCATGGAGCCTTACACATAACCATGCTTGTACAGCGCCCTGCCCTTAACGATCATATAATTTATGGATTATAATCTGATCCACAGTCAAAAAAGACTACTAAGCAAACAGTCTGTGCCATCCTTTGCAAACTAACATGCTCTGTAAGATTCTTCAGTTCTTAAATCTGATCCCATCATCCACATTCTGCTACTATTTATTCACTCAGTTTCATGGATAAGCATGAATCCTTTCAACTACTACTTAACCATCTCTCAATCACAAAATCTTTGTCCTGCTATTTACGTTATGGCTGAGTCACAGAAGGACTATCAGGGACTGTACATTGCTGCCCACAATTATAAAATGGTTTCTTTAAGAAAAATAGTTTCTTGGTTTCCTTAAAATAAGCCACAGTTAATTTATTACCTTCCCATACCTAACTCTCAGTTCTGTAACTCAAGAATCTACACCAGTTTTACGAGACTGTTTCCAGCCAGCCAGATGACAGCATACAGTCCTGAAGAACACTTAAACAAAGCCACCTGGCAACAGGGGCCATGTGCCTGTATCCACTGTCGGACTACTCTCCAACATTTTATGTTGCTCACAGTTACTTTCTCATTTCAGTAATATGGTTGAGTGATCTGAGAAATACAGCTGCATGAACTTCATTTGTTTCTTTCTTATGGTATCAGAAAAAGTGATGTGCTGCGCTCCTGCAACTCCAGAGCTCCCCTGGAATCTGACCTTTCCCATACTGGTGCTAGAACACTTATAAAACCACTGCCAAAGTCTGCAAAACAACATGGACTGAATAATCAACAACCATAAAACTGTTCAAAGTTTCCTCCATACTGCATATGCAAACAGGATCAGCTCATTATCCAAGACTGGATAACTGCAGAAGGGTTCTCATGGGAAAAATGGCAATGTTGCTGGAATAAGGCATTTAGAAAAACTCTCTGCGTATCACAAGAGATATCGCACAATGGACATACAGTCCTGTGGCAGACAGTATGGGCCCTTTGTGCAAGATACTGCCATAAAATAATCCAGAAACTTAGAACATACTGACTTCTTTACAGTAGTTTTCTGTGGCTGTACTTATTTGACAGGTTAAAAAAAAAATTTAAAAAAAGTAATTCAAAATTCAGTAAACAAAGAAACATTAAACACCCACGGCCCTCTACGGTGCTGAAGCCAAGTTCAAATTCAAACTTTGTTTTTCCTAAAAAAATTCTCAGCACAATCTATACAAGTTATGAAGCATTGCCTGCTCTATATGATAACTATTTCCCCAACTGTGATCTAGTAGAACAATTAAATTACAAATTGGGGGCTGGGGGTGGGGCGTATACACAAGAGCAGAACAACTCTATGGTCTTGAATTTAGGACTCCTTTCCTAACACTTCAGGTCTCAGAAGTACTTAAAATATTTCCATTCCTCTTTTATGCACTAAATATGTGCTAGTCTTCTCTGATAACACTATTTAAAAATTAGAACTTAATAAATGGACTACAGGCCCCTAATGTACATGTGAAAAGAAGAGATTTTTAAAGGCTGTTCTGGAAAAGTGAGGAAATCATTTAAGATCTTAGAGAAATCAGCGGGGCTAGTAAGGAGGCATGCATATGTGGGAAAAATAACCCTATAAATTAGATCTGTCTAGGAGGCAACTTAAGATCACTTTTCTAAATGAAACATTTTAAAGGTATGATTAGCCATTATAAAGCTAACTATTAGAAGAAAATATTGGCTGCTTTTCAGATTAAGTATTTTATTGCCAGCAGAATCTACTATTTAGGATGAATGGCTTGCATAATTCTTGGAAAGGTGAAAATAACTGAACAAATTCTTCCATTAGCAGCAGAAGTGATTCTTCTGCACGTTTAACCACTCCAACRGTGCGATAACTTTCAACTCCTCCCTCTTCCCTCAAAGCAATCTCTCTTACCACTCCTCTCTCCTGCTCTCCAGCTACTGTCTGGCAAGACTTGCTATAGCCTTTCCTATGCACTGCATGTGCCAGCTGGCTCTTCAATACACACCGGCCTGATGGCCAGCCATCAATACTGTGAAACTCATAAGAATTTAGTATCTTCCACACTTTGAACCCTGAAAAGTTTAGTTAAAACTAAAAGGGGTAAAAAGTGGAAGGGAAGAAAAAGAAAGAAATGAAAGGAGAAGAGAGAAAAGGGAGGGAACAGACAGTCAAACATAATAGTATAACCATACATGCACCTGTACTCCATAAGCCAGCCCCTCCCCAATGCATCTTCTGTAAAAATGTGTAAAAGAAATGAAGTTCTGTAATTTGGTATTTTCAGCACTAAATGATACATTCAAATAAGCTATTGCACTGATGACTTGTATACCACATTTGATACTTGTATGCCGAGGTAGGTTACAACTGTAAGATGACGTTGTGATAAAGTGGCACCATTCCTTTGTAAAATACAGAATCAGCCTCTAAAACACTTACACAATAGCATCCATGAAACTTTAAAAGAGTCAAGTCAAGGTGGCTTGTTTACACATTTATTGAACTGGAGAAAGGATGCAAATTACATTTTCTGTAATTACAAATGATATTATATTCTTCCTTTCTTCCTTACAGGTCCTTTCTTGCAGAAGTTTGGAATATGCCTCCTTGCACCAAATGAGGCAGAAAGGATAGCACTTATTTCCTGAGTATTTAGTTAATTTTCTGTTTCCTTTTCAGAGAGAGAGAGATATAGCCTTCCCAAGCCTTAGGAAGAATATTGTATCCACATTCTGGTCTGCAAATTTTCCTAGAAGCTCTTCTAGAGTGGTCGTAACTACGATATCAGTTAAATAAAAACACTTAATGAAAATAATACTACTTTGGCCTCAGTTGTCTTTGTTGCCTGCCTCCAGATGGGGAACGGAAGAACAAAATTAAGGGCTGAAAAGTACACCCTAATTTTAGGCTTCCAAACTGAATCACATCAGATCTACTTTTAAAAAGTAAGTAGCTAGCTGCTTTTTGCCTGTACACAGCAGCCAAAACTGTTCATTGTTTCTGCAAATGAGACTGAAGGCCTCACAACAGGCACTTAGAAAATAAAAAAAAATACAAGTTAAAGCGGCTTCAGACTTTTTTTGTTTGTTTTTTTTTTTTTTTTAAATGAACTCTAATTCTGACAGAGTGAAGGATAGGTTAGTTCTCCAGGGCAGCATTTAACTATCTTAACCATCGAATAGTCTTTTCTCTTCCTTTTGGACCTAATTCTTTCTGTATCATCCATGTTTTGCAGCAAATGAAGTAGGGAGGTCTAGAAATAGCTTATTTCTCTTACATACCCATGACTCACTCAACAGTATAGTGAAAGAAGCAGCATGCAATCTTGTTCATAGCATACAATAATCATGACATGAATTTTTAAACTGGGTTCCAAGGAAGAATCAACAAACTGCAAACCAGTAAGCCTGATGTTGATACTAAACAAATTAGAAGAAGCTTCCATAAAAAACAGAATGATTAGACAAAATAGATCATGGGAAAGCATCAACATGCTTTAATAAAGGGAAGTCATGCTTCTCAAATGTAGTTAAGTTCCTTGAAAGAGTCACCAAGCATGGCAGCGAGGCAGTTACAGTTGATAATATAGATCAATTTCCAAAAGGCCTTTGATAGACTCCTTTATCAAAGTCTTTTAAAGAAACAAAGCTACTATAGGATAAGCAGTAAGGCTCTCAAGTGGATGAAAATATTGGTTAAAAGACAGAAAAATTGGGGCCAGGAATATAGTATTAGTTTTCACAGTTCATGTCACCAGGGGGATTTCCCACAGGCATCTGGGCTCAGTTCTACACCTGCCAATACACTGACATGTCAGATAAGTGATCTAGGAAATGGGGGTGAGAAGTGAAATGACAGGGTTTGCTGAGGCTGCTAAACTATTCAAGGAGTAAAACAACTGATTGTAACCTGCAGGAGCACCTCATGAGCAACAAGGCAAATGAAATTCAACACAGACTGCAAGGGAAAATACAATCCTAATTTAACATATTAACTGACAGACTCAGAAGTGGTATCTCAGAGGTGTAAACAGTACAAAACGAAACCAAACCAAAAAACCAACTCACTTCTATGTTCACCGAGCCTAGAGGTACCTCTTCTTTACTGAGAGGGTGGTCAAACAGGCTTCCTAGAGGGGTGATGGGTGCCCCATGCCTGTTAAGTGTTTAACAGGCATTTGGACAATTCCCTTAATATGCTTTAATTTTTGGTCAGTCCTGAAGTGGTCAGGCAGTTGGACTAGGTGATCGTTGTAGGTCCCTTCCAACTGAACTGTTCTATTCTATTCTGTTCTGTTCTGTCCTATTCTATTCTATTCTATTCACCAGCTGTTAAAAAGGCAAACCAAATACTAGGAATTTTAAGCAATGAGTAGGAGATGCAATGGAAATTATTACACCACTTCATAAATCCATGCTGCTGTGAATGACTCTGGGAAGCTGTATACAGCTTTGCTTTCCTTCTTTTTATTTATTTGAGACAGACAGACATACATATACAATGAGGTCTCTCAAATCACGAGTAAGATGGAAAAGCTGATTAAGAAAAACTGTTCACTCTCTTCCTACACAAGAGCAAGGGGATATTAAGTGGAATTGACAGGAGACAGTCTCAAAAACAAAACAGCATAGTCTCCACTCTGCTGGGGGATGTTGGGAATGCCAGATTTTTACATGGGTTCAAAAAAACAACTGAACAAGCTGATGGAAGAGAACACCACCACAGGTGGATGATACCGCTTCTCACTCAGAAGTCTGAGCAACAAATCACTAAATCCTCACAAAACATTTTGGAAGGTATCATTGTTGGCTTGTCCTAGCCCTACAGTCTTCACTAGATGCCTACTACTGGGGACAGGGAAGGAAAACAGAAGAGATATTTGTTAAATAGACTTTTAATGTACAATTAGGAAGCACTAACAAGATCAGAGCAAAACTGTGAAGTTAACCTAGCATGTATGCAATTTCAAGTCTGCTCTTTATAAATCAAACAACAAAAAATGTACAAGAAATAGCATAAATATTGGCATTTTTGTCCACCAGCTACTTTGGAACTTTTAAATTAAATGTGGAAGTTGCTTAAGCCTGAACTAATGGAGTAACTGACACCAGCATCCTGTTGCACCTCTCTGTAAATATGACCACTGAACAGGAATGAATGTTGGGTTTGCCCTAGTATTGGCTATTCACCCCAATTAAAATTCTTATTTGATCTCAGTCTCCTACAGGCCATTTCCAGTCTCCACCACAAAGATTCTTTGCCCAGTTGGTCTCTGGTCTTTGCCACCTCGCTTCAGAGATCATCGCTACAGTGACTTTCAGAGTCAGTCTACTCCAGCAAGTTCTTCACTTATGAAGTCCTTTTCATCTTTTGATTCATCCGCTTTGACTTGTCAGCTTTAGTTTCTCTATCTAACACAATGAATCTTTGTCAGGTCTGTCACTGCACCAGTTGGCCCGCAATTCCAATCTTTTTGCATTGTAACTACCAATTCCTCCAAACTCATCCTCTCCTTTTCCAGTACCAATTTCTGCTAAGGGATCAAAGACTGATTTGAAGTTTTATTCACCAGTAAGTCTCCAAATGATAGTCTTTGATCCCTTAGTTATGATGCCCTTCTGGACAAATAAGAGCACAAGGGAGGCCAACATACTGCTCTTCAGAAGAGGCAGAGGAACTGTCAGCACTCAGAATAGCTACTACCTCAAAAGCTGAGCTCTGAAAGTGTTCCTTCTTCCAACAGGCCACAGCTTGACAGCATTTCCAGTGTTTATTGATGTTAAATGGTAATGCACCTCACTGCTATGTTTGTATAATGTATAACTGAAAATTTAGAAAAAAAATGTGTGTTTAAACTCATATACCCAAAAAATGTCTATGAATCTACACCTGTCTGCCAAAAGCAGCACATTTATACTGTGGGCAAAAGGTTTGCTTATGCTATTCTATAGGATACCTGTAGCTAAGTACTAAAGTACTTAGTACTAGGCAGCTGAAGCCTGCCTAGAAAGTCCAGAATCTACCAAGGATTTACGAACCCTAATCTTCACGGGTCAGTATGGAAGCTGGTAATAGAATGGCAGCTATGGAAAAACATCTGTTTTTGACAAGACTATGTCAAAACTTCGTTTATGTTAAGTAGAGCAACAGTGAGAGGGATGCAGAGTCTCAACTTAAGCTGCAGTGCAGATTGCATCACAGAAGAATCACGTTCCTTCACTCTGCAAACTGTACATCTTACACGAGTATGAATGCCCACAGCTTAACTGAAGTGCGGAATGGTCAGTATCAGTAACTGAGACCACCTGGAAATGCTAAGGATGAAGCCTTCAGGGAATTGTTATGGGAATTCCAGTCATATAGGAAGTAAATGTTTGTCCAAGATTTGTAACAGAAACTCAAGTGGATTTTAATACAATAAGTGAAGATATTCTTGAGGTGATACCAAAGAACAAAATTGTGCTCATTCTTAACCCCACATGGCTTCTGTTTTACCTTTCATTCGGAGTAAAATCCTACATATTAAAGTTTGCTACAGTTCAGGTTTTGTTTCATTATTATTCCTAGATCCATATGTGGACACTGATACGGCAAGTTGGTAATATACAGTAAAAAAGTGGCACCTGAAAATGAGGCTCCTTGAGTATTCCAACCAATTCTGCAATATTTTCATCTTTATTTATTAAGGGACTGATGTCTTCAAGAATTTCATTCACCAGCTCCAGGTTGTTGTCACTGACAGCCTCAAGTTTAGAATCTTCCAGTCGCTCATGAGCCTGTAAGATTAAATATATGAGACTATACTGTAAATAAGTTTCAAGTAGTTCCAATTTATAAGCCTTTTAATTCATTTCTTGGTGCAACCTTTAGCAGGAAAGCCAGAAAAATTACATATAGTATAATCTGTGTATTTTATCTTTATAACTGCTGAGGGATTTTGCATGCTTAACTACATGACCCAACAAACTTTATAAGCAGCACCTGTCAGAGATGCTTGTATGTCCTTATTTCCTATAACCTCTATGCTATATACACCAAACCATCCTCTCCTAACAGCGCCTCAGATCTTTTCTGCTTCAGAACCCAGTAGAAGTACACCTTCTAGAAGAAGGACAAAAAAGCAACTATGGGATCTGCTCAGAAAAAAATAAGGTCTGCAAAAGAAGCATTTACCTCAGGCTCCTCTCATTGAAACACCTTCAAAACAGCAAATTCTAAAGGAAAGTCTGCATAACTAAAGGAAATTCTAAAGAAAAGTCTGCAGCAAAGGCGGCTAACAGTATCCGGGGCTGCATTAAGAAGAGTGTTGCCAGAAGGTCGAGCTCTGTTCAGCACTGTCGAGGCCCACCTGCAGTACTGTGTCCAGTTCTGGACATACTGGAGAGAGTCCAGCGAAGGGCCACAAAGATGATGAAGGGACTGGAGCACCTCACATTTGAGGAAAGACTGAGAGAGCTGTGACTGCTTAGCCTGGAGAAGAGAAGGCTCAGGGAAGAACTCATCAATGTGTATAAATACCTGAAGGGAGGGTGCACAGAGGACAGAGCCAGGCTCTTTTCAGTGGTGCCCAGTGGCAGGACCAGAGGCAACGGGCACAAAATGAAACACAGGAAGCTCTGTCTAAACATAAGGAAAAACTTTTTTATTGTGAGGCTGATTGAGCACTGGCACAGTTTGCCCAGAGGTTGGAGTCTCCCTTCTTGGAGATATTGGAAAGCCGTCTGGACATGGTCCTGGCCAACCATCTCCAGGTGACCCTGCTTGAGCAGGGGATTGGACCAGATGCCCTCCAGAGGTACCTTCCAACTTCAACCATCCTGTGATTCTGTGATAACTTTACATCTCTTTCTACAGCTATTGCTGCAGACGTAACCCTTTCCTGAACACTGCAGATACTTAAATTCATTGAAAGGTAGGAGCTTTGAGCTGCAAGAGAAACATCTCATAAATCCGAACGCTTCATGTATTTATTACAGGCAGTGCTGTATCATAAATTTAGGGAATAAGAGGATGCCAAAAATAACTAAGATTCTCAACGCACTCAATTAAGAGTTATTTACAACACCATAGCAACAAGAAGTTTAAAAAAGAACAATCGCTTTGGCATGTAAAAACACAACAAATAACAGATATATTTGGGAGTTATCTATATATACTTCCCATATATATAATTTGAAGATATGCACAACACATCTACTTTCTTATTAGTGCTTTAAAACAGATGTTAAGGAAAATTTTGTTAAAACCAGAAAACTTTGTTTCCTGAAATCATTTGAGTATTAAATTCTAGTTCCTATCTATAAAATGGTATTTCTGCAGGACTGATGATCAAACACTGGAAAGGCTAACTTAACATAGAGAAAGACATTTCAAACATTCCCCAACACCAACACGCACAAACCAAATGATCATGATTACAAAGTCATAGGAAGCTTGGCACCTACACACATTCTCCTTAATAAGGGAATGCTATTTTGTACATAATACGTACAGTAAACAATATCCTTCTTTTAAAGTTTACTTCTTTTACAGCAAGTAAACCCACAAATCTATTGACTTTTAAACATACTACAACTGCAAAACCTTTATAAGATTAGAGAGTATGGGTTACCTTATTTCTCACTCATTTTCTTTAAAATACTACCACTAACACAGAGTATAATCTAAATACAAATATCCTCACCCTTCACTCCAAAATCAAGGCCATGCATATACCGGGAAACAGAAAGTTTATCAGCCAGCAACCTCTGATCCTGTAATATGTTGGGGAGTAGCAGGATATGGAGTGGTATGAATAATTTAATTTAAAAAAAGAAAAAAAAAGGAATAGCTAACTTAGATATTGCAATTATTTTTTTTTTTTCAGTTCAGTTCATCATTTCAGAAATAGTGATACTGAATTGAGTCTTTTCATTCATTTGATATTTATTATACTTGCCAAATGTTGAAATAGTAAGTCTTTTGCCTCCAACAATCTGACATCCTACATACTGGACTCAATGTTTATAGATTACTCCTAAGATGTTTTCTTGGTCTGGGTTAGGCATTCACCTGGTATGCTGTAGGCTATGCTACAATACTAAAAGCAATAGTGTGACTGCAGAAAAGAAGATAAAGTTTTGAGGTTCAAAAGAATAGTTAACAATCCAGGAGAAGAGAATTTTGATAAGACAATTCAGTAGCAAAACTGAGTAAAATTCATGCATGTTCCAAATTCAACAACTGTTTTCAAAAAAGCATAACAATTCTAAAGGCTAGTTAGGATTGAGCATAAACGTCAGTAAATGACAGGAAAATACATTTTACAGTGATTACAGTTACTTCCCCTTTCCCCTACCACCCGCTGAAGAATGGAAAGGTACAATAAAAGAACCCTATCCGAAAAAAAATCTGTAATTTCTACCTTGATGCCTTTATTCTAGACAGAAAATGTATGAAATGAACTTAATGCAATTTTAAAAGATTAGCCAAACTTTGCATGGCAAAATATTACAAACTAACTACTATGCTTATTGCTTGCCTTCATTTTTTTAAGGACTGAAAAGAAACAGTAAGCTGGTATGGCTCATACCACGTTTCCCTAAGTTTCTTTTTGTCCTTTTTGGGATACTTTACCTAATGATTAGTCTTAATAACTGACTAATAAAGGAAAATGAAAAAGCTTTTACGTTTCTGGCCTGGTCTGAAATGAATCTGCTTAAATAATCTGACCATCTCAGGGTCCTGAGAATTGCCTATTCTGTTAAACCTAGTTCTTCTAATAGAAAAACAAGTTTTATATATTTTTAGAGACAAATGGATATATATGAACTACATATACTTCATGAACTATGTTGTCATTTTGATCTTGTCCTTATTTAGCTCTGCTGGTTAGGACTGAGTTTTGGGTTTAATTCCGAAATAATTACCAAAGAAAATATGAGTGAGGTCATGGCATATGAAAACAATTAAAACCTTYCAGCATTCTAGATAAAGCAAGTTTATAGTTAAGAGTCTGTTTCCATTACAAGCACTTTTTTACATCTGCTAGTCATTAAATTCCACATAATTGTAATTGGCCATTAAAGCACAAATTCTTGATAAGAAAAAAATGCTTTGCAATGAACATTTTCTTCATGATAAATATTAAATTAAAGATGACGTATGCAGCAGATACTGAAGTTGGAAACAACTCTAAGTAAGAAAATCCTTTTACTTACTCTAGTAAATTTAGTACACAAATCTTTCCCTCTGCAGTCGTCTCACTAGCAGATGAGACACATCCGTTATTTCTAAGTTTATTACTATGCAATGTCTTTCACTTACAACCAATTCTTTTGAACAGCTAAACAGAAGTAAATTCTTATATGAATTCTTATGAGAAGTTTTCCTTTCCAGATTTTTATACTGAGCAAAATCCCTGCACAACAATCCTTTAGCTTTACAGAGTATTTCATGCCTGCCCAGAGGGCATTGCTTTCAGAAGTCTTTTCATATTAAAGAGACAGCTACATTTGAGTTAACTGTTTTTTCCTCATGAAAGGAGCTTATTTTTATGATGTAAGATTAAGAAAGCATATAAGTGCTGTGCAATATTGACTGCATCTCCTACTACATTTTAATTTCAGAGTCCAAAGATTTTTTGTAAATATCACCTTACATCTTTATAAATATGTACCATCTATAAATAAAAGATTTTCATAATGCAAGACCAAAACTAAGGATAGCCCACGTCTCACAGAGCTGACAGTCAAAGGTCGCAGTATTACTCTGAGATCCAGGAAAGGGCATGGAGAGAATATTTCACTGGGCTGATCAGAAAGCCGTTTTGAGCCAAAGACAAAAAAAAAACTTGTTTACACCATGGGGTAAAGAAGGTTATTGCTCTCACTTTTCATCTTTGGCAAAAATGCTACAAGTCAGAAGGCATATGGGTTCTCCACACAACAGTGGTCATGAGACTATATTAAAATCAACTGCTTCTAATTTCAAGTATTTTGACACTTTCTTCATAAATAATTTTACCACATTATTTCTGGAGTCTCTGAATTTTTCTTCTTCCTCTAGATTCTTCCATATAACAATAAATCAGCGTGCACAGAAATTACACCATACCAAACCTTCACCTTCAAGAACTCCTTCAAGTCTTTTAGTAAGACATACTGTACATAAAAGCCATTGTTAATACCTCAATCCATACTCAATGTTCACACAATAATTTAAGAGTTAAAATATTCCCAGATTCTACTCAGAATAGCAAGTTTAAATACCTTAGCAAGTGATCTTACAATAGGGTTTTCCATAATTCCTTTAAGAAAAATCAGGTCTATTTCTTCAGCGCCTGTCGATGTCGGCAGATCAGTAAGGTTATCCAGGACCTGCTGCATGGCTGCTGACAAAACAAAAACAAAAAGTAAGTACTGACCAAAATAGGCTTGCATAAATAGCAAAAACTCTGGGAAACACCACAATATTAACTTTAGAGATGTTAAGCAGCCAACTACATCTACTGAGAGCAAGTGGACAGAACAGAAAAAGAACTTTTTTTGTTGTTGTTTGAAAGGTGGAAATAAAGGATCTATCTAAATCCTTATCATCACAAACAACTTAAATCCAGGCCGAGCACATTCCTTTCAAGATTCACTACTACTTAAAGATTGAAAAAACCAAACAAGTATGAACTATGTATAAGGTATGCATAATCTTCCAAATACAGTAAAAGCAACTCATTCATGACTCTYTTCATTTAATCTCTCTTTCAGAGAAAGTTTTCAGGCCTCATACATACACCAACCAACTACAAGTTTTACAATGCTTGTATAGGCAGACATCACTGTTTTTAAAATGAACACATAGTTCCAAACCAATTTTTTTTAACCAAAAATTTTCTTCCAAGACAGCTCTTACATCGGGGACACTTGTGTCTGTCCCCAGCAGTCCTTTACAACCAGTTCTGACTTTACAACCAGTTCTGACTTACTGCACTCCAGCACTAAGTGCAGATGGTGCAGATGCTAACACCAACCTGGCACCACAACACACTGCAATGGGAAGTATATCCTACAATGCAAAACATATCATGCCTGCCCAGTACCCTCAGTGGAGATTTTCCTGGCTATCTACAGACTCACAGAGAGAACTGAAGCGACTTGGGTGAGAGTGAACAACGGTGCCCCAGAAAAAGTCAGAAAATCCCACCATCCCAGCTGTCCTGTCCCATGAAGTCCTTGAGGTGAGTGATGAGAATTTGTTTTATAACTGTGTGCTTCAACACTCCCATTTAAGATAAAGTTGAACAAAACAGGTATTTTATGTTAGACAACAGGTTCAGTATGTTCACGTATTACAGAGTTCTTGCGTGTTTGGGTGCATGTGCAGCAGCCCTTAACCCTTAGGGATTACATCAGCTAGGCCCGAGCTTGCCGAGATGAACATGTGCCAGCTTAGGCTGAGCACAAAAGGGGGCATCCCTGGAGACAGTTATGATGTCCTTCGCAAGGTAAATGGTCATTCTTTTCCTGTTTTCCAACATATGACTAAATATTCTTATCTTGTAGTATTATCTTAGTCGTGAATAACCTATACTGTTCTTGTTTTTAACTCTATTCTTTTCAACTCCTGCTGAGTTATATGTGTATGCTCAGACACATACAAAGGTATACTAAAAAAATCTTCTGTTGAGATCCTCAACAAGCTAAAAAGCATTAGAACAACCACTGTGTACTGCAATGCTCCACACGTTGCAAAGCAGCATATATCAAGAGAATAGAAAGCCTATATGCCCCTTCTCCCACACAGGAATTTACCCTTAACTTTCCTCATTGCTTTATAATGAAAGCTATTATAAAACACTGCACAGTAACAGAACAAACAGCATTTCTCAACACCTACTTTCTAATTTCAATTCTTCCTAGAAAATTCCACCCCAAGAAAAAAATTTCTGGCCATTCTTTCTGTCAAGTGGAACCGACTTTTCAACAATCAAATCATCTTATGTGCCACATTTTAACTACAGCAGTGTATGTCAAAAGACTGCGCTTTTTAAATATGTTTTAACCATACTTCTTGCCTTCAAAAAGTGAATCTTCCGTGAAACCATGAGTAGGAGGGAAAATCACACTTACTTTATGCTTTTAGATTTCATTATATTAATAATATTAATTATATTATAAAATTATAATTATAAATTTATAATTATAAAAGTATAATTATAAAATTATGATTATAATTATAAAATTAATTATATTAATAATATTAATATATTATATTACTTTACAGATTTTGAAGCAATATTATTTCTACTTTATAACAGACAAAGTGCTGTTAGCAATCACACATTTCGTAAAGTCACCAAATCAACCTGTAAATAGTCCACATCTTCCTCAGACTAGGTATGTCCTGTATCTTGACTAGTTCAGCTGCAGATACAATTGCCTTGTTTCACGTTTCCTCAATTCCCAGTTATAGATTCATGACTCAATGTAGTCATGCAAGCCATAGTATTTGCAGAAGTAGACAGATGTTTCTAGCCAATTTACATAGTGTACTATGTGGTGCATAAATACTGCCAAGTGTTATAACAATAAGCCTTCTTTATATTTTCAACAGTTACATAAATTGTTTTTAAGGGACTTCAGGTTAGCGCTTTTGTTCTAATAAATAATCTGAGTAAAAATATAAAGCTTCCTTCAGGTCAAAGCATGCATCTCAACTACCAGTTGCAATTCCAGCACTTGATGCTGACAGAGGCGTGCATAATAAAGACATTCCTTATATATCTCTATGTTAATAAGCTGTTTCTTACATAACCCTTTCAGAATTCTGCCTATCTTAGAATGATCAAATTAAAAAATAAAATCCCTACATAAAAACTTTATCATCAAGGAGAAACCATTAAGAGCAACATTAAGCTTCACAAGAATGACTTTCAAGCTTTGTGCAGCTAGACAGGGTATTTTCAAATGAATATTTTATTTAATAAAGGTTTCACAAATTCTAGCATCAAAACTCCTTAAGTATATTTTAGCATTCTTGGAAAGCAGCAAACACCTTTATCAACATGCAGAGTTCAAAAAATTCACAAAGGCAGACTTGCATCCCAGGTGATCAAACCCAAAACCAGCTGTTTCCAGAAATAGCTTCCTATTGCTGTGCATCTGATAGTTGCCTTCTCTCATGGCACAGCCATCACGGCAAGAGTCTTCTTAGCTATAAATAGTGTTGCCTCAATATTAGAAAGAAAAACAAGAAGGCAGGCATAGGTAAGTTGGGATAAGGCACCTTTACTCACCCTGGATTGTTTATGTTTGAACACAATGTGTGTCTCTATATTGGCTCAGTGTAGCTAGTTCCCCATCTTAAAGGGAAGATCCTTCTAAATAGTTGAATAAAAAATAATACTGTTAAGCACCCCTTTATTTTAACCAGCTACAAGGTTAAGTAAAAAATTTTTAGCACAAGGGAAAGCTTTAAGAAGCTTCAACAAAGTCTTTGCACCTGTTACCTAATACATGGTAACTAGAAACTAGAGCAACATTTATATGCTTCACTGTGTTTATATGCTTCACAATGTTTCACTGCTTTACATTCACCTGGCAAAAAAATTCAGAACATGACCAAATGTTATTTTTCAAAAAGTTCTCAAGAGCATCTTCCAACAGGAATTATGTCAGCTGGTTTATTTAAAAAGAATAGACAACAATACATGGGTACTTTTTGTGACAGACTAGACTAAGCACTTTAATTTCAGTGTGTTACATTTATTATGCAAGTCATGGGCCAGCTTCAAACATCGTTCCCGTTTAATGTGAAATGCTAGTATTTGCTCACATGTGAAAATAGCTTTGAAAGTCTAAGCAACATATTGACCTACATATGCCTTAGATTTTCATATGTGTACTTTCAAACAATTTGATTTATCCAAAGACAATTTAAGGGGGGCGGGGGAAGAGAGGAGGACCCTTTGGTAAATGTATTATAGACCCTCTTTTTATGTATCTGTTCAACAGGCTTTTGTTTATTCATTTCTAGTGAAAAAAATCTTATTAAAATACAAACAGCAGGAGATACATTGTTTCCCGGCTTAATTATAATGATCTTTCAGAATAATGTAGATACACATGGAATTTCAAGTAGCAGTCTTTAAAACAATTTCACATGGAATTTCAAGTAGCAGTCTTTAAAACAATTTCACTTTTTTCTTTCCTGGGGCAAAGCCACCTTAGCTGTTTTAGAAAAGTATCTTATCTTTGAGCAGCAGGAATGAAAGCTGAAGATGTAAGTACTCACGTAGGAAAGTTTTACTTAAAAGATTAGGTCCTATGAAGCAAGAAACAGACGGAACTCTGGAGTTTAGAGACTACCAAATCTAAATACCCTATCAAAAATTGCCTTTTGAGCCTCCCATCTCTTCTCTGGCAAATCTGCCCTTCAAGTGTTGATAGCAGTTACTCGCTGTGGGGGGCAGGGGGGAAGACCTGTAGAACTTACATTTAAGTCAGGCATACAAGAACTAAGGACTACAGTGAACAAACTGCATAAGCCAGGTTGTCAGGAGCGCTCCTTATTGTTGAATACTTTGGCGTCCAATAAAAAGCAAATGTGTGCTTTTCTTCAGTGGAAAATTAATTGGGTCCCTCTTGCCTCTCACGTCCCACCTTTTAGAGGAAACTGGCAAGAACATACTAACTTTGAGAGCTCTACCATGCACCTCCTTCTCTCTCTGAAGACAAGCCTTTTTTGACATTCAAAGACCCATCTGGGTAAAATTTTAAATTCTCATCACAGCACAAAAGGATTTGCTTTTGTGAGGACAGCATGAGATAGGCATGGTTGACTACAATGGTTAACAAAACCATCTAGGAACACACACATTACAAGAAACACACACTGACAACAGCCTCCAGCAGAACAGGAGGAACTGAGCAGCAGAAACAGGCACTCAGTTGAGGCAAGGTGTTGAAATAAACGGATCCTTAGGAAAAAGTGACAACAGAACTGAGTCTGAGCTGGGACTCCTAAGAGAAAATGAGATTACAATGGGCCACTCTCCACTCCAGCCCCTGGCTTTGGTGACAAGGAACATACACACACGTAGAATTAATTTCCACAGTCAATTTTCAAACATCTTCATAACCACAGAAAGTTTAAAGCCCCAAGCAAGACTCAGCAGGAGCATACTGGTCTGCTGTGTACATGCACTGAACAATTTAATCCTGCTATGCATATGACCCCAGACTCTGAAAAACTAGTTTGTCATTTGAACCCCATATCAAAAAGGGAAAGGGGGGGCGGGGGAAGACATGTTAATTGATCTCTGTGGCAAACAGTGTGCATCCTGAGGCATAAGAATACAGAAATCCCACTTACTAATGCAAAATTTATTAACCAGAATTAACTCCTCCTAATTCACATATAGCTCTTCAGACAATCAAAGGATGCTTCCAAGGTTTAATCTACATACTGTACCTTACAATAGTAAACTCAGATCAAATAGAAATAAAAGATACTATGATAACTCTTCTCTTCTTGTATTTGTAAGAAAAAGACAGATTTTCACCAAGCTCTCAACTGTGACTCTTCTATCAAATTTGATTTTACTCTTTCTTTCAGTGCCTAATTCTTGTCTACATTAATGCTATGTAAAGGAAAAAGGAAGCATACATTTAAATAAATTTTCCAGATTTGCAGACAGAAGACAAATGTGTCACTCGGGGGAAAATTAAAGCTTTCCAGAGTTAATACCTTGCACAGATTTTTTTAGCTCAATTTCATTTTATTAGTCCCCAAGCCTACAAACTAACAGGAATGAAAATAAAATTATGTATAATATATTTAAATAAATGTGTGCGTATTTATTTCCACATGACCTACTCATCTGGATAGGAAGGTATAATAAATACCCCAAGGACTATTGGTGAGGCTGGTGCTTCACACAAAGTCTACAAAGTCAGATTAAAATCTCGTCACATACATAAACTTTGGAAACAATTTCTTGTGTGATTTAAAACCTTTTCAAGAGGGATATATCCAAAAGAAAAGTTTCACAAGACACCCAATATGCACAGACAAAAGAAGATTCATTTGTAACTCATACAGCCTTTAACCAATGACAGCTGTGTAAWTTTTTTCCATTTGTATTCATGTTTTTAAAAAAAATGGATTTATGCTTTAACACAAGGCAAAAGAAAAAGTTATTTTGTATTGGCCACTTCTCTACCCAGTTACAAATTATAACATTTTTGGCAGCCTAGGTCTGAGAAAAGGAGTACCTATGAACAAGTTAACRTTTTGAGCTAGTACAAACAAGTTCATTCCCTAACAGACTATTGACCAAGAACATATGAAATGCTGACAAAGCCCTCTTGTTACTGCTGTTAGAGTAAGTTTCAGAAACCAGGTTTTAAGATAAAAGTCTCTAGGAAAGCATTATGCAGTGAGCACATACAACATTATGTTTGAGTTTTGACAGCCAGCAATTATATTCACTGAGCAGAGATCACATTCAGAAATACCTCCAGAGAAGCGCTATAAAAGTGATGTACAATTGCAGTTTAGCCCCTCTGCTCCTCTACGCTAGGCTACAAATTAGTTACATAATCCCACACAAGGTATGCCCGCGTTGCTTATTGTAGTAGGGTGCAACAATGCTTGGGCTCTCAAGCATCCACAGACTTTGCATCTACATCAGTGTGAGGTTTTATCCAGGCTATCTGACAAATAATTGCGAAGCAGGGAGTGTTGGGCCAATGCAGCTATAGCCCTATTGATAGCCACCTTAACTCAAGTATTTCTGGGCAGCAGTCCACTGTAACATCATGCAGGCACATTTTCTAATCAGGACCCCTTCCTCATTCAGTAAATACAGTGGATCTCCTCTAGAAAGACAGTAAGACTGCTTAATGAAGGAAGCTGTTGTCTGCAGCATGCATACTTTACTGACTTCAAAATCAGAGAAATGAATAGCATATATGGCAGTGAATTAGTAAAGGAAGGAGGAAAAGTCTAATTGATAAGAATGAATGTTCCTCTGGATATTCAAATTCTACTCACTGAATTTTTGCACGTTGAAAAGAAATAACATAAATGCTTAGAAATGTTTACTGATTTTTTTACTTCATTTTCTCCAAGTCTCCTGGCAAGCCAAGATTGAGCTATTTTAGCATAACTGTACATAGAAGCTCGAGCAGTCCCTACCCTTATCAAACCTAGCTCAACTACATCTTACATGCCCATTTTTCATGACTCTTAAAGTCACGAAAGCTATGGGGAAGAGGGAACAACCCTTCCCCATCCCAAACACTGTAGCCATACTTCTTTCAGGCTGTGAAGTTTGTCTAAAAAAAGACGAAGCACAAATTTTCTGATGAACAGATGGACCTCACAGCTGCATCTTTTGGAAAGAAAAGCACTATTTTAAAACTATTTCAGCAAAGATAAAAAAGGAACAAAGCATCACATCTCTAAAACCAGCTGAATTAAAAGGTTAAGTCTTATTTGAATATATATATATATATCATGACCAACAATAAGATATTGATAAGAGATACACTAAAATCCAGTACTGAGGAAATTGTGTTAGACATCTCTTTCTTAAAGGATTGTAAAGAAAAAGATCTCAATTGTAAARTACAAAGGCAATTAACTTAACTTAATGCTCACTAAGCTTGATGCTTTGAAGATAAGCCTATACAGGTGTTAAATATTACCAAGGTTTCTGACTCTTTTTAATTAGAGAAAGACTGATGCAAGCTTCAGGCACAGATGATGAATAACTAAGGAAGCATACACATGCACACACACAAATATGCTGAATATGTCTTTTCTGATAGAGGGAAGCTTCTCATATAATGGTTTAAATTATACAGGTCTAACCCCACAGTTGAAAGTTCTCTGCAGCAAACAAATGGTAGGACAGCAGAAACCTGCATGGCGATTCCTCTATTGTAGTCTGAGTCACCTAATGAATTTGCTTCTTCATTATGGTATTTGTGCCACACTGGAAGAGGCAGGAGGGCTTAAGATGTCTTCTGAAAGGTTCAGGAGATGCAATTATTTAAAAAGAGAATTCACTTTCCCATTCTTCAGCTTAAACAGTTTTCACGCTCCACTAAAAAAGTAGCRTTTCTTACTGAATTACAGCATATACAACTGTTTGAGTGTAATCGGTTAAAACAAATTATTACTAAAAAGTAAACATTTTCCTCCCAGGGGTACATTCAGGAAAATAATTGGATCAAGTTATGAAAGCTTAATTTAAGTGGGAAGCGTCCCCATGAGGCCTCTAATCCAACCTCATGCTCTAAGAAGGGAGAGCTATGAGAGCACACCATGTTACTCAGGGCTTTACCCAGTGAAGTCTTGAAAGCCTCCCAGGATGGAGACTACGTAACTTCTCTTGGCAATTGCTTCCACTAATTCCTAATGACGAAAAAGATTTTCCTTACCTACAGCCTGAATTTCTCTTGATTCCATTTATGTCATCTGTCTCTCATCCTCGCTGGAACAGGTTGCCCACAGAAGTTGTGGAGGCTCCATCCCTGGAGATATTCAAAACCCAATGGACACAGTCCTGGACAACCGGCTCCAGTCGGTCCTGTTTGAGCAGGGGGGTTGGGCCAGATGATCTGAAGAAGTCCCTTTCAACCTCAATGATTCTGTGATTCTGTAATTATTTCCTGGAATCCCTCATTCAGATGGAAAGCTTTGCTCACTACTATTACTCTTCTTGAACTTTGCTATATAGTCTTTCACGCCATGTAAATACTACCTTTAAATAAATACTGGAAACTCATATTGATACTATACTGAAAGACAGAAATCTCCACTCCTTCTGTAATATAAAAGGCTTTAAACCCATAAACACCATCAGCTCAGTTATGGATGCCTGCACTTCTCCAAGGCAACTCAGGCAACACTGAAAAAGCTATGCTATCAGTGGTTGTTTTGAGGTAAACATGACAATTTTCACACCATTAAAAAAAAAGAAAAAAAGCAGACCTATGCCTCCAAAAATTACTTTATGAATTGATACTAAATTGCTAATATGCTATTTTACAGCTTCTAAATACTGTTCATCAGAAACTTAATAACTACAGTAAATCTTTGCTGAACATCTGAACATCACCACTGCCAGTTGCCAACAAATAAATAAATTTACTTCCACAGTTTCTGAAAACTTTACACATTTCCCTAAATATATGAAGCTTTTGCTCTAGCTGACTATTTGCATTAGTCTTCCCAAAAGGTAGTACTAAGGAGCCAAATTTTGAAACTAGTTCCATTTCCCCTCTAAATTGTACATTATACAGTCATGATAACGCACAGCTTAAAGGAAACCACTACTTTTCCTCTTGCTATTACAAATGTTCATATGTTGCCATTTGGAAGAAGTAATCTTTGAGGAGATCTTTGAAAAAACTTCAAAACATAAGCGTTTCTCTGTACCTGCCAATTTGCACAAATACGAARACCAAATATTCCAGACATGGAAGAAATTATTAAAAAGTGTTTAAGTAATCTAGAAATCTAAAGCTGTTGGAGGCAGTAGAGGTCAGTGGAAAGAAAAGGAGATATTCTATACTTTTGAAAGCCTCTACCTATAGTCTAGACAAGTAGGGCTGTATATATGTAAAAGCTTCCATTGTAGGAAAAAATTTAAGTGCTGCAAGAGGAGAGAAATTAAAAACAGTATTGTGCCTCAAGTTACAACCAGCAGTTGCATTTGAAATAAAATACAGAAGGAATTTAATGCAAAAGCTTCAACCACCATACAGCACAAACTAGAGCGTGTAACAGCAACTAAAAGCTTTTTAAAAAGGCCAAATCTTTTTTTTTTTTTTTTGTAGTGTTCTTACTTTTCAGCTACAGATGTTAGGAAAGTATGTACTGATGTCACACAAGGACTACTGTACTTTAAATGAATACTAGCATATGCCCCAGGAGAAATTTCAATTTTGGTGAACAAAGACTGTATTCCCTTAGTTCTCCAACTACTGTAGTACTTCAGGTACTAAAGGATATTTCAAAACTGATTTTTAAATGAAGGCAAAACGCATTCAGTGGATATGCAGGCTAAGATACTACTTTGTACCCAAAGTTTCAGTGCAAATTCAACAAGTTTCAGGACGTATCCTGCACTCCACTCAACTTATACAACAGGCTGAACTTATTGGATCACATCAATCATCTTCCCTGGTGTTTTACAAGAAACAGCTGGATGAAGAAACTTGTATTCTCTGCAGTCACATACACAGGCAATTAATGCCAGTATTTATGAAGTCCAAAATGCCAGCATAACAGATGCAACAAAGTAAGTACAGCTTTTGAAGTATGCCTTTCTCTGTATCTTAATTTTTCAGCTCTAATGCGCACCCTTCCAAATGAATCAAAGCTTTCTATCTCTGTATTTCTGTCACAGGACTCAAAATTATTTATCTGTTGCAGCGTGACAGAGCCTGAAGACAGCGTAACTAACTGACAAAATACTAACAACATCAGTAAACACCACAGTTATATACCCAGGAGCAAGTTATGTCTAACAAAAAAATAATTCAGTTTACTGTACCACTTTTCTCAGTGGAAAAGTTGAGGTGAAGTCATGCAGAACCATCTATACAATTTTATCCCACTGATAACTTTATCCTAAGGCCAATTCGAAATCAAGGAAGAGATCTTCCTAAATCAGATCCCTTCTTCACACAAGTACTAAATTTAGACCTAGAGAAAACAGTGAACACCCTTCCAAAGGGAAAGGAGAATTCCACTTTAAGCGTTATGTGGTTTCATCTTGTTACTGGTCTCCAATCAACATTGTCATAACGGATAAAGGCAAGCAGTGAAACTTCCGAGTTGTATGTTCTGCCCCACTTCTAAGAACAGGCACYCCAGCAGCAACAAAACGGGAGGTTCAAGTTCTGTTATGAACATGTTTCTTCAACCATTCGTACTTTCATCTAGGCACACTATGCAGGCATATTTTCAAAGAAGAAAATTAAAATTCACAAGGATTGTAAGGTACTCTATGGTCAGTGTAAATGTCATGGCTCGGAACAATGCTTACAGAGTTCTTTTGTACTGTGATTTGGGTACATCTGCAAACAAGAGAAGGTACTTCTAATACACAAAATTGGATACTCTACTGCATAGCAAAGTAACCACACTGCACCTCCAGAGACCCATGATGAATCTGATCACTAGAGATCTTCTTGGTTCCACTGGAGTTTGCGTCTCAGGGGTGCTTGCATCCTTCCATCTGAAAGCACGTGATCACTCAACAGAACACCCATAGGAAATCATCAAAAAAATCCACACTTCAGATACCTGGGCATTTCTTTAATCTTGGTTAATATGAAATTTAGCTTAAACAATTCTTTCTGCTCCCTGTTCTTAACCCAAATTATTTACAGCTAGCAAACAATGCCTCAGTTTTCATTCTTCTAACCTAAAGAGGGTATTTTTCTGCCCTAAAGAGGGCAATTTCTCCTCTCCTATATTGATTGGGAAAGAAGCAAGCCTGGCATAATTCCTCTGTACCTCTTCCAGTCTGCACCTTTTTTCAATATGGACAGTCAGAATTGTGCAAAGTATATCAGACAAGAGTCTCATGAGTGCCTTGCACAACACCATTAATACTTCCCTTTCTACTGATATAGATAGATCATGAGATCTATTTTGACTTTCTCACAGTTATATCATACTGTCAGCTCAATCTACCGGTCTGTCACAAAAGAATATAAAAGATCATTTTGAACCTCTGTCTCCTCCAAACCTTAAATTTGCAGCCGAACAAAGTGTCCTCTTCCTTAAGTGCAAAACACTACATGTATATTTTGTCCCTCTGCTATTACTCTAGGCTTCAAATCAGTTTTTGGCGCTTCAGTTTTGATCCCCTTTTGCTTCAGTGAAAATGCTTAGACAACGAAAACAGAAACCACCTTTCATCCAGATACTACTGCTGCTTTTAACGCCACCTCCTTCTACAGCTTTAAGTGTAGGAGACACTGAGGAATTCCAACAATTACGAATTTTATGATGAAGGGGTTTGATATCAAGTGAAGTAAAGCTGTATTAACACATTCTCAGATTTATTTCACAAAAAAGCATAAAAAGCTGTTCATAAAAGCAGAATGCTTTTTTAAATGAAAGCATCCAAACACAGCACTTTCAAAATCTGATCACCTCATTATCATGCAGACACTCCGAAAACTACACCTATGTCCTTTTAATACATCACACCCATATATTAACATTTCATGCATGCCCTGTTTCAGATCTCTGTTATTGTGAAGTATTTGTTTAACTATCACTTCCAACCTAAAACACTGGAGTATTTAAATTAGATCTGCATCAATGCAGACATAAAAATATTTTTATCTGAGGTTCTATTACAGATGCTGCACAAGCACTTGAAAATTGCTCAATAAATTCATATGCAGAAAACAGAAATGCAAGACAGCTTTTTAGAGCACAAAATAAATTAAAGCACTTTAGAAAAAATTTAGACTATCTCAACACATTATTTAATCAAAAATGAAAGTGATTCTAATTTAAAATAGAAAAGATATTTGACTGTTATATCTACCCCATTTTTCTAGAAGGAAAAAGACCCACCATGCAAAACTTCCATATGGAAGTTTTCAGTTAATTCAGAATCTACTTAATTTCAATTAAAGTTTTCCTCTGCATTGCAACTTCCAAGTGAAAAATTTAAGACAGGAGCGAAACTGCAAAAATTATAAAATATAAATGAAATTATCTCTGGCCTCCGTTTTCAATTTTACATGATCACCTAGTACATTTTCCAGAAGTTTCATCTGAAGTTCATTCCTAAACTCTAACGCTCCCACTTCCACTAAAATAATCCCTCTTATGCAAGCACTCCCCATCTCTGCCCAAACAAACTTATTAGGAAGCTGTAAAAGCAAGTTGCTAAATTAACAATGTTATAGTTCAGGGTGGCTTGCAACTGAAAAAAAAAAAGTTTTCTTTACTAGCCTTGTCATATGATGCAGTTCTTGTTTACTCTAAGGACAAAACATAAAGCCCTACCTACAAAGAAAATTTACCAAAACACCACTTGGAATGTTAGTAGTGACGTAGTGGATAGAAAATGGCTCTTCCAAATTTGTTTGCAGAACAACATTGCTGGTGTTTTTAAATGGTGAAAAATACCACATAAAACCTTTGTACTTTAATACAGAGATGGCAAAACATGATGGCATGTTAAATGCTTACTTGACCTGCATGAATGCCCAAAATGCATTTCAGTCACTTCCCTAGCAAGAGACTCTATTCTATACTTTTCTTTTAATTTAATGCAGTCAAGATTTACACAATTACCTATTCATTATCCTCAACAGTTACCTTCCTTTAGTCCTTTGAAGGGTATGTTCAAGAACCCTGGAAAAGGAATAAAAAGATCACCTTGACACTTAGATTGTGAAAGGAACTGAAAAACTCCATGGAGTAAGTAACAGTGCACTTAGTCATATGTTTCACCTCCCAGACTACTTCCCTGCAATATGCTGTCAGGATTTATTTAGGATCATAAATGCTTAATTAGAAGTGGGAAATTTAATTTCAATTAAAGAATATCTGGGCACAATAACGGGGGAAAAAGTTATTTCTAGTGGTCTTGGGACAGCTTGCATTAAGAACTACACATTTTTAAGAAAATTACCACTTCGAATGTTCACTTCGAATGTTCACCACCTTCACTTTCAAGTCAGTTTCCAACTTACTGCTGTGAACACTGCATGACAATGTTCTGTGTTTTATAAGGTGGACGCAGACACAGAAACTACAAAGGGTATCTTCAAAACGGTATTTTACACTTGTACCTCTGATGCATACTGACAAGTTTGAAATTTTCTACTCTATTTCCTTAGAATACCAAGTCTGGTTTTATTAAGTTTTGCCTAAGAACTTCTGAATTTTCAGTCATGTACTCTGTCACCCCAACTGAAGCAAAACCAGAGAACTTTATTAAGTAAAGGCTTACAGTGAATAACTTGTGATCAAATAGTTACAAGTTTTCTAATTAAACAATGAGTTTTAAACATCTTTCCATTCAACTCTTTGTTTGGAAAGTGGGATACTAGATGACAGAAGCTCAAGGGCATAACTGAAACTTCAGAGTAGTGGAAGGGCTGCAGTAAAAGACAGGGGAATATAGTTTATGCTCAGAAATATAATGATCAGCTTCATATATAAACAAAAATCTTGCTTTCAACAACTATTGACGGCTTCATTCCCAATGTCCAAAGAATGTGCTTAAATGAAGTACAGCTTAGTACCAGAACTAAAGATTAAGTGGGAAGTTAAAAACATGTTATATGCCCAAATATAATCTGCTGCTATTGTACCAAGCCTGTACCAGATGACATGAAAGCACACAGAGCCTAATAACTGCTGTAGTGGAAGGCAGTCATCTCACTTCAGTTTATTTCTCTTCTTTGATAGCGGTAACTATTCAATTACATAATTCCAGTTACCCACATTACCCAAATCACTCCCTCAATTACTATTGCACAAGCCAAGTTCTGCACATCTTCAGTTCAATTATTTTCTTTTTTTCAAAAGAAATTCTGGCAAATGCAAAGACAGCTGAACTTTTCTTCTTGGACAGTTCACACCACTGCAAAACTTAATCAAAGAATATAGTCTATCAAGGCTTTTTATCATCTTCTGAGACAGGTAAATTGCTGTAATATCTGAAAGTAGAAATGTTTAAAACTACAACTTTTACTTATATTTCATTATCTTTTTATAACATGTTTTCTTGTAAAAATGAGGCCATGATGGAACTTGGCTTTTTGAGTGCATCTGAAACATGAGAAAGTCTACAAAGGCAAAAAAACTAAAGAAATTTTAAGATCATTTCTTTCTAGACTCCAAACTGCAATTGCTGTTTCTTAAAAGCAGTTCATACATATCCTCGTATGCTAACTCTCTTTAATCCCATTTATGATGAAACAATAAAAGCCGCAGAGTCTCTTGGTTTTGACCCAAGTCCTTTGTTCTATTCTTTCCCCCACTGCTTAGGGGTCTCAGAGAAAGGGATGGGAGGAGAGAAGAGAGGAAGATACTAGTACAAGCAGCACCTGACTGAGCCAAGAACCTCACTGGTTTTTGGCAATGGAACCTCTCAGATTCGCACAAGTTTCTAGGCCCAGTTACTTGGGTATCAGTAGTCAGAATTACTTAGAATATAACGCCATCAACAGAAAAGAAGCGGAGAGGACTCTCAAAATAGCCTATTAAAGTCCTCCCATGTACAATCAGAAATGGCAGGTTAGGGACCATGATTCTTCTCCATCCCCAGCCTCGGAATTCCACTGCAATAGATAAATAATTCCATGCTTCAGCTTTTCCACAAGAAGGTTTTATGAAGTCTGGGTCCTGACCTGGAAAAGAGTAATTGCTTTGCCAACCATCTTCAGTATGGCAGTTAAAGAGGACTGTCTCATCACACAAAATGAGTTCTCAGAGCAGTCAGTCCCATCCATAGTAGTTTCTGCTTGTTATACTCCCCATTAAATTCCTCTTTACCAGAAGAATATAGGGCCTGAGAGGTATGTAAAAAGGGAGCAATGTACCCTCCTATGGATAAATTGGTTCCTTGGACACAACTAGCTTTAAGACTGCGGAATAATTTAACATGAAGTTACCCTCAAGTTCCCAAGTGAACTTAAAAGGGCAACGTAATGCTTTTTCCATAATGCTAAGATACCCGACATTTTCTGGGTGTTACAAAGTCAAAAAAACATTCATGACATTTATAACTACTGGCAACAGAGAAAACAAGTACTATCTCAGCAGACAGGTCATACAGCACACACAAGGTAATAAGAATCAAGTAGCTGGAGTAGTCATTGGCTCATGCAAACTCAGCACTGAAGTTAAACGGCCACATTCTTCCTCATAATTTTGAAAGGTCTGAAACAAAACAAAGTCTAAGAATGCATTTTCAGAAAACGTAAATTCCTCTTGATAAAAAGGAAATCAACCTGTTTAGTTGTTTTTTCAAATAATCAGCTATATTTCTTACATTTTCCACAACATTGTTCCTGGAGACATGCCCAAAACCCAAACGAAATCTTGATTGTGCTTCAACTTTTCAGATACTCTGTYTGTTAACATGGCCCCCAGCATACCTGCACACATTCTACTTGTCATGTGGTACAAGAACAAGTCTTACACTCAGGACAGAATCTGGTTGGCTGTCTCTCCTTAAAGAGCAGCTGAGATTTTTAAGTAGCCCAAGCTTGCACTTCCCTAAATCAACAGATCCTGATAGCTCAGCTACAAGCATCCTACATGTCAGCTACATGCATGTGCAAAGTTGCAAGGTAGCATGCTGGACTTTGGCTTGCTTTTTGGTCCAGTTGGGAGGGGAAAATAGCTTGAGGAAACAGATATAAAGTAAACCACATGCAGGTGGACTGCCAGAACACCCATCCCTGGACAGATCCAACAGCACACTAACAAAGGCACAAGCCCAGCAGCCTGTTCATAGCCAGGCAAGCACTCACTGGATTGCTGGTCCACCTACTAGCATTAGTCTGCACATAGAGATCCATTAGAAGCATCAGATCTTCATGTTGAAACTTCCTTTGGAATACTTAGTTTGGAAGAGACCTTAGCAATAATAATAGCACACTGCTTGGAAAGGTATCTTTTTATTTTCATTAATGTAATATTCTTTCCATAAATCAAGCTTACTAATGGCACCGAGTATTTCTCTACGGAAACTTGCCATGGTAGCAAATAGCAATGACACTTGATCCCGTAAGAAGGAATTTGTGTTCAATGACTGAAGCAGTTGAAACATGAAAGAAGTGTTCTCAATTGCAGAAACTCTGGCAGAGTTTTTGTTTTTCTAAACACAGCGTCACATTTAAATACCACATCGCTTCTCAGCATAAGTTTTCAGACCCAGACAAGCCAACTTTCACACAAAAGGAATCAACACTTGCTTTTTAATACCAGAGAGACTGGTTTGAATGAGCTCTTGCCAGTAGTCCAAAAAAGAAGCCAAGTCTCTGTATTTAAAAATTCTTTTCTCAAATTAATTACCATCCCCCTGTCCAGAACAACGGACATCAAGGCTATGAAGGAAAAAGATACAATCAAGCACGCATCACGTTGGCTCAACATAGGATTAAATTATGGCTGAAAGAGTCACGAATTAGTCTAATGATAATTTTTTATATAGATTCTAAGTACTTGAAATTCACAATGCAATTACGTAAATTTCACATGTGCTCAAAACTGTGATTTCCTGTGCTTAATAAATGAATTGTTAGCATATTGAACAAGTTTAACCAGAGTACACCAAGGAGCATTGTAATTTCCTGGTCTCGTGTGCTGTTATACTTTTCTTGCTCTGACAATACCTGTAAACCCATACTCTGGCTTCATATAACTCCTCTTGACCTATATTATACATACATACTTGACCTATATTATACATACATGACTACAGGAAGGGAAAGAAGTGTAGGAAGCAAGTGGACATGTAGATATCCAAACTTAAGATTGGGCGCGTGAACTATGATTCAGAAACACCAATTCAGATTTTCACTATCAGCAATAAATCGAGTTTTGTACCAATGGATTTTACACCTCCTTAGACTCATGAGGTGTCAGTCTTCTCTGTTTCTACAGGTAGTAAGTCCGAATAAAATTGAGCATTACCAAATCTACTGACTGCCTCAAGACAAACAACAGAGTTCAATTACCCACATACTATTGCTGTGTATGACAAATGTCAAATGACAGTCCCAAGACAGTTACTTGATCTTAAAGCCAAAACTAGTCAATGGTCCACATTCTGTAGTATAACACAGGGAAAAAGAAAGAGTCTAAACTTAAGCACAAACCAAAAAATATTTTCATCCATTCTGAAGACAATACTGACTAACAGCAGGGAACTGTGGAACCCTTCCCCTAAAGGATTTTCACCAAAGACTTACAGATAAAGCATTGTCTGTCAGTTTTCCTAATTCTTCTTTAACCAAGTCCATCACTCAGCAGACAGTTCTTGTTCTAGACAGATACCTGAACCTAAACAGGTATCTTTTTGTGAGAAAGGAACATTCATACAATGTTGTATGAGCACGTATGTCAGATATCTCTTGATTTAAAGTATCAGGAAGACTATCTTAAGTTCAAGACTTAATAAAATAAATAAATCAGTAAAGTAATTCTACCAGTCTTGCTCTTCAGTTATAGGGCTTTCTAAGAACAGTTGGATACATGTTTTTCTGTATGATAGATAGAGAAAAACAATGCAAAGACTGACAAGAAGAGAACTGCATAGTGCAGCACAAATTTGCTAATTCAGCAGAGCTGCAAGACTCTACCATAAATTTGAAGCACGGAAACATCACTGCAACTGCATCTGAGACATTCTTGCTTTCCCTAAAAATTTTTACTTGAATCTACAGTGCTAACAGCAAAGCCAATGCAACACACAGTGTCCTATGATTTTTGAGGAAGGGAAATAGATTCCATAAAAGACACACACTACAATAAGAGCACCGCAAACAAACTTACAGACACAGGACTTCCAAAACCTCGTACAAAGATGCCTCTAATAAAARAACTAGCTGATTTTAATCCTTTGAAGGTTTTTGTTGGATTATATTTTTGGGAGGGGTGGAAAATATACTTTAATGAGTTTAATCACCACTGCGGTGCAGAAATTCAAGATCATCTTAGTGTCAGATTCTCTCTCATGGTTTTTTTGCAGTCATCTGTTTTGTACATTTCCAAATTATACCAGCCRTCATAACACACACACATGCACACACACCCCAACATCAGTGTTTACAACATTTAGCCAAAATTTAAACCCTACCATACACAGAAAAGCTGGTCATCTCTCCAACACAGAAACAAGAGTAAAATTTTGTTTGAAGCCCAAAAGTCCTGGACACCTATTTAATAGCCAATTATTTGGAAATGTATTGAATAAAAGGCAAAAAATGGCTGGAAAGTAGGCAACACATTATGATGAAGTTAGAAAAACTAGAGACAGCAAAAGGAGTGGCCCAGAAGGAAAAAGAAAAAATGTAAGATGGCTTACAGCACATTCCAGCTGGTGGCCCTGGAACCACACCTGGTCTGTCATTTTTGCCCACAGTCTAGCATTAAAGATAGTGCCTTCACCATGCTGGAAGGGGTAGTGTTTAAATGGGACTGCCACCTGCTCCACCTGTCTTCATGTATACAGTCTGGCACTTCTATCTGGAAGATGACAGTATGCTTAGTACTCCTTCCTTGATGGGAAAGAGAGAGAGGTTCCCAAAGCTGAGTAGGTTCAACTTGCCACTCATTGTGCTCCTTATTCAGCCTACTGCCTTAAAAAAAGTTTGTTACACAGTATTACAGAGAAGTGGGATTCACTAAAATATTACTGAAATTATTTAAGTATATGTTTAGCTGCAAGCAGGTAAGTAGTCCCTGTGACTTCAAAGTTAAGGCATCTGTTAAAGTTGTTTTGGGGAATTATGCCAGAGAAAAAGAGCAAAAAGGAAGGAAGTGACCTACTTGAATGAAAGACTCATTCTAAGGTTTGTATGTTCCAGATCCCCTCAAAAGAGGCTGACAAGGTATTTGCATATATTTCCTTAAGTACAAACTGTGAAATATCACATAGTATAACTCTTGATTAACCCATTCGGCTCACAAAGGTTATTCATACTCAAATATACTCAAGATTTTTTCCACTACCCTTCCATTCACTGCCTATTTCTGTTCACCCAAGAAAGTACTACTCCTGTTTCCTAAGTATACCCAAATGCTTAAAAAACAGAGCAGAGACTAAAACCAAAATGGCAGTTTAGCTGCATTAAAAGGATGAGTAGTTTGATTAAAAACAATCTGTGCTATAGACATTTAGACATTTCTCTTTCTAACCTGTTTAAATTCTATTTTAAAAGATGGCCAGAATCTAGAGTCCTGATGACTCTTCACTTCTTTTGCCTTTCTTCATCTTGTTAACTCAGGCAGAAGCTGCCAATGAACTCTAAAAACTACGTAATAAAAGCTTTAGCAGGGTTCTAATTTTGGTCACAGATAACCAACTATAGTAATTCTAGATAATATTAGCTGAGATTTATGATGCATTCAACATCTTCAGATGCACAAGAGTATTTTTGGGTATCACTTGAACAGACAATATTCAATGTACAGCTGGTAAATTTCACTCCCCTTTTTTTCTCTTATTTTTATACAAGAAGTATATGCGTGCTGCACTTTATCTCAATTTTCTTCCAAAGGATCTATTTCTTCAGCAAGGGAAAAGACAAGTCTAGTCAAGCCTCACTTTCAAGACATCAGAAGATCAAACTATAGCTATTTTTGAGAATGGAAGTTAGAGATACCATCATCACTTCTCTGAGCAAGACGTACCAACACTTAGAGGAAGACCTGCCCTCCTGGTGCAACTTGGGATAAGAAAAGTTGGTCAATTTTTTCTGAACTCCGCTGTTGCATTATTTCTAAACTACAAAAAAACCCCAAGTATTTGTTTTACCTACCACTATCAAAATCTCTTTTCCCAAGAAGAAAGAGCAGCTCAAAAAGCCTAGATCAAGTTCCTGGTAATGGAACTGCTCTTACTTTTATCCACCTCCCAGCCTATGTCAAGCCTGAGAACTTGCACATTCCACTTATT
This sequence comes from Phoebastria nigripes, assembly GCA_035582835.1. Taxonomy (NCBI): domain Eukaryota; kingdom Metazoa; phylum Chordata; class Aves; order Procellariiformes; family Diomedeidae; genus Phoebastria; species Phoebastria nigripes. Next base: position 93,124 of record JAYKAV010002835.1, on the reverse strand, counting down.
CCAAACTAGGGGTTTGCCAGTGACTACACTTCTTGTTCAAAGGTAGTAAGAAAGTCACCTTGAAAAAATATTTTTTTAAACATTTTTAGAAAACTATATTGGGACACTACTTCTTCACCGCCTCTTCAACTGACTGATGAAGGGATCAAACACAAGAACCTTGACTTTTACCAACAAGTGTGAAAAGATGAAATACTGAAAAACAAAGAGAAAAGAGCTCTTTACATCTCTCTGGGTCCTTGTCATCACATTTCCAACAGGTAGCAGAAACAATTTCTACAGCACTATGCCTCTATTCTGTATGGCAATCACTGCTTGGATTCTAAGATCTTGTATCAAGCTGACTTCACTGAACAAAATACATCTCCTGTTCACTGTTAACACAAGATGGTCTAGAAGTCCTGACTCCATCCTTCTTACTTGCATCAGAAGCTTAAAAGTCATTGGGTGTTACCGTAAACTTGGAAGTGTTTTCCAAGTGATACTGAATATAACAAACTGCTAGCTACCTGTAGAATGACTGAAGTGAGTGAAAGGTGAGCCAGTTGCTACAGTCTGTTCCCAATTCTGAGTATAGATATAGGACAATGTGAAGAGGGACTTCAGGAAGAATGTTTTTTTAATCACACCAATCTAAAACAGATCACTTTTTCCTTATTATCTATGCATTTCCACAGATCAGTTGAAGATCTGTTTCCAAGCACAGGATACCATACTGTCAGTCTGACTTGAAAGAGTATTTCTATTGCTAATCTAGAAGCCTTTCCTTTAGCTTCAGATGACCACCTGTTATCAGCACAGACATGTAAGTTCAAAGAACTCTATGACCAACCAACTCAAAATTCGAACTATTAACATGTTCTTCATTTAGCCCCATCACACTGTATCTTTCTGTCTTTATTAAAACCCCACACTGAGGGCAGAAGAACCTTTAAAGCCACACCAAGATCTTCACCAAGGCTAGGTCCACCTTGCACAGGGTGCCTTTGTGGAAGATGGGATCAGAAGGAACATGTCACACAGCAGCAGTCAGATTCCTGGAGAGCAGGTAAATATGTAAACAGGCATATAGACTCCAGTGCTTGGAGGCTAAACATCTATTTCTGCTGTTCCATCTGGACACATCATTAGGCAGAATGGAGCAATGGCCAAYGAAAGAACAATCTGTGGGTATCCTGGTCAGTCTGACATGCTTCCTAAAGTACATATATGGGTAATTATTAATCTGCTGCAAACTTACCACCAGCTCTATTACCAAAACAAGAACTAGCACTGGCTCAATCTTCACAGTAGGCTACAATGATACACATATCACATCTCAGTTATCAAGCACTCCAGAGAAAATCCATGTCAATTATTTAAAGAAACTAAAGAGTAGTCCAGTCCAAGGATAAGAGTTTCTCATGTTTAATCAAACAGATCTCCAGTGCACAGTAGCAATTTATATATGACTACTAGTCCATGAAGAAGTTGAGACTAGTTTTGAAATGGAAGCATCTTGAATAGTAAAAGCACACAACACAAATTACATAAACAACCCACAAACCTCATTTGGTTCAAAAAGTCTTCAAGTTAAACATTAGTTGGATTCTGGGAGATTACCTGGGGAAAATATCATGTATGCTTACTTTGGTTTTATACTTTCCTAGACACCTTATGGATGCTGGGCTTTTTGTTTACAGACAAGTGTTCTGTTTTTTAAGATATATATGTATGTATGTATATACGCACATACACTCTTAACACATATATGTAATACTATACTTTATAAAAAATGCCCTCTTTTTATGTATGTATACATATATGTATGTATGTATACAGTCACATGCACACATACAAACAAAAATAAAATATATGTATTTTTTTAAAGAGCATTTAATGGATTGACTGCCAGCTCCAACCCATTACTGATAACAACCCCGTTCAGTTCAAATGGGTAATATCTCAACACAGAGCAAGATCACATCAAACAGGAGGAAGATCCTGATGCAGGGTCGTTCTTCAGTGCAGTATTAGGGAGTAGGAATCTTTTTCTTACAGGTAGCCATACCCACAGCTGCTTACCTGTGCCTGTATTTTAGATCATCCTCTTGTGTTTATACTGGCTCCCTAATGACTTGTAGAAAAGCAGAGAAAGAGAAAGGGTGGCAAATGTGTTATCTTTGTTGTCTACAAGGGGACGGACTTTCTGGAGACCTTCAGTCTTATGCCTTTAGCATTATCAGTCATTCTGCTGTCTTAGTTTTCAATCCCCTCTGCAAAGCAATCAGATCTTTTTGGAAGCTGTTAATGTGCAGGCCCAGGGCAATTACATAAGATGTTATTTTAGTCGTGAACAACACATTAAATTTTGGATTCTGCCACTGTTGCAGATTAGCACAATGAAATTCTTCACTACTTTTTGGCTAATGATGTCTAGGCGCTTGGGGACCATGATAAGCTKCTTTATCCCTTTCTGGAAGCTGAATTTAAGGCTATCCAGACACTAAGTTTTCTGGCCCCAGCTCCTTCTCAAGAGACATCCATGTCTTCCGTCTTCTTGAAAATCTGCTCAGAGATAATGTTAATAGGAGCTCCTGGTAGATTCTGAATGGTTTCAGAAATTGCATTGCACGTTGGAAAAAGGATATAGAGTTAGATGGACCTTYGGTCTGACCCAGTGACAGTTCTTATTATTTGAAAACTTACCATATTAAAGAGCACCCAAATACTTTCAGGTTTGTAATGAACTCAAGTGCTATGTAGCTAGGCTGTAGGACTTCACTGACAATGCAAGTAACACGTTTTACCCATTAACATTGCATTTAACAAACAAATCTTGCATTAGTATGTAACACTCCTGCACTGTGATACCAGATGCCAAYTACAGAATTAAAATGAACTGCCTCTACAGATATCCTGGCTAGTCTTGTATTCAACACAGACATGTCCTGAGACCTCAAAACACCAAAGATTTCCTTCTGCCTATTTCAAAACAGCACTATATTCTCAAACAATCAGGTTCACTTACAAATTCATCTTTGTAGATTTCTCTGATCTAATGCTTAAGTGCATAGCTACTTTCTTAAAGTAAGTAAAATCCAAATAGAAACAGGCCATTTATTTAAAAGCATTTGCATTTTGGAATTAGTGTCCCACCRTGGTTCACAATCATCTATCCAGAGAATTGACCTTCCGCTGAAGTTCATCAAGAAAAATGGGAAAAACATTTTCTTGACTGTAGTATCTCCCAAGACTAACTCTGCTCCTGTGTTTATTTCATACTGACTGGCTTTCTGTCCCAAGATTTTGTAATAGAGGTAAAATGCAGTAACTTGTTTTATTCATGCAGCTTACTGACAAACCACTTGAAAGGTTTGCAGACCCCAGAACCCTGGAAATACAGATTTAACAAAAACATTGCTCTAGCTAGACTTACTTAAATATCACAACTGAAAGATTTAGTGTGCTTACTCTCTGTTTATTAAGTAAATATTTCCAGTATTTCCAAATTAAGAAACTCTACAGCTGAGACTAAGTGAATACAACATAAACTCCAGGAGTAAAGCAGATTTCTACCTGGAGAAAATAAAGTTATGGGTAAAAAAAAGTTAATGTTACCCTTTAAAATGCAAGTATTCTTAGCTATCCCAGTCTAGTAATAAGGAAGAATAGTAAGCATTAAAAGTGATCGGAATTTTGAAGTAATTACAGAAAAATAAAACTCAATGTATTAACTCACCCTGGAGGAAAAAACAGAGTAATCTAATTCAAGCTAGTCTATGGCTGTCCAGAGAGATTACCTCCTGGAAGTACAGTAATTATATTTGTAAAGTAAAATCACTCATGCCTGAAGTGGGGAGGCCCAAGGGATTTTTTTTTTTTTTTTTTTTTAATTTGAAATGTGTAAAAGCTTCATAATGGCATGAATACTGAGAAAAAAATTTTGTGTACAAAAGTACACATTCTGTGTAATGGTCTTTTTCAGTGGTGTTAAACAGATAGGTGTAACCGGTAAGACTGTAGAACACCAGATGTCAAGCATGAACGGACATATAGTTTCACTCTTCCATATAGTGCCCATACATTCTAAGCTAAGTAGAAGWGTGTTTTGGAACTTCTTGCAAAAGCTCTTCTTGCCAAATTTGTAATTAGACTAATCCTTATAACTCTAAAGAAAAAATTCCTACTGGTTTCACTGAAAGTTTCTTTATATAGGTTTTTGCCAGTACCTGACAAATGAGATTACTGTAAAAAAATAAAACACTATATTCTTATGAGCTCTAACTTACTTAACAGTCCACATAAAGTGTTTTAATTCAACATCTCCAGTTAATAGCAAGACCTAACAGCACCATTCTGACAGTCTCACTGTGATACAAAACTGTCTCAAAATAGTTTTGGTGGCTTTATGGAGAAATAAGATGTGTGGTCAAACAAGGCCTAACTTCATTTCTTGTCTACAAAAAAGAACTTTACTAGGAGCCAGAAGCTCAAGTTTTGAACAGTTAAAAAGAAACAAAGTGAAACAATACCAGAAGCTTGCAATCAGGTATGAAGCATTCGCTTCTCTTGGAAATTTCAAATGACTTACGACAATACMTCTTGAGACCTTCCACTTTATTAGGAGTTCAGCTGCTGAACAGTCCGCCCTTCTCTTTTCCATTTCCTACTCATTAGTACCAATGAAGTACTTCTTTCTGAAGACCCCTGTTCAACAGTAAAACTGTTGCTGCTTACAGCTTTCCTGAACTGCAATAGCATGGAATCTGACCTAAGACTGAGAACTGTACGGTAAACTTGGTAAGAACTATGCATTTCATTCTGCTGCTGTTTAGTTAGTCTGTGCTGTTTGCAGAGCTATTTGCCAGGATTTGCCAGTTAAATGCGTACGCTTCAATGCATAGCCAATAAATTCTGTTCAACAGCAAACTTGCATGCTTCCAGGCAACAGCACAAAAAGTCCCAGCAAATAGACTGCAGCGACTTCCCCAAGCAATAGACTACTGGATGGGAGATTCACTTTTTGATCCAATTACTAGGCCAAGATTTCTAAATGTATCAAGTTTTGGCTACAGTGGATTTTTTTTTTTTTCATGTATTTAGTTACTCACTTGTTAAGTAGCACCGGCTTATTTATCACTGTACAGAGCCAAGCAAGCAGGCACCCATACAAAAATAGTGGGCTCCTGTCACTCACGCACAGCAGTAACTCCGACTTCCCCGAGCACTTCCACAACTTCGGTGTCACAGTGTAACCACGAGAGGGAGCGTTCGAGCTGCGTTTCTGTTGAGAAACAGGAGGGGCTCTGCTTCACACTTTCATGCTTGACACTCAGAACTTGAAAATAATAAGACAAAAAACACCTTTCTACACCTTTTAACAACACCCGAAGCCTCTTACCCTTCTCACCAGTGTACACATCCAGTTACTCTCCCATCCCAATAGCAAGATTTTTAACAACGTCTCGATCCCCAAGACCTACATCTTGGGAGCCAGGGTGGGGGGACACAGATGGACGGATGGATGGATTTTTTCCTACCTAATTATGTGTCAACCTTAAGAGACAATTCAACTGCCAACTCTTCAGTGCTCTCCTACCCCTCTCCTAACGTTTCTTTTAGTGTATTTATGGCCTGACCTCAAAGCTGCCCAAACATTTCTCCCTTCTAGCAATGGGAACATGAAACGGACATGATCCCTGCAGGCAGCAGCAGCAGGATGAGGGTTCTCAACCATCAACCAGTCAGAGCAACTCAAGCACAGCCATTACCTCTATGTGACCAGTTAATGTTACAGAAGTGGTGTTTAAAACCCAGTAACGCTGGTTACCAGTTTATCTTGCTTCCCAAAGAACAGTAACTCAAATGTAGTGTGTCCATTTTATCACTCTTGAGCCAAGACACCTATGAGATTATCACAGAGCTAATGATGGACAACTCCTCTCACACAACAGGTTCATGCCAAGGTTAAATTTTATCTATGCAGCAAGTGGGCCACCCCGGAGAAAGCTATGAAAGAATAAAACAAAAATCACAGAGCCAGCCCAAATATCACTAGTGTTTCACTTCATAAATAAGCTTCACTTGAACACTGCTTTAAATATCACACATAGCAATGTAAACGAAGAGTTTGTCCTCAGAGGGAAGATCACATATGACAAATGCCAATTACATCAAGCAACAGGCTTCTGGAAGTTGCTCAAATACTACATAGATTAAATCTATATAAAAGAGCTTCACTGATCAAAACTGAGCAAATCAAGCACTGCTCATCCCATTTTGCTATTGCTTACCAAATCTAGTGCAAGCAGCAAAACCATACCAGTAGATCTGGGAAGAGCAACTGAATATCTGCATGATTTGCATTCAGATGACTGCCTTACAGTCATACACTCTATAAACATTAAGTTTCACTTAACAATTTCTCCTTGCCCGCATGTTCTTTACCAATGAATGCATAAACTGAACTTTCAATTGTTAATTACATCTCYTCCTCCTGCACTTCTAGTGACCCGAAAAATGCAAGAAAAGCTGTAAGAAGCAGTATGACTATGGTAAACTTAATATCATTCAAGCAATTTCTGTCCAGCAACACTGTGCTTTGCTACAGCACAAGAGTTCACAGTACAGTAAGCCAGAATGGCTTGGAAAGGCGAAATAAACTTTTCGCTCATTTCATTCACTAGACTGCAGTTTGCCTTCCCAGTTTCAGAACTTCTGCTGTATAAGCAGTTTCATCTTGCCAAAAAGACTTCTGTAAACTTCACCAGTGGATCAGGAAGGGCATGGGGTGGAATTTTAATACGAAGATATGTAAAGGCTGACTTACCAATTGGCCCACTGACTTGTTAAAAAAATAAATCAACATAAAAAGTTGTTGAGATGTTTTACATACAGAACCTCTCACCTGACAGCCGCATGCATATCTCCGAACATAATATTGGTAACTAATGAATGAACATGGAATCAAATATTTTTTTTAAAATGTATAAAGGAATGTAATAACACAGTCAGAATGGTTGATATCTTTTTCTTTCATTCCCCTACAGATTTACTTGAGTGCTCCCCTACACTGCATTATTAGTCTTAAGAAAAAGCTTTACCCTATCTTTTTACCCTCAGTCTATTTACCCTATCTATTTACCCTCAATCTACTTTCCTCCATCCTGTTTAGATATTTAAAATGGTATCACTTTAACTTTTCATTAATGCACATTTGGCCAGTGGGTGGAGAGAAGGCTTTAATTAGAAAACTAAAACCAAACTATTTGAGTAGCCACTCTTACTACAGAAATAATATTTGAATGCCAACACTACCCCAGCAAAAGAGGCTTAAATGAACTATCTTAAAATAAAAATTTAAACTATTTTTCTTACCTCTTAATTTTCATTATTTCAACAGAATCTTGACAAAATGTTTGGAACCAAAAAGCAAAGGCTTAAGCTTATCTGAAATCAACAGTTGCGTCTCYACCTACTGGAAAAGTGAATTTAACTGAAACAGTAATTTGATCCTTTGAGATTTGGGTAAGCAAAAGCTGCAAGAGCAATGTTTTTGTGTAAGATGCAAAGAATTGGTTTCCTCCCCCCCTTCCCCCCCGAAAAAAAAGAGTTTGCAGAAACCACTGACATTCCCCGCAGTCAGCATGGATTTCACGAGGTTCCTACTCTCAAACAGTTGCTTGTCAGAATGCAAAACTAGTCAATACTCTTAAAGTAACATATCCAAGTAATTTCTTAAATAACATTTGTTGCCAGTAAATCTGAAATGTCATCTAATTTCAATATCTTGCTAATTTCCACCATGCTTTCATGAGACCTGGACACTAACATTAGAACAAGTTCTTTAAATAACTGACATGYAAAACCTACAGAATGGTTGCTAATATGAAGCATTCTCAACATGTAACACCTTTTTTTTTTAAGCCAAAGAGACCTTGAAAATAATTAAACATGAGGTAAAAGTACAGAACCTCCCATTTTCAAATTTTTATTTTTATTATTTAATACAGGTTGTGAAATTACTTACCATCATTTTAAAGACTCTAATTAACCCAAAATAGGAATGTAAATGTTTTGGTATGGAAAAACACCTCTCCTAACCTCTCTCTTTCTCTTTTTTGTCTCCATTATTCTTGTAAGAATGACATCAGCTGTAACTAAATAATTCAGGCTTGCTTTATTCTGAAAAAAGCAATTTTTTAAGCCACAGGATAGCACATTAACATCACAGTGCTTTGTTTATCCCACTGCAAAAGACAACAGTTTTGCTGTAGTATAATCTGAGATCCAACTGCAGATGGTTATAATGACCATGGAATCAGATAATACCTTAACTTTAAAATGATCTTACACTCCTCCCCCCAAAACCTGAACCATTATTCTGACATTTTGTTGAACTCAGATTAGAAAGACTTTAGTCACAACCGTACTGAGCTGGCCAATAACACCTACTGGTCCAGCTATTTGGCACTGCCTTCTAGCTAGCACACACTTAAATAAAATCTTAGATCAGTTTTAAGCTCTGAAACAATCATCATCTACTATTTATCCTGTGATAAAAAAGTCACATTGACACCTTCCTGTCAATGAAAACAAACCATTACATTCCTCTAATAGTATTTGTGACTGGCACATCTGTATTTCAGCCTGCCTCTCACATGTCAGCCTGAGCTAAACTCACTTTTCCCCAGGACCCTTTATGAGCTTCTTCTATTATGGAGGACAGTAAAACCACTTTCCCTCTCACAGACTCGCTCTTAACCCAGCCATCATATTCTACTTCATATTTCCACACAAATAACTCCAACAGTGTCTGTGCCACTCCAGCTGCAGGATGTTTCTAAAAAGTCAGGTTTTTACCACATGTGCAAGGCCAAACCCATTCCAGTTTGCCTCAGTGCTGACTTTACCTACTGGTACCGTAACTTGTTTGGCTGGTTAAGAAGAGTTAAGAAGAGTTTCTCCCTCCACCTCAACTCCTCTATTGGCTCTCTTTTCCTCAAAAGAACAAACATGAACATCTAATGCAAGGCCAGCTCAAAAAAAAAAAAAAAAAAAAAAAAAAAAAAAAANAAAAAAAAAAAAAAAAAAAGAAAGAATAAGCAGCAAAAAGCAAGTTCAGGTGTATGTAGTGTTGAGAACCCATCTGTCCATCCTGTGGTACTCCTCCTGCAGCAAATACTCTTTCCTCATCTAGTAGCATGATCACTACCTCCGTCAATTCCCTCAAACCAGGATGAGTCAATTTTTATCCATTTTTACCTAAAACAGGGCATTTTATTTAAACTTGTGTGAGTTTTTTATCCTTTCAAATCTTAGGACAGTATAATTCATTCCACATCTGGATGGAGACTGTAACACCTAAAGTACTACCACAAACATTATCACAATCCCAAGTGCATACCTGTCTCTTAAGTAAAAAGAAATTCCTCCCCCTTTTCTACAGCATAAGAAAAGATTCACTGATCTACAGAACAGTGTCCTGCACAGAGGATGATCAAAGGGCACCCACAAGAGCCTGGGACAGTCACATCAAGTCAGAACTTTAAATCACTTATAACTATAGGAGAAAGCATGGTTTTAAAGCAGGACACTAAACTTTTATAAAACTGCATTCAAACTGTAAGTAATTTCTACAAATAAATACATTTAGAAAAACAGAATGATTCAGGGACTGAGTCACTGTATGAAGAGACTCATGCTGAAGACTTTTTTTGCCTGTTGTTATGGTACTATAAAGTTTTCTCCAGATCACTGACCTGTTTCTGCATGTAGAAATACCCAACACAAGGACCTAGTATCAAGCTGGAGCTTGATTCTGACTGAAGAAGCCGAGTGTTTGAGGACAATGCTCAGATCACATCCTTAACAGCTCAAAATAAAGCCTGACAAATTATTTGGTAGATTATTTGGTTTTCCTGCTTTTACTGTGGTTAAACATCAACTAAAAATGCCAAAAGTAGTAAGTTATATTGCCTAGATTTCTGTTCCTTTCTACCTCCCTGAGGTTTGCATACACAGTAATTCAGAAAAAAAGATCAGATTAAAATTTTATCCTTTAAATAAGAAACGTCCTAAAAGTCAGGGTTCTTGCAGACATTCATGCTCTCTATTAGCCTTCGTTAAGACTCCTTCATATTAGCCAGGCATGTTTTCACTACTTCCTTTCTTATTTTTATTTTATTTAAAAAAACCCAAAACATACGTGATTAAGCCATGATTTAAGTTAATAGCTTCCATTATTTGTTTAAAGGAAAAAAAAAGCAACAAGAGGTAGTTCAAGAAAGGTCCAATTGCACATATGTTGCAACAGCTTTTCAATCATTTTAGAGATTTTTAGTATGCACAGTTAGCCCACTAACATAGCAGCAGAACAGACACCATTCCACATAGCTGGTACAGTCTATTTGTCAATAATTTCCATATTAAGTAGTTCTTGACAAGACAGGCTGAAACAGCAGTGATCCGTAGGATCTGAAACAAATGCAAGCACCCAGAATTCAAAGCAGCTGAATATACACACTTATGGTTAGATGCTGAAGGTTCCATAAAAAAACCACAAAAAAACACCAAAAAAACCTCCCAAAAACTCAACAACGAAGAGTAGTAAAGTGTCTCATCTAGAAAAGATGAGGAAATAAAAAACTAACAATGGTACCAGCATTATGACACCATGCCTCAGTACTGCAGATTTTCACAGTAATATGGATCTCAGGTAATCTATATAGTGCAATACTTCGAGAACAAAATAAGGAGAGCAAGATCATCAATTCCAAACATTTCAAGGGAGGGAAGAGGAAATTAAAGATTTCTCTGAAGAGTCCTTTAAAAATCACTCATGAGCTCAAACTAGACTCCAATTATCAGCACTTTATTTAAATGAGAATTTTCTCTATGCCATTTTCAAGAAGAATTTTGACAGATGTTGCATGGTCCAGTCACACGTCAAAGTGTTAAAAGCCAACCACCTCAGCAGAAATAAAAGGAAACATTATGATGCTAGTGTCAACTCAACCAGTTTAACAGACACTATCTGTTCAGAAGCAGCATGCTAAGATTTGTTCAAAGCCTCCTCTAGTCCGACATCTATTTATAGCTGCCCAGCCTCTCTACAATTTCTCACAGCCCCTCCTCCTCTGAAAGCCAAGTCAGGGAAGTTTAATGGATATAATCCTGGGCCTTGTACCGCAAGATGGTCAGAAGATCTGCAACTCTCCTTCAGTGATCCCATGTGCAGTAAGACCAGGAGTAACGAGAAGAGAATGGTCTAACCTACACAGGAGCCAAATACATGGGATATACCTTCTCTCTCCTCTTTAGGAACAAACTCACTTTTCCTCTGCCAGCATGTTGACGGTAATGAACCACATAAGCATCAGAGCCTAAGCAAACTATACCTGCCTCCTTCCTCCTCACCACAGAGCAATAGCCTAAGCCAACTGCTGCCTTGAAAGCCGAGACAGAAGCTATCCAAGTCAGCTTTGACCCCTGGACAGCAGCAATGTCATCCATGCACCTTCCCACTTATAATGCTACTACTGTACACTGTACCTTCCTCAAAGAAACTAGGAGGCTGTTGGCTTTTTTCAGTGCAGTGTCTGGTTAACGTGCGATACCCACCACCCAGCCGTGCATGTACATGTCTTTATAAAGCATTGATCCAGATAGGCTCTTTTTCACCAGCATCTCCACCAACAGCTGTAACATCGCAGAAAGGATGCAGATATTTTCCTGCATACGGAGCACAACGCCACAGGCTGAACTCTGCCACAAGCTTTGTACATCCTTGGTGCCTCTCCTACCACCTACACCCACTTGCCTGTAGTACTAGTACACAGACCAAGGAGATGACAGCACTACTGGAAACTCCTGCCCACCCGATTACAACCGCATTTTCCCCCCTTTCCCCAGTCAGAGGCAGACGGAAGGGGAGGGATGACTTCCTCGGGAGGAAAATAAGCAGGGAAAGGCCGGGGCAGAGATCAAGAGAGGAGGAATCACCCCAAAGGGAGAGCAGATAATCCCTGAGAGGCGAGGCTGCGGAGGGGCATAACCGGGGAGGGAGGGACAGGGACAGCGACCCGGGGGGGATAATCCGGTAGAGAAGGGGGGAGATAATCCCCTTGGAGGAGGGGGGAGGCGGAGGATCCCGGAGAGGGAGGGGCGGGAAATCTGATAATCTCCAGGAGGAGAGAAAATACCGGGAAGGGGGTGGGGGAAGGAGGGTGGGCGGGTAGATAATCCGGAGCGGCAGATGAAGAGCGAGTCTCCCGGGGACGCATCCGGAGGCGGGAGGAGGAGGGTTAATCCTCGCTCTGGGGGCAAAAATCCCTCTTCCCCGACTCCGGCGCTGCCATGTTCGCTCCCCTGCAGGCCCGCCCGGCACCGGTACCTGCGGGCGGGCGGCTCTTCCCCCCTCACGCCACACGCACACGGGGCGCCTCAGCTCCAGCCGCCGGGGCAGCGCAGCGCGCCCCGCTCCGGCCGAGCGGCCCCGCGGCAAGGGGCTCGGCCGGGATCGCTGCGGGACCCCGCCTCCCACCACCATTTCCCCGCCGGCTTGAAAGGAGGGAGACGCGGGCGGACGAACCCTCCCCCCCGCACACGCGACCTCCTCGCCGGTACCGCAACTCACCGGCTGGCACCGGCTCCCGCTCCCCGTCCCCTCCTCAGCGGGCGCCGCTCAGCCCCATCTACGAACTCGGGCGCGCGAGCTGGCGGTTGGCGGAGGGAGAGCGCGAGCCAGAGGTGTCGCCGCTTCCCCCGCCGGCGCCGCCGCCGCCGCTCCCGCCGCTCTGCGCCCGCCTCGGCGCGCGCCGCCGGCGTGGCTGTGGCACGCGCTGGCGCTCCTCCTCCCCCGCCCCCCCTGCCTCCCAGGCGCGCGCGCGGCCTCCGCGGCCGTGGCGCGCGAGCACCTCGCCCGCCTCCCCGGAGCAAACGGCTGGGCGCCTGAGGGGGCGCGCGCGCCTCTGCCTCGCCCCCCTGCCTGCCTGCCTGCCTGCCCGGCGGCGGGCCCCGCCCCCGGGAGTGTGTGTGTGAGTGTGTGTGAGTGTGTGTGTGTGAGAGAGAGAGAGCGAGCGTGTGTGAGTGTGTGTGTGAGAGAGAGAGAGCGTGTGAGTGTGTGTGTGTGTGTGAGAGGGAGGGCGGGCGGGAGGCTGCGAGTGTGAGCGAGCCTGTGTAAGCGTATGTGAGAGGGTGTGTCAGGGAACAGGGGCGTATGTCTGTGGGAGTGTGTGTGAGAGAGAGCGTGTGTGTGTGGCTGTGCGTGCCAGAGGGTGTGTGAGAGAGGGCACCTATGTGTGTGACTGCGCGTGTGAAGGAGCGTATGGGTGTCGGGGGGCAGGGGGGGCGGGTGGTGTGAGAGGGCATGAGTGTGTGTGCGTAAAAGCAATTGTGTGTGAGGGCGAGCGTGTTTGTGATGGAGAACGCTGGTGTGTGAGAGAGCAAGCGTGTGCGTGTGAGGGGGTGTGTGTCCCCATGCTGTGGAGCACGGAGCACACGCACTCCCCGGCTGGGTTTGGTGTCGGTGTTTGCCAGGGCAGGTCTGGACTCTCCCCGGTCCGAGTCTGGAGGGGACACGCCAGCGTTTCGCTTGGCGCTGCCCGTTCAGTCACCAAGTGCGAGAAACACTGGCAAAGCGTAAGTCAAATATTTCAAGGGGGGGGGGGGGGGGGAATTTCCCCTGATCCTAATAACAGCCAAGACCACTGAGATGGAAACAACACTGAAAAACTGATTTTCCTGCACTTCTGATCACTATTGACTTTAAACATTTCATTTGTTTTGAACAGTGATAATAGACTAGCTTTCACTTTTTGCTTCTGATTGATTTTGCAGAGGCTCTCACCTTTGGATACTCTTGAACTTTCTGAAATTTGCATTGCAAACATTAAGTCAGTCTTGCATGCACAATTCTCACTAAAGCTGGATCATATAGCTAAGGGTAAAATTTGCCCCAGAAAAGAAAATGTTCATATCCAAAACAATACTTCATTCCTCAGCTTGTCTTCATTCACTTTTTTCCTTCTGTTACCGACTTTTCTGAAAATTTTTAAATCCAATTGTACGGTTCAACTGTAATCTACTTAATTATGCTGTTTTAAGAATACGTGACAGCCTGGTGTGATACGGTAACCCTTAATAATAAGCTGTCTGCAATTCGCACTGGCTTTTGCTTTGGGAGTCATTGGGGAGAAGGGAAAGCCAGAACTATGTGGGGGTAGAGTTTGAACAGAAAATCCACTAGGTATCGATTTTCATTTTAACAGGTTCAGAGTGTGCTTTCCTACTAGATAACAATTAAACTGATTTTTATGCAACCAAAGATATCAAAAGAAGCGGCATATCTATGATGGGCATAATTAAAGAAATTGTGGAACAGCAGCCAGCAGGTGAAAAACCTTTCTCAGATTGACCAATAAAGATACATCAAGTAAATAAGATCTTGCTGTCCTCATCTTAGGAAACCAGCATGTAAAATTCCTTTAGGAGTTATTTTTACTTACTCTTCAAATTACAGTAGCTACCCTGGGCTGAGAGCTTCACAAGCACATGGAATTATGCATCCCCAGGTCCAAAGAGCTTACAGCCCTCCTGCCATTTCTCAGTAAAAAAGTCCAAATTGAACACATTTTTGGTAATTTACTTCACAAGCAGTTATCTTTTCTGTACTAAACTGAAAGGAAACTTAACACGTCATGAGGGATTCTAAGCTAAGTAATGACCTACTACCCTTTCGGTGTTTGAACGCCTGCGGCTACAACGGAAAAACTGACAGGCATAGAAAATCCTCACACCCCGAAAAATAACTCCAGATCTTTCACTCTCCTTTGCCCCTCGTTTATTTTTTGTGATGTTCTAATGGAAAACCTTTTGAACCACAGCCACAAAACGCATAACTGTCATCTCGTCCTGTATTTCACAACTCAACATCTTGTTGACTTCTTCTCTTACAGTCCCTGCATTTGAGGAGGCTGAACATTATTCTATTAAGGAGAAAGATTTGTAGCAATTCATGCTGGCACCTTTCATGATATCCTGACTCTACCTTCATGGCCAATGAAAGAAAATTGCTTCACTGCAAAACTTAGAGATCCCTTATTACGGTTCAACTCAAAGCTTGAATCCAAACCTGTGAAACATGAGAGCCCGTTTTTGGCTGTAACAGAAATATCTAAACACAAAGTACTTTGACTGCTCCACAGCCTTTTGAATGTCTTCCATGCTGGCCTCTGCAGCTGCTATTTGGCTATTAAAGCCCTTTAGGGAATGTGTCCCAAATGCTCACACACCATTTCTTGCCCACTACTTAATCCATTTGACCCATTAGGGTCAAGGAAGAAACAGAGATGTATTGTTTTAGAGAAGAATTTAGAAATTGATATTTACCCTCTGGCAGGAATTATCATATCCTTTTCACTTTTTATTACTTATATTCACATGCCGCTCATAACAGAAATCCCCCTGTCCAAGGATGGTCATTAGGACCCTGATGGTGCAGTTCCATCTGACAGCTTTGCATCATTCTTGCAGTGCAAAACGACTGTAAATCTCTCTTATCCATTTAACAGGCAATTACTGCAGTTCAGCCAAGCCTCACCCTGTTCCCAGTTTAGGGCAGAGAAGACAGGGACCTGGCCAGGGCTGACTTACGCCCCAGCAATTTCTGGCTAGTGATCATGGTCAGCCAGGCATAAGTTAGAATAGTGCCAAAGCTGAGTTGCTTTATGCCAGGGATTATCTCAGTCTCTGTCTAGCCACAGGATTCAGGGAGCAGAAAGACTGTATGGTAGGTCAGCCCCAGCCCTCATACTTTTGGGCTGATTGATTAGTATTCACTTGAACCAGAGTTTATGACTCTACAGAGCTTTGAACTCTGCCTTTGATGATACAGATCTCACTCAAGCAAAAGGTTTCTTTTACTATGAAGTCTGACACTCCTTTCTGAAAAACTGCAGAGACTAGGATTGCTAATGTTGTGATAGTTCTCTGGTGGTGCTACAAGTAACATGGTAAAGGTCTTTCTCCAGGGTCTTTTGGTTTTATTAGGGCTTCTGTCCTGATGTAGAGGGGTTAGAGAAGCAGACACTCAAGTGTACAAAATGTGGGAAGGAGGATGATGCGGTTTCCAGTCCCCTTACAGTTCTGGGTGTACAAATGGAAAACAAAACCTGTAATCACCACCAGCACGACCACATTTGCTTATTACTGGAGGAATGATCCACTGGCTGATGTCAACTATACCAAATTTTTCTTTGTCTTATGCTCTGCAGAATTCTGGGTCTGAATTCTGAATTCTCTGTCACTGTTCTGATGACTGTTTTAATGACAAAATGAACAGATGTACCCACAGAAGAGCTTCTTCTTTGAGTTAGCTCCCCTTTTTATATTTAATTGTTGTGGGGAACTGATGTTGAGCACTTAGAGTGAAGGACTTTGAGACACTACATTTTTTAAATGAAGTTTTAAGGTGATTGCTGGCATACTCTGCAAGTCCAGTGTTCTGTGTACTTTAGTTTACCAATGTCTAACTTGGATAATCAGTTGTTATGATCAGTCTTCAGGCAGCTGGAACTCTAGACAACTTCTTTATTTGATAACCCCTAAAATACGCTGTCTTCATCACCTGATAAATTACAGACAATAAAGCGTCAGCTTCTTTGCTGTGTTTATCACCATTTGGGAATCTTATGACGATAACTTGTTTATGGATGGCATACCATCCAAGATCATCGTCATCAAAACAGTGAGGATTTTTTTATGAAGTTCTTTGTGCCAAAGAAATGAGCTAGGGTTTTTTTTTGGTATACAGTATAATTTCATGTCTATACACAAAACATCATTCAAGATTTTCAAAAAGATCCAGCAAAGACAGCAAAATCTAAAAGCTACTTTTCATAAGAAATTGCATGATTTTCCAAACTACCCCAGAGGAACTCATTAAAAGATCACATGGATGATTACAAACATTGAAGGTAAAATAAAAACAGTTTCTTTTTGGGGGTGTGATCAAAACCACAATAGTTAGGAGAATGTTGATTTACATGGAAAGGCAATATGAAAGAATAAAAGGAGACAGTACCTACAGAGTTAAAAGGCTATACATCTAATTCCTATGCTATTTTCATCACTGAGGTCTGTTTGCATGTGGAATTCAACTCCACAGGAGGAGATAATCAAGACAAATAGTATGGCTTTATTTTTAAAAGGGGTGGATAATTTCATGGCAGCTTACAACATTGGTAACTGGGCAAGCTAAGATAATAAGGCTAATCAAATCTCATGCTTCACAGCACTAGTTCCCCGCGGGGTCAGGAAAAATCTTTCCACTATATACAATACTATACAATTAGAAGGTTATTACTGGGGAGCAGAGGTACAGCCTTCTAAAGCAACAAGCTTTCACCATTATCAGAGAACAGAGGCTGTACTTAGCCAGATAGAGAGCATTATTTTCTTATGCCACTTCTGCTCCTCTTCCCTGTCAGAGTTTTAGAATTACAATACTTGGGTTTGTTAAAAAAAATATATTTCCCCTGAACATGATTACCTAAGTGCATTACTGCCTGAAATCTGTCAAAAACTCTTACACCTGTGACTGGTAGCCCAGTTCAAAAATAGCTGTCACTGACTGGACACAGGAATGGTACTGATTAAGCTGTTGCAGGTTGCAAGTGCACATTGCCCTCTGGTTAGGTCAGTAATGTTACAGAATTTGCTTCGCAGTAGTAGTTTAGGCAAAAATATATAGTCCCAAATGATGATCAGCTCTTAGCTAGGAGCTGAAATGACACGCATTTGGAATATTTAGTTTTGGAGGTACTGTTCATTTTCTTTAATTGCCTGAACATATTGTTGTAGGTGTTCTGTGTGTATACTTGAATTTTATTTTCCATGAGTGTGTGCATCAGAGAAATGATATTAGCTGCAATTGAAAATATTTATCTATTTTTTCTGCAAAATTTATGTTCTGTATATGAATATGATACTCTTTACGAGTTGTTGTTTTTTTTTTTCTTACAAGGCGGAGGAAGCACCGTAGCAGAACAACATCCTTTGAACACCTATATTACGAAAAGAACTCTCTTTCTATGAGCTATACCTCAGACACAATGCGTAGGCGTTTCCTTGACCCCTATCTCAAAGATATTTATTTTAAATGTACTAATTATTTCAGGTGACCTATTCTTTTCCCCTGTGCACAGCCTATGTGCATTCTCAAGTCTTAGCCCACATACTGTTCAGAGCGGGGAAAAAAACCAAATCACAACCTCACCTCCATCTTGAAATTTGGGTTAAATGACAAGAAAATCTCAAAACATGAGAGGAGCTTACATAAAGAGAATTTCAAACTTTCTTCACAGGTGCAAGAGTGTTAATCTTCCTTATATAAAGAATATTCAACCCCTTTCTTTTGCTAGACTGCATGACCATGAGCTGTAGAAGGTTCAACGAAGTTGAAGTAAAAATAAAATTTTTGTTTACTCCTCAGGTCTCAGTAACAAGTTCAGCAAAGTATATACTGTCTACAGTATCCTCCTGAATACAGAGTTAGGCACAAAAGATCCATAGAGCTAAACAATGAAAATGTGGGTCTGTTGCTGAATAGGGTAGGTGATCTAGTGACAACAGACACAGCTATGTTTTAGGTACTCAATGCCTTCTTTCTCTCATTCTTCACCAACAAGGTCTCCCAGGCCTCTGTGCAAGGAGGAGAAGTACCAGTAGTGGATGAAAATCATGACAGGGTTTACTTGCGAGAACTCAGCTCATACAAGTCCATGGGACCAGATGGACTGCATCTGAGAGAGCTGAGAGGGCTGGCTGATGTCCTTACAAGGCTGCTATCTACCAGCTTTGAAAAGTCATAGAGATCAAAGGAGGTCCTTGACAACCAAAGAAAGGCAAATATTGCACCCATCTTCAGAAAAGGCCAACAGGATGATTTGGGCAACTACAGGAGGCACAGCCTCACTTAGGTTCCTGGGAAAATCCTGGAGCAAGTCCTTTTGGAACAGATTTCTAGGCATATGAAGAAGGTGACTGGAAAAAGTCAGCATGGATTTACAAAGAGTAAATCATGCCTTACCAACCTGAATGCGTTTCTGTGGTAAAATGACTGGATTTGTGGATGAGGGGAGAGCTGTGGATGTCAAGACTTTAGCAAGGCTTAAAAAGCTTAATAGACTACAGCAAGGTTTTTGACACTGACTCTCACAACATCCTTTTACCCAGGTTCACACGTTTCAGTCTGGATGAGCGGACAACCAGATGGATTGGATGGTCAGGTCCAGAGGGCAGTGGTTAATGGACCGTGCTCTACCCAGGAGCCAGTAGCAAGAGTAACAAGTGGAGTAACACAGTGGTCTGTCCTGGAAGCTGTCCTGTTTAACATCCATAACAATGACCTGGAAGAGGTGACAGAGTGAGGGTTGCTCAACAGATTTGCAGATGAGACCAGGTTGGGGCTACACTTAACATGCTGGTGGGGGGGGTTGCCATCCAGAAAGACCTTGACATGCTGACAGAAACCTCAGGAAATTCARCAAGGACAAATGCTGAGTCCTGCACCAGAGATGGACTAACCCCTTGCACTGATCCAGGCTGGGGGGAAATGTGTCTGCCTGGTTGGGCAGCAGCTGTTCTGAAAAGGCCCAGGAGGTATTGGTAGACAGTGAGCTGAACATGAGCCAGAGGTGTCCTCTGGCAGCAAAGAAGATCAACAGCAACCCAGGTTCTATTAATATAGGAGGAAAGTCAGTATATTATTGCCCCCCGATACTTGGCACTTGTTAGATGACATTGAAATACTGCCTCCAGTTTTGGGACCCCCAGTACAAGAAAGACATTGAATAAACTGAAGCAAGTTCAGCAGAGGGCCACCAAGATGTTTGGGGGCTGGAGCAATTGGCCAGTGAGGAGAGGCTGAGAGAACCGGGCTTGTTCAGTCTGGAGCAGAGATGGCTTTGAGGGGGACATAACAGCAGCCTGGCAGTGCCTACGAGGAGGTTATCGGGAAGATGGAGCCAGGGTCCTCAGTGGCACATGTCTGACGGATGGGAAACAAAAGACATAAATGGAATCAAGAGAGATTCAGGCTGTAGATAAAGAAAACCTTTTTCATCATTAGGAGGCAGTGGAAGAGTTTGCCAAGAAAAGTTGTACAGTCTCCATCCTGGGGGGTTTTCAAGACTCAGCTGGGTAAAGCCCTGAGCAACGTGGTGTGCTTTCATAGCTGTCCTTTCTTGGACCATGAAGTTGGACTAGAGACCTCTTGGGGTCCCTTCCTATCTGAATTACTCAATGATTCAATGACTCAATGAGTTCACAACTTGTATACCAAACATGGGTAAAAGGAACTATGTCTACAAGGAGAGAAGATAGTTCTGGCATATATGGTTTATCCAGTGAAATGATAAATCTTAAATTATACTGGGATCATGTACCAGAATCCAGGCTACAACTGGTCAGCTGTGCTGTAATAAGTTGGCTGTAGTTCCATACTCCCCCTTGTTTACTCTCCTTTTGGCCTCAGCAACCTTGCACTCTTGGCTGCACAGCTTTAGGAGGAAGGCTTGCATGTTTTGAAGTCTTTTTTGGCCACCAGCAAATTTATTAGTTTTTTCCCCTTCCATAGCCTCCTTCCCAGAGAAGGAGATCCCCAGAGTGAAAAAGAAACCATGGCAAAATTCTGAAAATAATGCTTGCCAGATCTCTTGACAAGGTACTCATATCTGAAAATAATTTCTTGAAAGAAAATGCAGAGATTCCCCTATTTAACCATCCTGTCTTCAGTCCAGACACACAAAGATGAAATTCCAGAAAAATAAAATACAGACATTCTCATTTTCCCTGAGGTTTCCTTTACATTGTTAAAATGATGTCATTTACGCCCACTTCAAAATTCTTTTACATTACGTGATGGCTGTAAAGGGACGCTAGTTTAAACAAAAATCAAGTCCCAAGAAATTTTCGTCACATTCAATAAAATCAGAGTACCAATGCAGAGAATTTTAATTAAAAACTTCAAATAACTTCAAATAAATTCAAGGGAATCAAATCATTTGTGAACCTAAGCATATCAGAAAAGCCATGGCTCAGCGGCCTACATGAGTAGACTCAGCTCATTTCCTAACAGTATTCTCCACCTTACAAAAAGTGTTGCCAGAGAGACTCTGCATCCTCTTGCTTCAAGGCAAAATTAATAGTTAGCTAAGATCAGGAAGAACCATCCCTTACAACAGAAAAATGAGCAGTATTAGCAGCTTCGGACTGCAAGGCCCTCTTCCCGAAGCTGCTGTTGTACCTCTGGCTACAAAAGACAGCTCCTTTCCTGAACTCTGTGGCTGCAAATCTTTTCAAGACAAAATACATTGCTGTTCATGTCATTGAGCTGGCTCAATGGGATGCCAGCAAAAAATGGTGTCTCCAGTGAAAATCTAGTAGAAGATAATAATTGTCAGTAGCAAGCATTGCTGCCTGTTCCCTGCTAACTGCTATGGCAAATTCATTTAAAGAAACCCACAGGTCAGTCTGGCAAAGATGACAGCAGCATCAGAGGACACTTTTCTGCCTGAATAAGGCAAAGAAGAAATAGTGAAGACAAACTATGAGGTGATTTAAAATGGTACATGGATTGGAAAGCCGAGCAAAGGGAAAAATAAATGCTGATTAGGTATTTTACTTTTTAGAAAGGACTCATTTTACTTACAACCACATTTAGGGTTCAAATCCTTATTTTAGACAAATGTAATATCATGGGAAGAGTAGTTAAGGAATTATTCCACCAATATTGATCTTACATAACTTCTGGTTCCTTTTCCTCTTTAATTTTCAAATGCTTTTAAGACTGTAATATGTAATTTTAAGATTTGAGCCCATTTGTCCTAAAAGTATTTGAAAGAAATCCAATTATGGCCACTACAGCAGACCAGGCTTTAAAAAAAAAAAAATTGACTGTAGGCACATGTAACACAATGTCTCATTTAAAGTCTAATTACTTATACACACGGTCTAAACAGACCCAAAAACTGTACTTTTTGTTCCTGCAGTTAATTTCTTTCACAAAATTGCTTATCATTTGAGAAAGTTGACTTGTAGGACTAATGGTATCCTTTTGTTCCGAGTTTTATGTCCAGTCAAAACATCACTTTTGCTGTGGAGTGCATTTTGGAAAGCCAGGGAAAATTGGGCCTCCTGAACCTATTTGTGCAATTTCTTCTGAGGCGAGGGCATGGTTACAAAACAGATGTATGGAGCTGTACAATACAAGTCTGTCTGTGGGAGCTACAGACAAAGCTCTCATTTCCTTTGCCTCAGACAGATTTCTGGCAGAGGAGGCAACTGAGAACAAAGCTGACTAAATGTGGGGCAGTACCTACCAAAGGGGAGGTACAGACCAGTTACTTCATGTTTATCACAGGACAAAAGCTGTTGGCAGGGCTGAATTTCTGGTTATTGGTTAAACTCTCTCGTGCAAGAGACTATTTTTGCACATTACCTAGGAAATGTGGCAGAATTTCCATCATTATCAGCCTTTGAGAACCTTCAGAGTATCACAGGTATGGTTCATCCTGCCTTGAGACAGGGACAGGGACTGTTTGACTTCTGAGGTCCTTTGCATTCCTAGTTTTCTGTCATTTACAGAGAGTAATTTATAAACCAAATGGAAATTATATTTATCCAGTGTTTTACATTGAACTGGATTATTACAACATCATCTATGATGTTTTACACAAAAGAAGCTGTAATATACAAAGGATCTATCCTTTTTTTCAGTATTTATCAACTATATACCCTTTTCCTTATTGTTTTTCAGACTTATTTATTTACATTTAAGCTCCATAAGGCAAGGATTATCTTCATTCTGTGACTGAACAGTGCCTAATCTGTTAAAACTCCACTTGTTGTTGGTCCCCAAGCGCTCCTATGAATAAAACTACTAAAAATAGTAAATTACGTTTCTTAGTTTTCAGCAATATTACATACAGGGTCCTCTTTTTTGTTGTGACTTCAGATTTTAGCAGACCCTCTCCTAGGTGTTCTGGTGCCTTTCAAAAGCTGTGTACCCACCACAGGGCTTCCTTTCAACATCTTAAAGATTTTGCTAAAAATCAAACAGTATGAAGCTTAGGACTTTTTTTAAAGCAAAATTTAGAAGCAGCAATGTCTGAAATCCACAGCTGAGTTAGTGCTATCAGAAAGGGGTAAAAACCCTTTTTCTTTTTTTCTAACAGACTGCCAGTGACTTTTAACAGCAATTCCTTCCTACGTGGCTTTTCATTTCTCATTAAAGAAAAAAAAAAAAACAAAATTAAATACATCAAATCATCAAAATTGAAAGTTGGCAGCAGTAGTTTCCCAGGCATAAGACTACTCAAAGCAAAGCTAGATAATAGTGGTAACTACCTACAACCTTGTAGTGTATTGGACTTCAGCCTAAGAGAGACCAAATTACTTTATAAACTCACACACATGTTATGCGGAGATACTATTTAGTCTACCAGTCAAATACTGGAATTGGGAGGGGGGAAGGGAGAAGGAAAGAGGACATGCCATTGATATTTAACAGTGCACAGCTATTTCAGAAAAAAAAAAAATTAAGACAAGGAGTAAAGAAAATATTAAGCTGTAGGTTGGATTTATGAAAGTGGTGCACAAAATTTGGCCAGGTCACAATCATGTGATTTCTTCTAATCACAACCAGGGATCAGGTTTCTGAATTTATATCTTATCTAGATTCCTATCTGTGTCTGAAGAATGCAAGGCATGGCTCAAAGGCAGGGCAAAAGTGACTTACAGCAAGGCCAGGTGCAACCACTCTATAGATGCAAAGGCATACATAGCCATGTGCTGCTTCCGTATCATGCGATCTCAAAAGCACACTGTACCCACTGGTACTATTGCAGAGGCTACAGTTGTGCTGTTTCTGGTTATCTACACTGACTTTATGGCTGTTTGAGCTGAGCATGACTGCTCTTGTACCAATACAGGACAGAGTACAATCCACTAAGCACTGGATGCAGGCTCCAGGACTAGACTTTCAGTTCATTGCTGCTTCTGGGGGAGATGCATCCACTCTCAGTACCGTTGTTCACAAGAACTCATGTTTCCAGGTGTACCTCACGCCACTACCGGTAAGGCCAGCAGTTGAGGTTGTGTGACAGCTAATAGACTTGTTCCTCAAGCTGGAAATGAATTGGGATCCTCCAAATGCAAAGCAGACAAAATCAAAATCAGGCTTAAAAGGCCAAATGCCGAATGCAGGTATCAGCTGTTAAAAAACTTGAAATAAACGGTTAGAAGTTAGGATCCAAGGTTCCCATTCTTTCCCCAATGGTGAAGGCTCATCTCTGCTGCTTACAGCAAATGCAGCCCTTCACAATGGGCCCRTGTCCTTCACAGCAACAGCCTCAGGAGTAAGACCTACCTTAGAAAGAAAGGGATATCAAATCATCATAGGGGATATGGCATAAATTAGTCCTTCCAGGGTTAGAGAAGTGTTTCTGTGTTGCACTGAAAGCCAACATAGAGTTGGCAATCCCTACTGGGGATCCATCCTGTTGCTGGGATGTGCAGCTGTCTGCCCTCTCCCACTCACAGAAACAGAAGGGAACATATGGTTTCATACATCTATCTTCTGTGGCATGACCTTTTTTCCCTCTGCGTAAGGGAAACGGARCGTTGAAAAATCCTACCGTTTTAGCAGTGTATTAATCACCGAGTGCAAATTTGCAATCATCTAAACTAAACACTTGAGTTTGATTTTTATTTAAAAGAAATCTTAGCCCAACAGGTATGATTTGTGATTATCACTTACATTTCCAGTGTACTAGATTAAAATGACAGCTTTAAAAAATCATTATAGAGTGCACTAGAAGACCTCTCCTTTTATTACAATCTATTTTTCCCTAAATAGGAATACGAATTCATTGAAATATATTTCATTAAAATGGATGTTTTTTGATAAATACTAGAGAACCATATTATTATAGGAATAGTGCACAATAAGGCATGTATTAATTGACCATTAGTACAGTTCTTGGGTAGCTGTAGTTAACAACCTTGAGCTTCTTGAAGCACACGAGGTGCATTTTAATAGATCATTAAAACATTGCATGTTGTATCTTATTGCAATATATTATGGAGTGAAACAAGCTGCATTTCACTGGGAACATATTGACCACTTTTAGCCTGAAAAATGGATGAGAACACTGTGTTCCATACATGTTGGGAGAACCRGAAAATTGTGGCATTTCTCCCCAGTGACACAGAACTTTATAGAAAGATGTGAGTCATACTAGGTAGGAATCTGTTGCCTAAACTAAGACTTTTTTGACACTGCAGGCAGCCTGCATGGTGTCCAGCTGTCTCTCCAGAAGGTGCCAGCCTCTTCTAGATCTCTCTTCATCCTCACTGTCATTTTTATGCAGATGTCTTACATACTTTATGTCATCTAAAGGACTTCAGATGTCTACTTGTTGGCACCTGAATGACTACCATTGCAACCACTACCTTCCATAATAAACCTGCTAGACCAGTACATAAATAATTCAGCTGTGAGCTATGGGTAGACAGATGTACAGATAGACAGGTGGATAGGTAAGCTCTCTGCAGCACAATTTTCCAGACTTTCCATGGAGGTTTGTTGTTGAGGCATTCTGGTTCTTCCAAAGTGATAGGAAATAGATAACAGAGCTGGTCTTGGTGCAGTTGTCTCAGCTGAGACAGCTGATGCATTTCTCACCGAGAACTTCTACTGCTTCAAAGATTAGTTCCTGCAAGGCCTTCTCCGTGAGCTCTTTGGCGCTTCCTCAGAAGGGGATGAGCTAAGGAAAACTGCCAACTAACACCTCATGAAACTTCTCAAGCCTCCGTGTCCTCTCTGTGGATATCTAACAAGGACAGGAGTTTCAACTCAATGTGTTGAGATTTCCTCTCCCTGTCACAATTCAGGCAGTGTTATCAGAGCTCAGAATGAGTTGCCACTACTGCTGCAGATAGTGGAAATGAGGGGGAAAAAAGCTCTTAGACCAGAACAGATTAATTTAGAAATGTTCTAAATTTACCTGCTACTCTAGTGGTCTCAGTACCTTTTTTCTTCTTTTAGTGTATAAACTTTTACAGCATAGAGTTGTCTTTATATTTGTGCCTAGTACTTTATCAGATCTTAATAAACACATAATAATAAATGATCCCAAACTGGTATGCTGTGATAACTTACAAATATGGCAATGCTTTTGAGTTTTCTAGTGCATTAAAAAAAGATTACATTAGTGCTTCAAAAATAGAGTGAAGTAAATAAGCTATGACAGTATAAAGAAATGTTGGAAAGAATGGAATCAAGTTAGTAAAAGAGCTTCTCTGTTTACTCAGAACACAGTTTGATGTGCTAACTATTAAACGTTAACGTATTATCTTGATGGATTTTGTACCTACACACTTTAACATCACAGATGAAAAAGCTTTAAAAATAGCACGTTGTAGTATGTGCTTCATTTATTAAAAATGTATGGGCAAAATAGATTGTATTTTTCATCCTCTTCACATTCTCGTCATTGTTCTCACAGTGAAAATCACAAATTCTGTTCTGAAGCTGAAAATGAATTGCAGTTGTCATTAAATGTGGGTGTTTACAGATGTTATTAATTGAGAAAATAGTACACTGTTCTCAACAAGAGAATGCTTCATTTGTACTCTGGAGAGCTGAAAGCTGCCCTAGAAGAAGAGAAGAGCACTTAGCAGCTTTTGAGACATGAAGAACATGGCACATGAAGAACATTATCTCTCTCTTACATTTTTTTATTAATAAACTGAAATAGTTTTTACTGTGTTTCAAATTTCTTTTATCAAATTTCACCAATAACTTGGCAGCCAAAACAAGGATCTAATCCTTCTTTTGTTTTAATAACTCTTATAGAGTGTTGAAAACAGGCAATGTCCAAGGTAGATTATGGAATGGACAGCACCCAAAAGCTTCTACATCTTGTGTCCCCCTTCTAGTTCTGCTAGTGGCCTAACCACACCAGCTTTCATCAATTCATCAAAATAGGAGATTCAAACTCCATTCATCTCTCAGGAACAGGAAATTCATTTCCAGCAGAAATATTTTATGCAAAATACATCTGCTCCTGTAAAAAAAAAAAATTCTTTCCCATTTAAAAAGTATTTTACTCCAGATTTTTATGTTTGAACTGCTTTGTATCAATGGAAATCAGAATCAGCACTTTTAAGTTATGATAGGAAACTGAAGAGAGGATTGGCCTGTAATTATCTTGCTCATTCCAAAATAATCTAAATTTTAATAACATACAATTGACTCTTCTCTTTTAGGAATCAAAATACAGGCTATTAAGACAGATGTTCCATTAAAGCAAGTATGCATGTAGATTTTGGCAGGTAATAGAGAATGGGCAAAGTACAGAATGAACAATGTCTATACTTAATTTTCAAATTAGCCTGTTAAAGTTTCTCAAAAAGTTTTTGTTGGTTTAATAGGAAAATACAGAACGCCTCCTGTGGTCAAAACATTATCTTTTAATTCCCTAGCGTGGTATCCTAACCTAGCACATTTGAGTAGTAACAGTATTTATCCTCCACACGTTTCAGTAGCACCAAATAGTGTTGCTATGACTAACACGTATACCAAGATGTCCCTTACATTTTTTTCTAATATGTGTTTTTTACTGTACCTTACTACTTCTTGAAAGACAAATATAAAGGCAAAAAGTGGCCTATGTAAAAATAACCAAACAAGTAAAAAAACCAATACTGCATACCAAGATGTATAGCCCGCATCTGCACTGCTTCACACTGTGCAAAACCACTTTCCAGCATTGTGGTGTCTTATAAATATGTGTTTGACAGCTTAGTAGCAAAGTATATTCCCACTTTGGATGGAACATTGCAATTCTGCAGGATGTTGGTTCATTGTGAGTTTGTCCAGTTGGCAAGTTAATTAACGTCAATCAACGAGAAGAGTTATAAATATCCTCATACACCATACTCTTCCTTTTGCTTCTTCAGCCGTATTACGTATGATGGTTTTGACCTGGGCATGATCATTAGGTGAGCTTGAATTGTGTCTTGCTTAAGTTGATCATTTAAACAGTTAACCCTTGCTTAACACGGCGCCTCATCACTGAAGGGCATCTCAAAGCTCAATCCTTTGTGGCTCAGCAGGGGCTTGCAGGCAGATGGTGACTGCTTTTGTGCTGGAAAATGCTTGAAAAATCACACAACAAAATGCTTAAACTAAGATTCCACCTTAGTCATGTCATATTTCTTACAGGATTCTTCAACAATGTTTCCCAAACTGGGGTCTTATGAACCTTGTCAGGAAATGGCTCTACTGGGTTTGCAAAATACTGGAAAAAATGTGATTGCACCAAATCAGAGTTTTCTTCTCAGATGAGATGGCAACAGCTCAGTGCCCGTAGGGCTGGACAAGGAGAAGCATTGCAATCGTGTTTGTGCAGCAGCACTGCAAACATCTTTTATTTGCATTCAGCAGTTTGCAGGTCCATGGTCCATACAAACACCTGCAGATGACGCGTATAGCAGCTCTCATTCTGTGCCGCCGAGGGACTAAGTACCAGCTGACAGCTTTAGGACTGCACCCCTGAGCTCAGCCAAGCTTGGGCTTAAATTCAACTTGGCTGAAAGTGGCCATATAAGTCTTCCTACAACCTGTCTGAGAACTCAGACCAACAGCAGTTTTTGGTGAGCTTTCCTAGCTAGGCTCTTTCAACTGAGACTTTCCTCCCAACAAGATGGTTTCCTCCTGGTGCCTCTCTCTTATTTTAATGGAAAATACTGAGCGCTGCTCATGTCCCTGTAAAGCAGCTAGAGACACCTGGGCAACAGATGTAAGCATGTGGTGTGAAAGACTTGTGCATGGCCAGAGCATTTCCTGTCAGCCAGCCCCAGGTGCCTGTGTGCTCTCTGTTCACTGCTGCAAATCCTTTCCGAGCAAGCCCTCTGCCCCTGCACTGAGTTTAGGGTCTCAKGTACTTACCACAGAGTATGGCCTCCCATTCTCTGGGCCAAGTTTGGGAAGAAGGCATTTCAATGCCTTAATTTAATTACCCATGTTATTTATTGGCTCCCACATCTTTCCATTGATTATATGTCAGAACCTAATTTAACAGTAGTGGAGTGACAGGGAACAGAGGGCACCCAGGGGCTTAAGGCACTTACGTTGTTTTCCTAAAATATCCTGAATCACGCCGCTGTTTTTTTTCTCTCTAAGGAATGGGAGAATATACATTAAAATCAGAACTAAACATTTTGACACATGAAGTCAAGGAGAGTTTTGCCATCATCTTCGGTGGAGCGTGATTAAACTGTAGCTGACCAGCTGCTAACAAGGGAAAAACATGTCCATGTGTTAATACATTTTCATGACGTCCAGATGTGTACATTTACAAGCCCAGGAAAGGGCAGCCTTGCTAATCTGAATTACAGTGTGTCTTTTCTAAGTTGACAGAAGTGCTACTCTTGCTGCTACTCTTTAATATGGGGCAGATCCTGTCACCTGCCAGGTGACATCTATTCCCTATATTCCACTGCTTATTTGAAATATTTATGTAGCATAATAAGTAGGGAAGAGCTGTGTCAGTAGAAAAACATAATAAACAGAAACATACAAGTCTAAAGATGCATATTCTAGGGAAAAGCCTAGCTTTCCTATGAAGACCGCTTCACAGAGCAGCTGAAGTCGAATTATTAGAAATTTGACTGAATGAAGAGTTTCTCTCACTAAACTAGAGACCACTC
This sequence comes from Phoebastria nigripes, assembly GCA_035582835.1. Taxonomy (NCBI): domain Eukaryota; kingdom Metazoa; phylum Chordata; class Aves; order Procellariiformes; family Diomedeidae; genus Phoebastria; species Phoebastria nigripes. The sequence continues at coordinate 63,364 of JAYKAV010002835.1, read as the reverse complement.
TGGTCCTGCAAGCCAGCCAGCATCTGATGGGGCATCAGATGCATAACCCTCCCACTGGAAAAAAATCAGATTCTTTCATGTCCTGAAGTTAAGATTCTTTCATTTGTATATAGACAGTTGTATCACTTTTTTGGTGCCTTATAGGAAAATGAGTCATTAGGAGAAACTTGAACATGGAGAAGGCTTGACACTCTGGGATGGGGAGGATAGGAATAATAAAAATAATGAATATGGGTGAGGAGATGGGAGGAGAAGGCAGAAGAGATGACTAGAGTATTGATATTGCCTGTGACCGACTGTCTCAGGAAAACTAATTAGGGCTGAGGAAGGTGATGAGTTCCATATGAGAAAATGGAGTTTGAATATTAATATGCTCTGCCCCATTATTGTCCAATTATAAATCCATTAAATTTGAAGGGGCTTAAAGTTTGGGAAAACACATTTTCTCATTCTTCTGACATGATGAATAATGCAAGGATTAGGAGATAGTACTTTTTGCAAGGGTCCAAGCCCATGTCTATACTGGGGATTAGCACATAGCTAACAAACAACTGAAGTCCCACTTAAATAATTTCTTTTCTGAGAGTTTCCATGAAACTTAAACAGTGAACTGGGCTCTGTTTCTGCATAAGCTTGGCAATGTCACTCAGTATTTGCCATCAGACAAGGAAAAAGTGTTACACAGTGTATTTTTCATTTGTTTTGCTATTATGCTGTTTTAAGAATAATGATTTGCCATTGCTTGGCTCTATGATTCATTTGATTGTTTTCCCTTATTTCAAGATGAATTGTAGTTTTTAATCTGTTTGCTGTCATCTCTTATTTCAMTGAAGCACACATATTGCTCTTATTGCCATGCAAATAAGTGCTATATAAATAAAATGTATTATTATGACCATCAAAGTAAAAGAACGCAGAGTCATCTGTTACACAGTGTGCTCTTTGCCAGACTCAGTGCTCGCGCTTACAGTCCGTCTCTCCACTTCTGCTGGCAGTGCTCTGGGGAGGCGGCGTTTCTGAGCCATACCAACTGAGAAGCACCAGGGCAAAAGAGTAAATGGAAGTAATGGGGCAGATTTATCACTGATACTTCCAGAGAATTACAACTTACTTTCCTCAGGCAGAAACCAGCAATGAGAACACAGCTGTGAGTTTTGAGCTCATCATATCTCAGAGGAACGGAGATGGCAGATTAGCACTTGGGTGGGAAACCTCCCAGGAGCACCTGTAGCCACAGTCTGACAACCGTATTCCCATGTCTCTCTCCTGCACTTACCTGCTGGATGCTCTCCTGTCTCAGCTGCCTCCCAGAGGAGTAAAAGCAGGAAGTGCAGAGGCACAAAAGCATCCTCCCATCTGCCTTTGCCCAGCTTTCTTTCCTCCAGGCAGCGCGTGGAGAAGCATGCATGGGGATATGGGAAGCAATTCTGGGGTGGGTACAGCTTGAAAGGGCTATAGGTCCTCCTAGTCTTACTAACAATATTGCTGTAATGTAGTGAGGGGTTTTGTTTGGGTGTTTGAATTGTTAACTGAACTCCTGGAGATATAAATGTGACAGCCAGCCATCTCTTGCTTGGCTCAGACAGATGAGGACGCCTGACGTGTTCACTCCAGAATGACATCTGCTTGAAGATAAGAAACCTCAAGGAATATATTTTGGATTGCTGTCTGCATGGGTGTGTTGCAGGGGGAGGAGGAAGAGATCTTACTTACATTCTATTAATTAAGTTGTTCTGCTATAAAACAGAATATATATTGTGCTAAATTAGGCCAAAAAATTAAATGTGTTTCCTGGATGCCTGCGTAAAAGGGGCTGATCTGTATTGGTTCCAAACACCTGGTGATTCATTGTATTCTCTGGACTCCTGAGATAGGCTAGTTAGCCTGCATTGGTCACATCTTGCTGCTGCCACTTTCTGTGCTGGCATGTAATGTACCTACAGACTCTAGATTTCCTAATTACTTGTGTTCTTACTGCAAGCCAAGACTAGCCATATTTTACAATGTTCCTGAGGGAATAAATATATTCAGCCTGTTGAAGCTGAATGCTCTCTCGCTTCTTGAAGGTTTTCTTATTGTTTATCCCAGCCACCAGCTGGGGTATAGTGTGATCTGCTTCCATTGGACTTCTGCTGAGCATCCTGGGGACGTCTGGATGCAGGGTCTACAGCAGGGAGGTTGCACATGCTTTACGGGGGTGTCTCAGAGTGGGAAGAAAAGCCTGGCTGGGTGTGGGGCACAGGGAGAAGGAAACTGCCAGACTGCAGTAGCAGTTCATGACAGGGAAATGTTATTTTAAGGTTTAGGACAGGATACGTGGAGGCTTTTAAAGCCCAGTATTGGGCAGGGGAGCGTGGAAGGGAGGACAATTGCTTAAGAAGACTTCATGGGATACAGTGGCAGGGGAATGGCTGACTCTGAAAGAGGAATTAGGAGCAGCAGGGGCAAGAGATGGTTGAGGCATCTGGAAAAAAGCAATGCTTGAGAGCATAGAGACTACAACATATGCATGCAGTGCCCTTTAACTACAGACACACACCATACCACAGTCTCCCCTTTCCTTGTAGGACTCTAACAGTTGCTGGTGGCACTATCAGGCAGGGAGAAAACCCTCCTGAGTCCTGGCTGTGGTATCACACATCATGTCAGCAGCAGTGGCAACCAGCAACATGCAACGTGTTTGCAGAGTGAATGCAATGTGGAGGACTCCTCCCTTGAGCGTATTGGAGGCTGACAAGAAGTGTATGGTGTAGATAAATCAGGTGACAAATGCTCTTATATACCTTTGTGGTAGTGCAAAGGAGTAAGAGAAGCTGCAGAGCTTAAGCTACCATGTGGACGTGTCTGATGTGGGCCAGAAGCAAGCTCTGCACATGGGGCACTGCAGTGTGGACACAACTGGATGAAGCCAGTTGATACAGTGAATTTGAGCCCTAATGCTCGCTGCTCCAAGCAGCGTGGCTGAGTCACTCCCCACTGAGCTGCTCTCCCCACTAAGGCTGGAGGACACTGACRCTGGGGGTTGGGTAAGAAACAACCCAGCTTCTTCAGGGCTTCCTATCAGTATTGCCTCAGTCCTCCATCCTAACACCACTGCAGCTCAAGGATGGCAAATTACGAACACTGAGATCCACTTCAGAGATAAACCTCTGCTCTTCCAGTGCATTTCTGTTCTGGCATCTGCTTCACCCCTGAAGACACATCGTATGATAAGCTACAGCAGGAATAATAGCGCATTTTTAGTAGTGACACCTTTTTTTACCTGGCTGGCAAGCCATCCAAAAACACCTCTGGATTTGTCCAGGAGGGTCAGAAATGAAAGCTGCCAACTGACTTCCTTGGCTGCCCTGGTGTTAGTTAACATGTCCCAGTGTCCCCCAACATCAGCCTTGTCCCAGTTTTTACAGGTGATCCTCTTTTTAATCCAGTCTTCCGTGGCGACCCTCAGGGGTTGTTGTAACTCCACCAGTTAACAGCTATCAGCTCCACAGCACCTGCTGCACCTTCCACCTTCCCCATCTCCATGGTCTGCCTCCCGGTGATCAGAGGGCAGCGGCTTTTTGCTAGCAATCTCTGCTCAGCAAGGAAGGGGCATCCCCAGGGCTGCCTTTTTGAGCACAGGAACCCCAAGACGCCTATCTTGCTGGTGTGGTGCTTGATTCATGCCAGGAGCATTCTGCAAATTTACTGAATTTCATTGATCTGTTGAAGGAAAACAGCAGAAAAAGTTGTGGCTTCCCTCACCCTAACAAGAAACTTTTCCCTCATAAGTAAAATAACAGGTCTTTTCCGTGAGCAATATCACTACTCGTTTTGGTGGGACCTTTAAATACAACCAGACACCATGTAAGGCAAGGTAAAAACTATGAGAGAACAAAAAAATGGCTCTGGATGTATTGCTGATCTAGACAAACCACTGCTGACTCACTGCCAGCTTATGCGCAATGCAATCATAAAAATTTACAATTTTAGCTCTTTCCTGGTTAATTACGAAAACTGGAGGCGTTTTACACATCCACTGAGGTGTGGTGTACAATGTTGAGGGACAGATCAGCGCAGCTCCCAGTGCTGAGCACATGCAAGGCATTTATGCTGGCCTGTGAAGTAACACTTCATGTCTCAGGAAAACCATCTTACATGCCGCAGGAATTGTCTGGGGAATCACTTTCTGAGGTTGGACTGTTATTTTTTATAAAAACTGGTATTTTTCATTTTGGTTATCAAGGAATTGAAACAAACATCAACAAGAAATATTGAGGTACTCTCAGAAACAGCCTGCAAGAAGGAAAGCTGAGCAAGGAGGATTTGTGGTAAAAGGGAAGAAGTTATCTGATACTGACAACCCAAATACCCCTTGCAAATGGCTCTGCCGCTTCAGAGCTGAGTCTCCAGAGCCAAGTGGCTTGAGCTTGATGGATCCGTGTGGACTGTCAGGGCAAAGCTCGGGCTTGTCTCTACACTTGGATTTTCCTGCCAGGAAACCAGGATGCTGCCTCCAAGCTGGAGGCAGAGCATGAGACAAAACTGCGGACAGCTGTAGACAAGCAGGGAATGTGGCAGGGGGAAGTGCAGCCACAGCCCCAAATGAACATGACGGTGTGGGTGCACCTTCTGACTACCTCAACCACCGTAAAACATGGGGCTTGCTGAAAAGATAAGGAGGTTTAGGCAAGGGAAGCAGCTAGTTAGCTCTGGACTGAACAACGGGGAAGGAGGGCCTTCCTCTGTCACTTCACAGATAATCCTGCCTCTTGATGAAAGTGGTTATTTGACAGTGTGAAGTCCCTTCCAAAATTTCCATTCATAACAAGTTATCATCAGTATGGCTGAAGATCCTTTCTTACCAACAAATGTGGAAGAAAAAGGGGAAAATTCATCTGAAGTTGTTAAACTTTTACTTACCACTGAATCTTAAAGACAACTTCAAAACCGCCGTGTTCTGACTTCCGTGACAACTTGCTCAAGAACAAGGACATCCATCATGAAATAGATGCTCTAAAAAAATCCCTCTGCAGAACTTCAGCTACTTCAGCTGAGCAATTCAGATTATCTGTATCTCAGTAACATCTGGTATATGTGTTTGTTGCTCAGCTTTGGTTTGTAAATATGTTTGCCCTTAGCGCCATGTGTTAATATAATTTTCCTTGTATGGGTGGATTATTTTCCACTGTGTGGCACAGTTAAGAATTTCCCATTTGTAACAACATATCTTAGCAGTTTTGTCAAAATATATACAATCATTAAAAGCTAATAGGTAACTAGTATTAAATAGCACTGAATATTGGTATGTTCTAGATTTAAGTAATCCTGAGTAGAGGCTATTGATTTTACTGGACTATGAATGTTCAGCACTTCTGAGACCCGGGTCCATAAAGTGTTGTTGTTTTTATAACTGTCCAAACCAATTGCCTTAATGCCTGAGAATTGTCCTTTCCTCTCTTGAAAATAATGATCACGTTCTTATTGTGACTCTTACACTCCCTGCAGATCTGTTTGCCAAAAGACCAGGGCAAAAGACTACAATCTCTAGCATACCAACATTTAAAAATAGCATCACAATACTAGTCTGTACATACTCTGTCTTCATCACATCAGAGACTGAAACTTCCTGGCAATTGGAGAAAAAGCCATTAATACTCATAGCCTTTTATTAGCCAAGCCAGATTTGTTTTAATTTTCCTTTAGCAATAGCAGTAGCTCCTTCAGACTGCACAAGCAGCTACACCTGAGCAGAATCCAAAAAGGACACCTTGCTTCCACTGCAGAAATATTAACTCTTGCACGGTGGCTGTGAAAAAGCTCCCGGTACTTCAGTGCCAGGGGAGTCCTCCTGACAGTCAGCTAAAACTGACTGTAACTCGCAATACAACCATTATTTTAGCCAACGTAACTGTAAGTGTGAAGATTCACCTAACCTGCGCCGCACACCACTGCTGAAAATCTTCTAGTGCTTTTCAGAGGCAGACACTCCTGGTTTATTCTGCTCAGGAGAGAAGACACAACGCAATCTCCAAACGCAAAATTTATTGGTGGTATGAAATCAGGTGTTTGTGGAGAAACCAAYAATATCATGAGGTAATAATTTGGTTCTGATTAAGCCCATTTCTAGGAGATTGATTTTTGAAGTCTGAAGTGTCTCCCCCCAAACATGATTTTCATGCTGCTCATCAAAGCTGTGAGTTTGCAAAATTGTTCGGGCCCTCCCTCTCGGAGTCAGTTCACCTGAACTGTTGGGTGATGGTGACTCCCCTGACATTTCCCTTCTGAAGGTGATGGCAGAGCTACCTTTAACCAGTCGTTCCCCCCACCAACACCAGCTATTTTTGTATTCTGTTCTCATCTCAATTCTAGTGAGAATCGTGCTTTGCAAACTAAATAGGGGAAAAAATGCAGTACTATCTGCATTCAGTTTTATTTTGTTCATAGTCCAACCACGCATCTTAAAAACTTCGAGCTTTTCATTTTGTTTGAAGCCAGCACATTAGGGTTCATTTATACTTACAAAAATATATATGTTGAAGTTGTTGTCTTTGAGAGCATCTGATTGATTGTTATTCTTTGACAGAGCTGTCACTAGAGGGTCCATTTTCAGCTCATTCATTGAAAGCCGTGGCAGCAACAGCAGCCAGCCTTAGCTCAGTTCTGTCTCCAGAGATTTGCAGAGAAGCTCTTTGGAGTTTATCACACAGTTTTGCAAAACACTTCAGCCTCGGCAAGCTGTCATAAAGAGCCTCTCATTCCAACTGGGCTCGTTTACAAGTAGTATTTTATTACTCTCTGCCTGTTTTACCCTGCACCTTGCAAAATCTTTCTTCACCTCTTTTACTCTGTTGATAGATTAAAAAAATCTGAAATACGACTCTGAAAAATGCTTGGTATTTTTAATGCATTTATAATTCAAGAGCTACCCAGCTCCACTCAGACCAGAGCTCTTTGATGCTAAGCTGTTCCACATCCTGAGCCCCCCTGGCCGGGGCCTGCAGCCGAAAGCTTTATCCTGAGCAGAGCCACTTCCCAAAGCTGCTCTGCAGGTCTGCAACTAGTTCCCACCCATGACTGTGCCATTTGCTGACAGTCAGCCACTTCCATCTGCTCTTTTCATAAGAGCATTTTTAACTTGAGCACCAAAAGCCACTGGTGTCTGAAAAGCAATGCGTTTTTCATCCCGTAAGGAGGATATCACTGCAAATAAAAAAGTCCACRAGGCCAATTTCACCCCTGTACCTTGCCCTGTGTATGTTGGCTCTGCCACACATCTGTCTCCCAGGGGAACTCCACCGGGAGCTGGCGCAGCAGCTTCATGCCACCCTTTGCTCTGCATAGCGTGACAAGGGATTTGAGGGTGTTCCGGGTATGAAGCTCGAATTTGGGGTTGTATCAGACTTGTCATCTTAAGTACACTAATCTGCGTCAATAGAAAACTAGGTGTGCCCTCCCCACCAACTCCTGGCACTCCAAGCAGCAATGCTGCCAAATCTCACAATTTTATCTCAGGGCATATAAACATTTGGTGCTTTTCCCAAAGTCTCAGCTCCTTGAGTCAAGTGATTATGTGCGCGCACCAGCTTGTAAAGGTGAAGAGCCAAGTTCTTGCTACCACTCCACCCTGTTGAGCAGAGCGAAAGTATCATGGGAAGAGGAGCAAAATGCCCCATTTGACAGGTAAAATGTAGTGGATGATACGGTCTTCCAAGCCAGGTGCACACCGCAAGCACGTCGCTGAGGCTCTGAGCCACATCCACCAGGAGCAAGGATATAAATGAAGGAGCTGGGTTTGTGCAGCTGCCCAGCCCCCCGGGGATGCTCCGATTTTAGTTCCATGTTTGATGCAAAGCCATCCCATAACGCTGCGTTTTCCGACTGGGAGAGAAAAGCAGCTGCCACCTTACAGTTGCTATTTTGCACATGACTGCCTGCTAGCTAAGCTTCCCTCCCTTCCAGCGCTTACAGCATGTTAACTCCTGCTCTGTTTTCCTGTGTCTTTTAATCCTCAGAGGTGGTGTGTCCTCACGTACTTTTCTAGTTGAGAAGGAACTGTCTTTTCCCTATACATCACTTTCATCAGTCATATGAATTCCATATGAGGCTTAAAGATCATTGGCCTGCATCAGATTCTTGTACGTATTTAGTGGCAGTAATTCAGGTGATCTTTCTCTTCCACTTCTTTTTCATCCACATTAGTGGGTGACAGCCTGTAACAAATGCATTCGTACCTGGCAGATAGTATTTATTAGCATAAATTCCAGCTCCTTCATGAGGTAATTAATACCAAACATTTCTGTCATTTCATAAGATCATAATTCTGAGAACCATTTTTTTAACCCATGTAAACAATGATGGTTTACAGCTTTGCAGATATGTGACTGAAACCAGCTCCTCTTTTTTTATGCAGAGGGCTCTGTTTGTTGTAAAATGAAGTTTTCTTAAAAACTGGTCTATAAAGCAGAGTCAACCCACATTAATTTATTTTTCCTCAAAGACTTTCTCGTACTTAAAATAGTAACTCCTTTTAAAACTGTGTATTTGTGTCTCTGATGTCTGTTGATATAGCAGCAATTTCACGGTTGCCAGCAGTAAGTTTTCTGTGTGACGACACCAAGAGTTTCACTTCTCTTTTGATCAGAGGAACTCAGTCTCCTTCTCCAGCCCAGCCTGGTCCTTTGAACTATTGCATTCTCTTACCGAGATAAGCTTTGTTTCCACATAGCTTGAAGAACCTAGCAGGTAGGTCTGCTCTTTCAAATCGCTTTTCTGACACAAGAAAAAAAAAGTTAAGAATATTGTATCTGATTTAGAAAATGTTGTATACTCTCTGAAACCTAACACTTCATCCAAGAACCCTGCTACTGAGGACTGCCGGAAGTTCAGCCATAATTGCAGTTAGTGCTAGCATTAACCAGAAGGTTTGTGTTTCCTCTCCTTCCCTCCCCTGTTAGCAATTTCTGCCTAATGAGAAGCATAACTGATGGTATTGCTTGCACTTGTGAGAGGAAGGACAGCCTTCTGCACTTTGCTGCCTGAAGCCCCATCCATCCAGGCATGTGTTTCTGGATCTCTTTCCTCATGCCCTTACCAGACTCTGAGGTTGGGAGCAACGCAATGCGGTGGTAGACACCCTCTTCTGGTACCCCTGTTGCCGTGAACTCTGTGGGTGCAGCTCTCTTCTGCGGGGATGCACAAATCCTTAGCGGAGAGGTGGTGGGGACAGGCACCCCAGGCCCCCTCTGGGGACCCCAAGCCTGTGTCACAAGTGAAGGCTGACGGGGGTTTCTGCTGAGGGCTGTGGGTGCAGGTAGGGAGGCACGAGACCCTCCGCCTGCTTCATGCGGAGTATTGAAGGGCTCATCATACAGGAGCTTTTGATCACTAGCCACTTTGGACGAGAGCCAGAAGCAATGACGTAGAGATGAAAGCTTCTCTATCCCAAAAGCAATCCTCTAAGCCATCCAAGTCCCTCTAAAGCTCTGACTGTTTGCTAGCTGAAGAGTTTGAGGTTGGTTATGTAGCAAGGATAAGAGTGAAAACACTCCTGTAGAGAACACCAGCGCTCTTTTTAGTTCGGATGCTCAGTCTGTTTCCTTTCCAAGTATTTGTTTGTTTGTTTATTTTTGCTGTACCACGGCCCTTTGAGACGTTCATGCCCACTCTATAGTAAGGGGGATGTGGCTGGCTTAACTTCTAAAAATGTGCTACCTTGCGTACCTCCTTTGTTAGTTCAAACAAAGGAGTCTTATTAGTATAGACTGTTCTGTTTAAATTACATGTTTATGCTGCTTGAGTTTATGGACTTACATTAGCTTTAATTTCTACACTGAAATAAGCAGTAAAATAAAGCTGAAAACCATCCAGTGCTGCCAGGGTCACATTTTTCAGCTGAACTGCTAAGGGGATATTAAGCATGCTTTGGCTTTTTTCGATAAACTGTAATTTCTCCTTCTCCCAAAGTCAGCGGAGGAGTAGTATTATGTGTTTGTTTCTTCCACCTCTTCGTAACACTCAGTGCGTTTTACAGTCTTTGGTACAGGGGGCCTAAGCCTGCAAAGCACTTACGCACGTACAAAAAAATCCTCAGAACAACTCCTGAAAGCTGCTGATTAAAATCAGACTGATTTAAGAGGCAGAGAATATTCCAATCTGCCTGATTTTAATCAGCCTGTTTCAGGAGGTGGCCCCGACGCTCTGTGTTATTTTCAAATGCTTGATCCCTATGCTATGTGAATTTGCTATTACAGCAGGGTCAGTAAAGTGCTATCTCTGCTGAGATCAATGGGAGTTTTGCTACTGACTTGAGAGGAGTCGTGATTCACCAGTGATACAGCTGGCATTTATCTACTTTTGATTTGACTGCTGCAGCATTCCCCCATTTCTCATACATACCAAGCATGGCTATATACACATATTTGCCATCTGTGGACATCATTGGTTTTCACTAGATAACCCCAACGCAAACACTAAGTTTAACCACTTAACCATTACAAACACTAAATTTAAAATGATTCTACTAGTGAGGGCATAACAYGCAAATACATATAACGCCATTTGATTCTTGAGCAGATGAGTCTTTGTGAAGAGATCTGATGATCTGTACGAAGGCTGTTAAAATCACTGTGCAGGATCTGAGTGAAACAGAACAGCTCACAGATCTGGACTCTTAGGCAATGGTTCAAGTTTGCAGAGCAAAAGGTACCCAGGAGCTCTCTATCAAAATTTCAGATGCACTCTTTTCCTAATCACAGAAATATTTGAATAAAATCACACTCCTTAGCACTCTCACCACCAGATTACAATGTTTAAAAGATGCCTCTTTTAATGCACGCCTAGAAACATGCCGATTCACTGCTCACTGGAGAAAGGAACCACGCAGCTTGCTGCTGAACATCCTTCTCTGATCTGGGCTGCTTCTCAGTTGAATCAGGCTGCTGTTGCATGCTGTGTAGCTGGTAGAAGTGGTCTAATTCCCTGGTGTGATAGTTCAGGGAGTTTAAAGAAATAATCCTATACTGGAAAGTGTACGAAGATATAAATAATTTAATTTAGAGTTTATATGTACAAGAATAATAAATAGAATTAAATTCAGTAATTGAGTCATTTGGCTACATTCACAGCAATGTGCAAACCCATTAAAAGCGCCAAGTCAAATTCTAAATAGAAAGTTGAGGGTGGCTCTTCATTTAATTTAAAAGCTTTTTGTTTTAACTAAGAGACTAACTGTATTGTGGGCGGTGTGCTTCTAGTGCTGAATAATTTCTGAACGTCAGAGCCCTCAGCACTTCAAAAAAGGTGATCAGCACCTCAAAGAACATGGACCTAACTCTAGCAAGCAAGAGAATTTTTATCATTTAATGTTAATGAAAAACAAATTTCCAGTAAACATTAAGCATGCTAATGAAATTCATTCTAGTGGCAGTGGATTTATGCTCTACTTATTATTTTTTATTCAAGCAATTGCAATTACCTAAAGAGAAATGGAGATTCATACACAAGTTATTCGTTTGAGTTGTTAAAAAAAAACAACCCCTTAAGAACTCTATAAATCTCTTTGAAATTTCCTTTAACTTTAGATTCCTATTGAGGAAAGTATTTTAATGAGGAAATGAAAGTGTAAGTATGTCATATCTGAAGCTTTAATTGAGTTTGTTGACGATACTCTAATAGCAGCAGCTATTCAGGCTGCGCCTATGGAGATGGTAGGAAGTCGGTGGGGAGATGGCAGCTGCCTGTGCTCCAGTGGCTAAAGAGTAGTTGCTCCAGACAGACACCCACATCACCAAACTTGCACTCAACTGCACCATACCCCAAGGTCAGAGGCTGCTTTTGACAATGTTTGCTTTAACTGTTTGTTCAGGATTTTTCACATCTGCCAAATTAAATGAGTACATTAGCTAGTGCCCTGATCACCAGCTAGTAGGATATGATGTCAATGGAGTAAGGTACACAACTAAAAGTGCTGTTCAAAAAGGCACATTCAGCCAYGCTCTTCTCATCACCCAGAAGAAAGAAATCGGAAAAACACGGCACGTTGTCTCTGAACATCGCCAGTGGTACTTCTCATGTACACACAGCCAGGATCAAAATAAATTACTGGAAATATCAAACCATTTACAAATATAAATGCTACTAAGCAGTTGACTTACAGTTCAGTCAAAGAGGAATCACAGTTTTCTCGTGATTCCAAGTCTCATGTAAAATATCAGCTGCTTCTGGCTTCAGAGTAAATATATGCTTTTGTTATCAGGCACCTGACATTTGCGGGATGAATCCTGTGTGAATTTTAAAACAGAGAAGGAAAGTGAAAATCCTTCTCATTTGATGAAAGGTAAACTGAGTAATTCCTGGGAAGATTACAATTTTCTGCTCCTGAAAAGAAACACCTGGGTATTGTCAGGGCAATTTAATTGTCCTTTTCCAGCAGATAACAGGAAATGAACACTACAAAGCTCTGTTTGTGTCACCAATGCAGATCACAAATCTTTTCCATAGAATTGGGCATTGCTGAGATTACTCAGAAACAGACTTTAGTACAGGAGGAAATAAGATCTCTTTGAAATATCACATTAAAAACTTCCAGGCCTACACAAGAAGATACCTGAGAGGGAATGAAAAATAGCAATTTCCCAATTCATTTGATTTTTAAATCAGAACTGCAATGATTACTTTTGTATTCCTGTCCTGAGAGATAGAAAATGTTTCTGGGTAAACAGGTAGGATGAGAACTACATAGCATTTAAATTCTGTTTCAAAGATACCATGAATTTTACCTCATGGTCACCTTGGGTTTGAAACCATTGCCCATTCTTGGCACAACAGAAGGAACAAGTGATTGAAATTGCAGTTCTGTAGGATGGGGAGATAAAGACCTACAGAGGAAAAATGTTAGCAGTTCCCTGATGATGTGACTCCACCGGAGTTAAGCCAGCAGAGAATGTGGCCATTTTTCCTTGGAAAAATAATAAATTTGTGTAGAAAAATTCCTACCATACACAAGACACCATGTTTTTAGGCACCCCACTTTACATGAGTAACATTAGTGTTAGAAACAGTATTTCTGGTACTGTGGAAGTTCACTTTTTGTCATTTCAGTTCCACATCCAACCAGAAGAATAATAACTACAATTAAACAGAATCAGATTATGTTTTGCTGCTATTTACCAGTAAAATTAGTGATGTATTAATGCAAGACCTGTGTATTGCAAAAACTTAAGCCCCAGTGACCTGAGGTTAATATTCATGTGTTTGTTTAGATTGTTGTCAGTTCCCAGGATTTAAGAAAAGCCTGAGATTTAACAGGGTGGTTAGGGTAATCACAGGAGGCTGCTGTTAGAAACGCTGGATTGAGCTTGAACTGTCAATCACTTCTAAAAGTAATGTACGTATATATAAACAAGGTTATCAGGTGGCCATGAAATGTCTTTTGTCATCAGCTAGCGAGAGCTTCAAGAGCTACAGGCTCTTGAAGTGGCAAAACTCTTGGAGGCTGGGTCAGAGGAAGGGCTCGGAAAGCCCTGCAGCTTCCCCAGCGCGGACTGAAGAGAAATGTCTATATTCCTGGCTGCTTCTGCGGCAAACGTTGTTTGGGGTTTTTTTTTCAGCTGGAATAGTTCTTTAGAAGTGCCTATGTTAACAGAAGAGAGAGTCGTGGTAGGAAATCCAAGCTGCTGCCTTCTTAGGAGAAACTTTATGCAGCCATGCAGCTTCATGGGGAAGGAGGGACATCACTGCTCGTACAGTATCAGATATAAAGCTTCATACAGAGAAAGTTTCTGTTCCGATTGGCTCACATGTCAATATATTGATAATGGTGAAAAAAACTAAGAAATATTGGAAAAAATATGTGGAGGAAAAGACCACTTGGATTTCTTTTGCTGAAGTACTGTACTACAAGCCTCAGTATCAAACTGTTCCCTCTGATTTTGAGTGGGAGGGATGAAAACCTGACATAATCTGAGGCAACGGCCTGAGGGGCCATAATTCCTCCATAGCACTGTCCCTCCATCAGCTAGATACAAAATGAGATGCCCCGAGGTATTTCAGTGGGCCTGGGGTAATCAGTGAGGCGCGAGAAACAGATCAGGAGACCGACTCCTGTCTATAGCACTGTCCTCAGCTGACCCCAGGGATTTCCGACTGGAAATCAGAGCTACGGCTAATGCTGCTTGACTTAGAATTAACTCTCCCAGGGCCTCCTCTTTGCTTCTGCAGAGCTGCCATGGAAAAAAAATATCTGAGTTGGATTGTGTGCTCCCCACAGGGTCGTGCTGCGAGGAAGACTAGAAAGATGGAGGAGAAGAGTGAAAGGGGAATCCCTTAAAAGATCCATCTTGCAGCCCCATAGGGTACAGTCTGAGGGAGAGTCCGTAGTTTAAACTTGTATAAATATCATATATCTCCCATATCTCACCCACAGGAATAACAATGGTCTGCAGCAAAAAGCAGCAGGAGTTCTGTATCGTCTTTCATGCTGGTGTATTTGGATAGGAACAAGAAAATAAACTTGGAGTTTCATCACCTTTTCAGACTTCAAACATATATATAGCACTGCTTTCTCTCTCTTATAATTGCAAGCAGAAGAAAGTGTTTTATCTGTTATAACCAGTTTAGCACCACTCAAGAGCRTAACGATTTCCTCCTCAATCATTTTAGCATCTCACTTTTTAGGTGCAATTCATTGTTTCRTAGATTTGCTCATTTAACATGCACCTATCTCTCCCGTGGAGAAYGGTAACAGGAACTTTTACATCTAGAGTAATGCGAAATTGCTCCAAACTCTGCACCAAGACGTGAGAGAGACACCCGTGGTGTGGAGYCCGTGGGATTTCCTCGGATCACCTCTGCCAGGGAGGCAGGGCCCACCTCACACAAGGCAACCCAACCTCAACAAGGCTTCCCAGGCATGAGGGCCTCCTCCCAGGCAAGAGCAGCTGGTCCTACGGTGTCCGTCATCAAGGAGAGTGCAGGCATTTCTCGAGGTCAGATGGGGCATACAGCATTTCAGACTGGAAAAAGGAGCCCTTCCCAGAAGCCGGGCGGGCCGAGAGGTGTCGAGGAACCGCAGGCAGCAGACTCCTTAGCTGGATGTTTTCTGCCCTTTGCAGAGAGACGGATGTTTTCTGCCCTGTGAACAAGACATCAGCTATTTACCAGGAACTCGGTACAGTGCTGGACCTCCAGTTAACCGGAGCGTGTCAACCCCAGATCAGCCCAGATGTGCCTCAGCAGTTACAAGGGGTTAACCTTCTCCCATGGAGACCCGGTTTGAACTTGTTAAAATTTGCAATCAGTAACGTAACAGCACAAATTCTTCTGCTGATGCAGAATGAACTTCTGAGGGATGTTGAGCAAATCATGGGTTAGACATTGCCCTGGAAATACCCCTGGAGCTCCCTTCATACGCTGCATTTTTTTCCCTCCTGAAAAAGAGGTATTTGCAAGCCATGCAAATGAGTGAATTCAGCATGTGATTGCAGAGCAGTATGCAGCTCTTCTTTTGCCAGAAACACAGACACTGTTTTTAGTGCACACCATCACATAGTGATTAATGGCAACATGGCATTCACTCTATGGAACACAGCCAGCTTAAACATGAAAACCCACGTTGACTCAGATGGACAGTCAGGAATATAAACTTTATTTATTTTGTCAGCCAAGTAAGCAAACTGTAAAAATAAGAATACAAAATTCTGCTCTGATGTTTGCTTTACTCGGGGATAAAGTGATTTAACAGAATTAACAACCATGATTTTTTCTGAATAGGGTTACACATATTAGTCTGTTACCGCCGCTGTAGCTAAGCTGTGCTCAGCACAGTACCAGATGCAAGAGAGAGAAACGACAGAGGGACTGTCCGCCATCTCTTTATTCCTTTATTTTGGTGTTCTCAAGGGATACCATAAAGGTACTGGCCTCAGGAACGACCTCAGTTATGGTCAAACCTAAGGGGCCRTTGCAACAGCAAGGGGTCACTGGCCTGTCGTAGCATTTACGTCGTGCTGCCTCCTCCTTGCCTGGCTGCTCAGTGGCAAGAGCTGTCACTCGAGGTCCTGCCGGGATGGAAAGGCTCCTCAGGAGACCGGTTAAGTTGCTTTATGGCTCTTTCTGTTACGCTGGAGGTGCAGAAGTGCTATATATATTGTGAGACTAACGTTCTGGTCTGATATTTGTATTCCGTATATATTTCATCTTTAATAGACGTCGGAGACTCTATCAGATGACAAACTGGCTCTCCAGATATTAAAGGTTTAGTGCCACTGATACAAATAAATGAAAAGGACAAAGGTTTGTGCTATAAATATGAAACATGGAGTGCAATTGATTTAGGTTATTTTTACATCTTAGATTAAAATGGCCCTTTCCCCTTAGTTTTTCTGATTTTAGCTTAAATCTTTCAAGGTCAGTGCTTCTCTGGGGTAGTTTTGTGTTATCTGAGATGCCCTTTCCTGATTTTCTCAATGGTGTTCCTCAAAAGGATTTTCTCCTAACCTTTTCGTCTTCTTTAATACAGTTTTTTTTTTTTTTTCCTGAAATTGTTTCAAGAAAAGGAGATAAATCTCTTTTAAAAAGTGGTGCTTTTTTTAGAGAAAGATTGCTTTCTGTCAGAATCATTCCATGTAGCATGGCATTATAGTTCAGTTTTGCTAGCGAGCTACAAGAAGAAGCATTTGTGAATAAGGTTGAAAGGACAGGAGAATAGAAACCAGAAGTCTAATGCCATTCAAACGCACTACTCTATGTAACCTTTTTGTGATCATTTTCCCCTACTCTGTTGGACTAGATGGGAGTCTATAAAATAGACTATAAAATTCATATAAAATATATAAATATGTATATATTTAATATATAAATCTTAGTTAAAGTCCTTTTGATGGGCACAAAATCCTCCATTTATCTAGTTTCCGTGAGTTTACATGCGCATATAAAAAGGAACAACACATACAACATACTAATTTCATGCTGGAAGGGAGGGGGAATCCTTCATTTTCATCACCAGAAATATTTTTAAACAGCTGTCTGTCCATGGCTGAATTTTAAAATATCAGAAATCCAAGGGARTCAGAGACAAATATAAAACCCCTTACATGATTCAGGTATGTCCTTGCCTTGATCCATGCAAGTATTTGTCTATCTTGGATAATTTTGCTGGTTCGATATTTTAAATCAAGACCATGTAGAGAAATAAGACTAACCAAATTATCACACTGTGCTACATTTCTTTACACAAACACTGCCATAATTTTTAGTAATGAACCCAAGATAACAGGAAACAATAATGAACTCTCTTAAAATATAAACCCCACATTCTGTGCAAATTGCAATATTATTAGGAAGCCGAATTTCTTACTCCTACATTATGGACTTCTCAGCTATTTGCATGCAGCAAGGGTATTGGAATGATAGTATTTTAAAAATAGGCTCACATAACATTTTTTAGTGTAATCAACCATGGATGAAGCCCATCTGTCATATCTAGTCTGTATGACTAATTGTTAGTGGTCTCTAATTGAAATTTAGATTTATTAAATAAACAGAGATGCCATTATAAATGCACTAATTCAATATGTGGAGGAGGGAGGGCAGGATATGAAATTGGGCAGTAGCTTCTGATCATTGTTTATGTTTATACATATTCAGATTAATATGTTCCCRTCTACTACTGGGCCAATCCCTCTGAAAGGCACATCAGAGCAGGCTGGCAGATGTCTAAATCATGGCAAACATTCTCCTCCTCATTTTTCCACACTTCAAAGAGAGTTGTGAATGGAAGATGGGCTYAGCCTTTTTGGAGGTTTATATTTTCTAGAAGCTCCTAGAAAAAAAAGGGTTCCTTGTTATCATTATAAAATATGGTAAGCTCCAAAAGGTGACCTGGGGTTTTATACACACCATAACAGTGGCCAAGGCCAGCAGAGTGTCAAAGAATCTGTATGCAGAGAGCAGACAGATCTGTTTTATAGRCCTAGAATGAAATCTTAGCCAGACTGATGGCAAAACTCCCATTAACTTCGAAAGAGTTAGGATTTCACTCCTTGGAAGTGAAATGCATTTCTGTGATGTGGTAAGCATCCTCAGCTGGCATCAGGTAAGCTCATGGAGGATGAAGGTTGCTCAACACCTGCAAAATTGAGTTCTTCATCCCTAGAAAGCAAAGCAACATCTTCATGCTCTATAAGAAAGTGTTTTCAGAATGACTATATGGCTAATTTTTCTTCAGTGGAATACATAACCGCTGAACATACACAGATGTCATCACCAGATGCAGTTTCTCAGTTGGTGTCACTGTAGAAGCTAGAAGCAGAAAAATCACCAGTGAGCTCTGCATTGCTTTATTTTTGCTTTACTTTTTCACTTATTTTAGCAACTCCATATTTTTTCCGCTAATCTGTTTTATTATGGAGGTGTTTTATCTTTTTCTGTTTGGAAAAAAGGCTAAGCACCAGATTTAATCCCAGGGATATAAGATCATGCCTTCTGTGAGAGCCTGTAATTCTTTAATGACTGCAGCATCGGCATGTCGGCTATGTGCATGGGCAAGAAGTGGGGGATATTTTTTAGCAGTTAGTAGCTTGATCCTGCAGCCTCCTGAACAGCTTTAAATTGCAAGCACTATCCTGAGAACTGAGGGCACTCGGTGCCCTGCAGGCACTGCCAAGGATTTCACAGAACTGGCACTTTCAAAAGAGTGCAGCTCTGTGTGTTTTCAGAGATGAATTTTGGGACTTCTGCCACACAGAGGTTTTTTCCTGAGTTTTTTTCTTGTTGTTTTGAAAGAGCTGCCTTTTTTTTATAAGAACTAAACCCAATCCACTCCAAGTAAAAAATGCTCATTTAAATACATAACCACTTACAGCAGATGTACCAGAGACCAGTGTCAGAAAAAGGCTGGAAATGCTAAGGCTATTAACATAAGAAGTCAAATCAGACACTGCTCTTGGATTCTGCAGACCCTCCAAAAACAGTTTATGACCAGAAAGGTGTCCCTGTTGCTTAGGTATGTCGCTTTTGCTTCTCAGCTCTGCCTTCACCCTGTTTATATTGGCTGTGGCAGAGCTTCTTTCCAGAGCACACTTGCAATTAGGGTAGGAAATTTTGTAGGGCTGTTAGGAGACTGCAAGCAGTTTTCACATGGAAATAAGCAAGACCAAGGGCAATGTTTTGGAGAAAAAAATAGTATATGAATATGAATGTTGTGGTTGCTCAGTTGAGAGGAACGAGGAGCCACTGTGGGAAGAGAAGTCAGATCCTATCCTTGTCTAAAACATTAATGCCCCGATTCTGACTGCTAAACATAGAGCAGGATCCACAGCCATTTCATTACCCATAATTATAATGATCATGCCTGTGTGGTTGCAGCTTAAAAGGATATTTTTATATTCTACTAAACGTTGCCACTGTTGTTGAGAGACATTCTTCTTTAAGTGTGAGCAACATTGTCCTTGAAGCTCAGTTATTGTATCAGGTGAAATCATGGATAAATCCTGTGCTCGTTCATACCTAAACACATAACTAGAGAAGAAAAGAGTGACATGGGCTCTTGCTGAAGAGGGAGCACATCAAACAACTTCATTCTCCTGCTCATACCCTTCAAGGGCTGCAACAACTGTTTGTTTTATGGTCTAGCAGGCATTTCCCCCACTTTGCAACAAGCAGCCTTCCTTTCAGTGCAGAGCTGGTACGAGGCATTGCTCTTACCCAGGATTGCTGAACGGTTGCATTTGTTATTCTGGCTGGAAGATAGAAACTCTGCAGTTTCGGGTAATCTTCTGTTCATCCTTCTCTGCATACTTCTTGTTGGCTTCCTATTTTATACAGTCGATGATGCTTTTTCTTTGTAAGCCAGTGTCACAAATGTTAGCAGTCTAGGTCTGGTCTTCATTATTCTTTTGTCCCTTTTCCAAAAACCGATTTTCTCTCCTTGGCTCTTTATCACTTTTATGGTGACTTGCTCATATTTTGAATCCTAGGATTTTGTCTACTTTATGCTGGCAATCCCTTCTTGTGGCTTGCTGTAAATTATGAATTATCAAAACAACCTAATATTTCAGAAAAGTGTGTGGGATGAAGAGAGGGAAGGAAGGATTTTGTGTTTCTTTGTTTTAAAAGCCAGTCTCCTGCCTGCTTTTACTGTCTCACTCTTCTATCAGGCTCTGCCTCCCTAGACCTGAGCCGTACTATTTTAAAAACCTTCCAAGTGACTCAGGAGCAAAACTTAAGGAATTTGAGAAGCTTGAGCTGCTAATTTACAACAGCATTTGAAAATGTTACTGTCAGCCTCAAAGAACCCGCTACTTTAGCTGCTGTCCCGGTGTCAGCTCATGCGATCTCCTGCAGCGGGTGCGTGGTAATGCCTTTCGTTTCGCTGAGCTGCATGCCATAAAATCCGTCCTCCTCTGCCTGCTGTCTCTGTAGGATCCATTCCCCCTCACCAATCCCCAAGCAGAGGCCAAATTCGTYTCCCAAATTTTGCAGACCAGATGCTCAGCTATGTAAACTGGCATCACACTGCTGACTCAAAATCATAAAAGGCAGAAAAAAGCATAATGGAATACTGATGCAGTGCTCAGGGTTGGGAAGGATCTTTCGCCTCACGCCTCAGTCCCTGAAACATAACTGAGATCTGTTGCATCAATAAGCCATGAATGAACTCTCTGAGACTTCTTGCAGCTATTTTAAGTCCTTTTTCCCAAAAGCCCAAGCCTGCTTTGCTCTGCCCAAGCCACCTGCTGGGAAGTTGTGTGCCCTGCAGCTTGTCGGCTTTGCAGCCTGTCAATCAGTGTTCGCTGTCATAGGACATCAACATCTTGAGATCTGGTAAATAAAAATGAGGTCAAGCCTATAACGTTTTCCACTGAGTGAAAATACATAAATGTTGCCACTGTGATTAAACTCTCTCTTTTCTCCACTTGTCTTAGTGATTTATTGCTTACACGCAAGCTTATCAGAACCATAACTCGTTCAGTTTTGCACCTATGCCTCCCAGTTTTTATCCAATTATTTCAGCTCTCTGGTTTTGTAAACTTTTATTTCTTAGGCTGTGCCCCTTCCCATCAGGAAATGTCTTCTGGTGTCAGTTTTGAAAGCAATGCACTATGATTTAGCCTCATGCCTGCCATTAATGTCAGTGGGAATCAGGCTGCTAAACCTCTGAACACTGTCTTTAGAATGTACCCCATAGTATTCGAGCTCTCACTGCATTTATAAGCATTTCTTTATAAGATGTCTCACATCAGACACATATATGCTGGCGGACTAGGCAATGAAAATGCGCTTTTTTTTCTCCTTTCTTAATTGAACAGGCAGAGGAGATGAATGAAAGCCCAGGGGGAGCGCAAATAAAAGGGTCAGGGTCAGACAAAGAAGGTTACTGCTTTCTGCAGAATCTCATCACAGGACTTAGGAGTGCTACGGCACAACCACGGAGGAGATTACACGGCTTGGTCAGCAGCGTACACAGGACAACAWCATCAACACTGAGCTAATTAAATGAACACAAATTACAACAGCTTTCAGGATCAACAAGTCGCCTTGTAGCTCATGTTTAAAACTGATTTCAGATGTTACCAGAATAAGCAGCTCCATGTAAGATAAAGCACAAGATGTTTACAAAACTGCCTACTACTTCCTTATGTCTCCACCCCCATTCTATACAGAGTTTGCATATGAAAATTTACGCAAAACATTCAATCATCCTTAGTAATGTTTCTGCAATGATCAGCCTGCCTAGACATCCCGTTCCTCTGGCAGGGAAAATTGAATAAGGGAAAAATACTGAGTCAGAGAAATGTTTTAAAAGATTTACATGGCATTTGCTAGCATCCCAATAATCAGCTCTGTAACTGTGCATTTTATTAAAATCCCACATGTTTATTTGAGCTGCTGGAGTTGTTCTGCTTAATTAACAGAAGAAAGGAAGGCAACGCCCTGCCTTTAATTTACACGTCCAGACCCGAATCTTGTAAATTCCTGTGCACCCGCTTAATTTTATACACCTGAATAGCCCCCCAGGAACCAGAGCTACCCAGCTGTGTTGTTACGGAGCGGTACTCCACTGACAGAGACTTACCCTGAAGTACCTGCAGGCTCTTGAAAGCGCCCCAGGTGCATCTAAGTTTCTGATGTGGGATGCACTTGGCTCCGCTCGTATTTCTTCAGCTTTTGTGATGCTGGCAGGCTCCGCTCGTATTTCTTCAGCTTTTGTGATGCTGGCACAAACAGGTGCCCTCCCGCAGCACCTGCAGCCTGCAGTCACGGGAGGTACACACAATGCTTGGACAAAGCCAGGGAAGGAAATTAAGGTCAGTGGGATCATTCAGACAAGAAAGCCTGTTTAGGGAGCCACAGCCTCTGTGTGGAGAGAGCATCCAGCAGAAAGGGGCAGGACACTGTGAGGAGCCTTGATCAGCTCCTAGGAAGTGCTGGGGAGGACCAGATGGTTGTGGTCCATGTGGATAGCACTACTGTACAAAAGGCAAGGCAAGGAGAGGGGAGAGTGGGAGAGGGGTGACACAAGGTGCTAGAGGTGAAGCTGAAGCTCTGAGGTGCTGACAACCAGTAGCAGTCTGTAGCTGTCTCTGAAATGCTCCTGGTACCCACGCGCTACCAGGGTAAGAGAGGCAGAAAGGCAGAAGACTTCATGCCTGGCTAAGAAATAACATAAAGGAACAGGCATGTGTAGTCTAAGAGAAGGCGTCAACATAACAGACATGGGAAATACACTGGAAAGAGGACAGTAAGTGGGTCACTGTAATACCAAATATTCAGCAAGTTTAGGATAGGCCATGCTAGAATCAATAAAATTAACAAATTAACCACATGAGTATGAAACATAAAATCTGTATGGATTGAAATTCCAGACCTAAATAGGAAGAATATAGTGTTATCACTATAGCATGGGAAGAACATTGTGTATGATACTGCCTCTGTGGCCAGGATGTCGACACCAGCTGCAGTATATGGGGGAATTCCGAGATGCCAGAGAGGCAGGAAAGGCAATATCAAATGTCAGACTTCAATTATTTCTGTGCAAACTGGCCAGATATTGCGGCCAGGATGTAACGTGAAACAGTCAATAATTATTGCATGGAGGAACTGGTTAGGGATATTGATCAGAAAACAGGCAATTCTAGAATTGGCTTGGAGGAGAAACATATATAAATGAGGAATTTTGTTTAAAAGAAGCAAAATGAGACAACAAAGAAAATTAATTCTTTCCTGCAGGCAAGGAGTCTGCTAAAGGACACTGTGCCGAAAGCACAAGGCCAGTGCACATTATTCGTCAAGTAGGCTTGAAAATGGGCAGTACATGGTGGCTTTGCAAGACAGCAAGATAAGGGAGGTTATTAGAAGCATAACTGCAAATCCTTCAAACAGCTAAAGTTGGATCCAAATGAATAAGTTAGAAAGTAACAGACACTCTGGAAGATTACATGTACAAAAACAATTAGACAGCCAAAAAGGAATTTGATSAGTTTCTATCAAAAGGAATCAAAACTAACAATAAATCTTTTTTCCTGCACATCAGGAGCAGGAAGCCTGCCAGAAAATCTGTGGAGTCCGTTGATTACCAGAGTTTGAAGGAAGCACTCAGAGAAAATAAAGCTATTAGAGAAACTAAATTAATCCTTTGCATCACTTTGTTCACTGTAGAAGAGTAGATTCCCATATCAGAAAACTTTTTGGGATGGGGTGACCCTCATCAGCAAGTCTGCCTGAAATAGCTGTGCGCAGGAACCAGGTCTGGGAACACTGTAACAAAATGAACAGCAACTGGTTGCCAAAAACCAGATGATATCACCCAGGAGTTTCAATGGACCTCAAGGATGAAATCACTACATGACTAATAGCAGATTATAACTCTGTGCTTAAAACTCCCTTGATATCCAAAGAGCGGTTATCAAATATCATCAAATGCCAGGCCAACTTTTTCAGAAAGGTTCCAGGGGAGATGTAAGAAACAGCAGACCTGAAAGTCTGAAATCTGCACTAGGCAAATTAGTAGAAAATGTAATGAAGAACAAAATTCATTGACACCTCAATAAATTTTATTTACTTGGGAGGAGTCAGCATGACCTTTGCCATTTTTAGGTATTGGAGTTGTTTGACGAGGTCAACAAACATATAGATAGGAGCAATTCAGCTGATATAGTCTACTTGGATTTCCAAAAGCTTTCAGCAAATTTGTCCCTTGATTCCCCACTAGAGGCTTTTGAGGGAATCAAGCAGCTACATCATGAGAAGGAAAGTCATTGCATGGTAAAAAGACATTTAAAAGATAGGAAACAGAGGAGGGGACTAGAGAAATTCTGCAGGGCTGCATAGTGCAACCCTTGCTGTCCAGGTATTCTTAAGCAACCTGGAAAAGGGAGTGAACAGAGAGGAGAGAGAGTTTGTTGGCAACAGCAAAATATTTATGCTACTAAGGACAAGGGCTGACTTTATGAGTAGTRCTTTAGTAGTACTTATGAGACTCAGTGACTAGACAATAAAATGGTAAATGAGATGCAGTGTAGATAACTATAAAGTGATACACAGGGGAGAAAAATAATCATAGTTTCACAGCTAAAATGACATGCTGTGGGCTGACCATTAGCACTCAGGAGCAAGATCTTGGGACCTGTTTGACAGCTCCATGAATATGCCAGCTCAGCACTCAGTAGTGGTCAAAAAACCCCAAATAAAATATTAGTGGTTAGTAGGATAGGAATAAAGAACAAAAGAGAGAAGAACATTATGCTAGTGTGTAAACTCATGACTGACCCATATTGTGAACAGTCTGTGCTGTTCAGGTCTTCTCATCTCAAAAAAGGTACAGCAAAACCAGAGAAAGTTMG
This sequence comes from Phoebastria nigripes, assembly GCA_035582835.1. NCBI lineage: Eukaryota > Metazoa > Chordata > Aves > Procellariiformes > Diomedeidae > Phoebastria > Phoebastria nigripes. The sequence continues at coordinate 38,543 of JAYKAV010002835.1, read as the reverse complement.
GAGGAAAGCAACAAGTATGATCAGCTTCAATATCTGATCAGCTACACAAAGCTTCAGTACAGGCAATGAGTTTACCAGGGTGCTCCAGTCTGGAAGAGAGACAACTTAATGAAAGCAGTCTACAGCATGAAAAGTGGCATGGTGAGGATGCTCAGAAATCAGTCACTCACTGTCTTCTCCAACACAAGGGCGGGGGGTGGGTGGCAGTGTTAATACAGAGTTACAAGGAGCCACAATAAGTTCAGGGGACATTGGAGAAGCTCAAGSATGGGTAAGCCTTTGGAAGCTAGCGAATACAGAGAAACCACATCTATCTCAGGAAGTTCCTTACAGACAATAGCTTGAAATTGGGAGAGGACCATTTTGGGTATCTGGGGGAAATGCCATGTATGTTCATCCCGCTCTAATTCTTCACTAGGCATCCACTGATGGCTGCTGATAGAGAGAGGATACTGGGCTAGCTCAGGTTTTGGTTTGAATGYGTGCGGCCGTTCGTGTGCTTTTATGCTATCAGCTACACACACACAGAGTGTTTAGTCCCATCCTAGGTTGGGCTTTCCTTTGTGAGAGCCCACACCAGGAGGAGCATAACCTGCACCACACACACATGCTCACACAACTGCACCTCCATCCCTGTCCATCTCTCCCACTGTCATGCAGAAACGATGGCTCTTCRTATAGAGCGAGAAGGAGGGAGAGATGGGGATCTGCTGGGCAAGCAGCACAAAAAGAAGGGGGCAGCTGCTCCATAGAGCTGCTGAAATGTTAAAGCCTGCCTGGAGAACGCTGCCTACTTACTTCCCCAGCCTTTCCCTTCCCCAGTCCCCTGCCCCATGCTGCGATCTGCCAGCAACCTCCTCCAGGTGGTTTGGGAGTCCCTCGCTTCTGCCAGCAGCTAACAGCCTGCCTGGGAGTGCAGGGCAGTCCTTCTTACCCAGAGACATGATGAGTCCACCCAAAGGTTGCTGAGCCTGGAGGATAAACATGTAATAAAACCCAGAAATAACATACTGTTGTCAAGCRTAAAAACCTTTCCTTACCGTGCAGCAAGCTGTACTGGCCTCAGCCAGAGGCTGCTGGCAAGCATTAAGCCTTGAAAGGCAGCCCACTAGTCACAGCCCAATCCACGGGATGCTCGTCCCATCAGAAGATTTAAAACAGCAACAGAAAATGTTTGCGTACAGGCTTAAGCCCCTTTACGGGGCCCAGACCAACTACTCAAAGTCTACAGTTAGAAATTATCTTTAGATCAACGCATCTTTGCTTTTTTAAGGCCAGCTCAGACCAGTCCCAGGCTTAGCCTTTTGAATCCACTCCACCTTTCTACTTTGTTTCTCTCTGGGCTTACAGAGAGTGCAGTTTGAGTACTTGAAATTTTTTATTGGCACTATCTTATATCTTATTGTAACAAGTCCTGAGGACATCAGAGCTCCACATCCTTTATTTAAAGAGCTTTATTTAAAACTTAAACTTAAATTGAGCCAAACTGTCTCATTTTTTTTTTYWAAAAAGATATTATTCATTTTTCAATGGAAACAGATACTGAAAAGTGCAAGACTAGTTCCGCTGGCATTTCCATTCTTCCTGGAAGCAAAAAGTATGGGAACTCACACGGTAGCACCTGTTCGTATGAAAACTTGAGCTCCATTTTCAGTCTCAAGTGGTTAAAACTAGTTATGAAGTGGTTCAGCTTAGCAGCCGTGCTTGGGGTACTTGTCTAATTGACCTAAGCTTGGCAAGCTTTTGACGTTCCCTCATCAGTGACACTGCTCTGCAGTACTAAGGATGTAGCTCAGTAATCACAGATATAATTAAACTGAAAAGTACTTTGTTTTTTATGTTTTTTTCTCCAAAAGGATGAAATCTTCCCACACATGAAACAAAACTGATGACATCACGGATTAGACCTGATCTAACGTCAGTTACTGAGGGTTTGTGTCTACATCCTCCTAAAGTACCTGGAAAGAGCCGATGTCCAAAACCAGAGAGCAAACTTTTCAGAAACAATTATTTGGCAGCTCCATCTCTCAGGCTGAAGGGCTTTTCCCTCTTGCTAAAACAATACTTCCGATTTAGAGCCCTGCAGCTGGTTGAACTACAGCCTCTCTGAAAGCGTGGATGAGAGGGCATAAATACGCTCCAGCATTTGCAACATGGCTCTGAGCCCTGGAGAGAGTTTRTTTCCACTAACTGGCTGCCAAAAGCCTCTCTCCTGTCAAAACACAACAGATGAATTCACAAATTCCAGATTTACGTTCCCTCACATTTGTGGGCAGGTGATCAACTGCAATCATCCTGCAAAAGGCTAAATAATAACCACTACGGCAGCCAACTCCTGAGCTAAGTATCCTTGAGCTCTCTTCTGTTGCAGCCTTCTCTTCTCACATTAGTAATCAAGTGGGCTGAGTAAGAGGCTTTGTGACAGCAGAATTAACTTCTGTGCACCCATAGCAGCTTCCTATCCCTCCATGCCCCATGCATCAGAGGTGGCTTTTTACCTTCCTTCTTCCTAGAAACCTGGCAGAGRGAGAAGAAGAGTTCATCTTGCTCTTAGGGTTGAAGACAGTCTTCTGGACAGGAATTTCTTTCACTCTCTCCTTTGCCAGGACTGTGGATGCTGCTGGCAGTGGTGGTGATGTTAAAGGGACTGTATTTTAATAGCAACAGATTTTTTTTTTAACTGAAGTAAATATATTCTTTTTGTGAAAGAAGATATGCTCGCAATGGAAATGTTAAATATTTCATTAACCTCTGAGCATCCCAAAACCACAAAATATTAATTTCTTTTTATTTTTCACTTGGTTGAAAAGTTAAGATTCCTCATAGAAAATAAAATTAAGTCAYATACCAGATGCATTCTCTGATTAGTCTTTCAGTAACAAATTGTTCCTTTCCTTCAAATGGTGGGAAAAAGCTATGATTTTTAGCTCATGCAAGTTTAACAGGTTGTAGGTTGCTCTGACTACAAGTATAACTTCCTGAGTTTTTTTTCACAATATGCCTCATTTACTTCTCTTCATAAAGTGAGAAGCAAGAACTTCTCATTAACCATTCTGACATCTAAAAGCATGTTATAAACATCATAATACCAAAATCATCYTTCTGAAAATTATGTCTTTCTTAAATCAGTCTTTAGGTTTAATGTTCCTCTCATTCCCCTTCCTTAAGAGTACATTCATAGTTCTAAAAGGTTGGGAAGAAAATCACTCTTTCAGAGGGCAAAGCACGCTCATTCTTCTCTTTCCCTGAAAATCAAATACACAGCAGTATCTTCCAAGTATTGCTCTTGCTTTTCTTCCTTGGTGAAGCTCCTGGGTACTTCAGGCTTTTATGTTCCTTCTACCAGAAGGGCAACTCAGAAATGTTAGCTTTCAGGCAAAAGTCTTTGGCTGAAAACTTGGGTGGGTTGATTTTTGCCTGCAGAAGTCCACCTGTCAGGGGGTTAATTCTGCCGTGAAACACACACTTTCATCACCTCTTTCTGTAAAAGCAGAATGTGTTTTACAGCCACACATATCGAATTACATTTTTAAAGACTTTATTAGAGAAGGTTTACTATATTGTCTGTTAGTTGAAATTCTTCCATAGAATATCAGCCGTGGGCAAACTAGGTGCCTGATCACTGCTTATTAGAAATGCAAGAGATTAGATAATGGGGTATCTGGAGAGGAAGAAAATAGCTAAATGCAATTATTTTAATTCTTTCAATTTCTTTCACCCCCCACTTCTTATGGAATAGTTCCTGAACTACAGGAAATGAAATTCTTATCTGTAAATTGGGTTTCTACGAAACAGATTTCCATACATCACTGGATATGTTGGCTTATTTTGCATTTATATCAGGAAAAGATCTGCATTAAGTTTGCATCTGGAGCAAAAAGTCCTTCTGGGTGCTGTATGAAAGGCAGCCCATGACCAGGAAAAGGATTTTTTTGTCTGAGATGATCTTATCTAAAAGCCAGGGAGAAAAGATACCGAGCTTGATGTGCGAGCCTGATTTGTGGAATCCAGTTATAGGTAAAGATGTTCCCTTTGCCTTCATTCAGGTGTTTCGTTTTAACCTTGATGGTGATTATCCTGTGTTCATCATGCAGCCAAAGTCCCCCTGAATTCAGAGTGCTCCAGGCAAACAAAAGATGCAGTCAAGGTCAGCGTAATTTTACCATGTGATAATAGTAGGCAAATGTAAGTTGCTTTCTGCCATTTCAATCTAAATTCTAAGTGCCCCAAGCACTAGAAATTTATGTGTACTTTTCTACCGAAGAGGTGCCAACAAGGATAGCAAGCACATTGCAACTTAGCCAAGAAGCAGTGCTTTAGCAGGGACCCAGGAAAGGAGTTAGGGTTAGACGTTCCCCACAGTGGGCCTGGCTTGATACTGCTGTGCCTGTTCAACCCTTCCGTGACCACTAAATTCAGTGACAAACCCAAAAAGCACTCAATGTTTGCATTTTCCATGATGAGAAGAAGAACCACAACTGTCTGGAATCAGTCCCTGTTGAATATCTTTGGATATTTGATATCCTTTCCCTATCAAATATCTTGGAAAAAATGCAAAAGTTAAATACCTCATTTACCCAAGTTCTAACTCTGCAGGCTGCTGGCAGGGCTGGCAGCTTTGTTTGGGCTAGGTGGTACAGACTAGTGCATGCTTACATCCCCCCATTTGAGTTAACTGATTTTTTCAAAAGTCAGTGCACACATGTAATGCAATATACAGCCAATCAAAAGACCAATTTCAACAGCAGAATAAAACACAGAACATAATGGGAATCTAGAAGAAATGAATGTAACCAGGAACCATGAGAGATAGATATAGATACATGGATACATCAACGTCTATAGACAGATGAATTTGCATATAGCTAAACACAATTAAGGGGAAAATGTCAGTGCAAGCCATGCAAGGGGGAGGTGGGCTGTGTCATTCTTTCATTGGGAGGAGCTGCTGCAACAAGGGGAAGCTGGAAGATGCAGTGCTCCTATATGGGATTCCTGGCCAGGGGCTATGAATGTGCCATCATGGGCACAGCAAAAGTGGACCACAGTCTCAGAGCACCAAACTTGTATTCCTAATCACATATTTAAATGCATCAAGCCATGCAAAAGACTGCTTATGTGGTACTAAACCCATGTAAAAACTAAAATCTCTGCCTTAGACTAATGAATGCAGGACACTGGGGCTATTTCCTCACTGCCAGGCTGCTCGGCCTCTGCTTCCCAAGCAGCCAGGTCCCCTAACAGTGCTGCTGTATTTTTCATTATGATATTCTGCACATGCAGTTTTACATAAAAACATACCACTTTGTCCCTGAGGCTTTTGCTCTTCCCAGGCTTTTATTTGCTCCATCTTTTTTCTCTTTCTAAAACTAACCGTGGCCTTCCATTGCCCTTCTTCTGCTCATTTTTTTATTCCTCCCTCCCTCCACTGCCCTCTTTTTAATAAGATTTGGGTTTTGTTTCTGTGACCCATCCTACACTCTTTGACCCAAGTTTCTCACAATCTTTTAATAAGTCTATTCTCACAACATGTAGAGATATTTCCCCTATTTGACAGATGAGAGACTCAGGTGTTTCAAGGCTTGTGTGTTTAGACACAGAGAAAGCTGAATCCAGTGAGGAGGTAACAGCCTCAATTCTTTCATGGTCCTGGGTTGCAGTGGTTTCCTTGGGACCATAACAAAGCATCCTGGGATAGGGCAGGTCACTGAAGTCTTGTGCTAGTGGTGCCACTCTCCTTTCTCACTTTTCCTTAGCTCCCAGCCTCTCTTACTGTTTTTTGTGCTTCCTTTTGTAAAAAAGAAAAACAAAGAAGGAAAAGGGATGCTGTTCCCCTCCCCTTCCTTTTCATTTCAGTTCTCCTTTATGCACTTACAATAAGAAGGAGATATATTTGTGGGCTGTTTAACTTTTCCCCTTTAAAGAGAATGCAGCAAGTGTGAAGTTGCTGGAGAAGGATTGGCTGCTCCAGAGGGATATATATCTTGTGTCCCTCAAAATGGTCGAATAGTCACAAAACAAAATTTTAACAAAATAGTCCATTACCGTGCACACACTCTTCTTTCCTGGGGAGAGAAGAAGCAAGCCTCATGGGACAGAAGGTAGTCATGTCTCTAAAGGTGCTACAGAAAGGTGCTCTCTACCCAGGTGAAATAAGAATGTCAAGGAATTAGAGGCCAAGCCTACCTCCTCATTTATGTCAAACCTCCTGTCGTGTTGCAGAAGGGGATGGGGGCACAAGGGAAGCAAAGAGATGTCAAGCCTTGGAGTATGATCTTTTGAGAGTAGTCTGTTCAGTTGCTATTCCACATGAAATTTTGACTTAAGTGAGGAGATAGACTTGATGCGGTCTGGGCTTGGGTAGACACTGAATACTGTGTTTGATCACCTGTTTATGATTTTTTTTGTTGTTCTTTCTGAATCTGTACACAGGAGGGAGAAAAAACATATTTTCAGTGGGTAGCAGTTGAAAGGAAGAGAAATATTTCATACCTGCATGAAAGAGACAGGAAGGTCCTGATGCTTAACAGGTGCCCTCTGCATAGCTTAGATTTTGCTTTTCTTATACATACAAAGCTCACTGTAAGTTTTGTGCATGCAAAGAAAAGAAACCTCCAAATGCAGCTGCACTGCATTATATGGATTCTTCAGGGTCCCAAGGGGCAGCCTCGTCTTCTCAGTAACAAATCATTGCCCAGGTGCTAGAAAACATTTGTGGGAATGAGACCCAGCTCCTTAAATCTCAAGCATAAATAGGGTCCTCCTGAGGAGTGGGGAGTTGCTGAGGTTCGTCTCTCAGGAAGCCCTGGAGGCTGGGGGACCACCCGTTAGCGAGGAGGGAATTGCTGACTCGTCTGAAGCGGGGTGGGGGGGAAGAAGGTTTATTTTGGGTTTTCTATTCATTGAGCTCTCTTAGCCTGGACCTGTGTGTTTGTGGGTGGACTAAAGTGTGATAGACAGCCTTTCATTGGCATGGCTTTAGTATTTGGTGTCTGTAGTTGGCAGGAGACAAGATCCACCCACAAACATTACAGTATTTTTACACTTGGCTTGAATATCTGTCCCCAAAACCACTGCGTAACAAACCAAGTCCTTTGCTAAAGGTATTAGAACTTATTTTAAAAGCAGTGCAATTTCACTGCATAATATTCCCTAATGGGATGAGTTGCTTAAGTTACTTGCTGCTTTAATAACTGCAGCCACAGATGGGCTGAAGGAGGCCTCTGTAGAAGAATTCAGAAGGGACTTTCAGAAGGTTTTGGCATGTACAGTGATAACGAGGTGATAGCATTTTCAGAATTGACCTTGTTTCCATAATTTAAAAGAAATCCTCCCCATGATAAAGAGACTTTTAGGAGATCTCTGTATCAAATAATTGCATTGTAATGGAGATAAGCATGCAACAAACGCTGTCGCATGCTGCGAGTCAGATCGATCTCACATGAAAATCAAGATGCTTGGGCTGCAAAACCATTCAGGTTGCCCTGGACGACTGCATTTGTATTTTCCTTGCAACTTTATGAATATTTTAATAGGAGGACAAGTTGATCTGCTTCAGCTTGTGTGAGAGCCTCTGTCACAGAGGCAGTGGGGGCCGTGCTGCATGGCCTCTCACCCCCACAGGGGCGAGGGAGCCGCTTTCTCCCCACACCACCCTGCAAAGGGCATGGTCTTCACATCAGCCTGAGCCTGACTCACCTCCTGCGTATTGGGACTGTAGAAAGGGTCACAAAGTCACAGTGAGACGTCTATCCAATTACACAAAAAACACAGCACAGAAGGCACTGGGCAACCTTTGTACCTGTGGTTTGGAAAAATAGCCATGCAAGGACACCTTGTAGCTTAACAACCTGCTGTACCCAGAGACAAATTGTGAGCCTGGGCGAGGGTGCACAGACGGGGCACGGTCTTACTCTTCTGCCACAGGCTCCCGCCACGCTGTGGGTACAGCTTTCATCCTCTCTGCACCTTGATTTTCCAGCCATAAAATAGGGTAGTGCTTCCTCCCTACCGCCCAGGCATGCTGAGAGGATAAACACATTGGAGAGACCATAGCTATTCAGACACCACGGTGGTTGTGGGGGACAGTGGGAACATAGCAGCACCAGAGATAGAAACCTGTGGGCACAGATGTCTGTGTATGTTATCCCGTGGGCTGGTTGCTCACCCCATGTGTTCAAACTCGATAGACACACACACACAAATTGAACACAGGCTGTTTGGTTATCTGCCCCACACTGGCTTTTACAGACACCAGTTGCATAATCTACCTAGGTAAGGCTAACACATAAAACAGCTTCTCAGCTTTTTTTTTTAAATATAACTTGAAGTGAGGGAATAAAGTTCTCCTTGAATATTTTTGCCTTTTCCCCTTTGATGTAGTTCCTATTTAAAAAGCAAGGCTTGTTTTTTATTTTCATAAAATAAATTATGTACTCCCTCTAGTGTCAGAAATTGTATATGGGCTTAAACCACCTTTGATCAAATGTTGCTGTAAATGCTAAAGATTCAATTTCATTTCTCCACATTTCAAGGTTAATAAGTTATAGTGATATGTAGAATTAGCAACAGCGTTACATGCTGCTGTTCTGCCTCCTCAGCACTGCAGCCATAGAAAAGAAATATATTCTTAAACAGTGAAATAAAATAAGTACTTGTCTTATTTATAAAGCCAGGTCTCTGATTAAGGCTTTTTGCCACCCTTTTTAATTCCAGTTCCAAACTGCTGCTTTGAAAGGGAACATCTGAAAAGCCAAATTGTGCAACGGAAGTGCGCCAAAGGGAAGAGCTAGAATCAGAGGAAAATCCAGGGAAGGACTATTGAAATTCAGCAGGGAAGAAAAAGGGAGTCTCCTCAGTGCCTTGGGATCTGTCATGGTTTCATGGGCTTTCCCAGATCTTCTTTTACCATAAGCTGTGAGCATTTGGAGCACAGGTCTTACAGCTCTTGGCGCACCCAGGGCAGTTCCTCAGGGCAGCAAGCCCACTGGGTTCAACCCTTCAGCTGCACAAGGTGCTCAGTGCATCGCTGTTTCTGCTCAAGGAGGGCCAAAGGCAGTCACACTTCAGGGGCCCCGTGCTCCCCTACCCAGCTTTCTGAAGCATCATTGCTAGGATTTTTCCAAAAAGTCTGGGGGAAGGAGTGTCTTCTGTTGCATGCAGGAGAGCACTGCTGGCTTCCGACAGCGACATATTGACCAGGATATGGGATGTCCTCTATGGGTTTCTTCTCTGATGCTGTTTTTAAATCATGGGTAGAGGTAACACCCTCTGTTTTCCACTAATTGGAAAAAATGAATGTCCTGGCAGCTGGCCACCTGCAGAGACTCTGGCCTTCCTGTCAAGCAAGGTCGCAGAAATGCATAGCTCGGTAGGGTGAGCAGTGGCAGGTGGAAATGGAAGGCAGAGGAGGGATCCCGGCTCCAGGGGAGGCTCAGTCCCTGTGTCCGGCCCTGGCGAGCATTTTCATGCTGAGGTGCCTAAAGGCAAGCACACGAATACTGAGGCCATGAGTTTGGATGTCAGCAGCTGCTGACCACTCACAAACAAAGCTCCTTTCCTCTAGCCACCTGACCGCTGATTATACGCGTCTAATTTTATCCAGCCAGTTTGAAAGAACTATCATTACTCCTTGCCTAATCCTCCCTCTAAACATCCTGAGCCGGACCGGCAGGCCGTGGCCGTGGGCAGCACAGGGGAGGCAGCAGGCATGCATGGTGCGAGACCAAAGCTGCAGAGGGGCAGGGATGGATGGCACGTCCTCGGGGATGGACTGTGGCCCCAGGTAGGTCTGGAGGAGGTCCAGAAGGTGCATCAGTGCTCACCTGGGATCCACATCTATCCAGATCTCAGCAGCTTCAAAGCCTGGTCTTAGGGAAGTAAAAGAAAACAGCAGATCTCAATGCTGTTGGTTTCCTAAAAATATACAAAGCTGTTCCCTGAAAATTGTGCCATGGCGTGGCCGGCCAACCTTCTTACCAAAAATATACCCAGCACTATGCTGTGCATCCCCCTCCACACACCGTGGGGAGTGCCACCAGCCATTTAAGGGAAAGGAGAAAACAACCATTTGTCCTTTTCCTTTTCACGGTGAGAGACCAGCCAAAGCTGGACTGCTAGGAAATCTTTTGAAGGCCTGGAAAACATTGCTACAATTTGTCCTKTTTGGATAAGCATCTGTAGGGCCAGATCATCCTGCCTCCTCTTCACCTGTTTGCTGCAGCCAGGTAACGCGTAGGGCCAGGCAAGAAGCGGGGAACACCACCAGCTGGGGGTCCACCACCCTCTTTGGTGACCTTCTGGTTCTCCAGACTTAGCTCTCATGTCTCAGCTGTTTTCTACTTTTGATCATAACCATCTCCTTCCCCTCAAAACAAGATTTATTATTTAAAGGTATTGGGTATTGTACTGCTGATGGGAAGTTGGTACTCTGTGCTGGACACTCACCCGCAAAGCTGTGTGAGCACCCTGGAGTACCCACTCCTGCCCGCCTCCAGCCAAGTGGTTAGCCCCAGTCAGGACCTCACAGCTGCTTCCTTTAAAAAGAGAAATAAAGTGAGTGAGCTTCTTTGAAGCCATTGTGTTTCTTTACAAATCACCTACAAAACATCCTTTCCCTGAACAGGGGAACAAGGAGGGGTTTCTTTACTACAACCCCAACTCACTTTCAGCCAGCCCTTGGCCCAAAAGCTTTCTTTCTCTTTCAGTGCCTTTTTATTTCCCTCAGGGATATGCTCCCACTGGTTACTCAAGCGGCATCCAGTGCCACCTCGGTGTGTGCCTTTTCAAGTCTTCCTGCTGCTGGTTGTCACAGATATGTGGTCACATGTGTTTTCAGCAAGTGCTCTTCTACCCCCACTGCCTGATGCCATCAACCTAGAGGCCCTCTCCAGCTGTATGTGTGTGCTTATACGTGCATGTTTTGCCATGTGCGGGGATATCTGTTGTTTCAACTACCTGATTTGGGGAAGGCACTTTACTGGCTTCTTCACATGCCATCTCCATGGAGAGGTGGCTGCTGCATTCCCCAGCTTCAATAAAGCTTAACCAATTCTTAGCAATACTTGTATTGTTTTAAAATTTAATTTAAGATTTTATTCTCTTTCACTTGATAAGTGGCAAAACTAGTCAGGGAGTTGTAAAGTATTACATCAAAATTTTGCAGTTATGAAATTTGGTCCAGGTCCCACAAGCAGCTGTGCAAGCTTATGTCTTAGACTTTTTAATGCATACCCTTAACTTGGAAATAACTTGGCAGGGTGAACTTCTTGCAGAATGAGGGTTCCAGCATGAGACCAGAAAGTAATCTGCCTCATTGTGCCAGGAGTACTGCATCTAACAGTATCATGCTTTGTCTCCAGCAATTCACTGTCATTTAGGAAGGCATTTATGAACAAACAATATCCAGAGGTGACTGTGAATATTTTTTCCAATATTTCAAGATGATGACATTGTAAAGACCCTGAGGAACTATGGGGAATGCTTGGAGGTGTACGGCTGTAGGCCAAGAGGCAACAGAGAGAAGTTGCAACAAAGGAAATTCTGTTTAGATATAAGGAATTTTTTTTCACTGTGATGATGCTCAAATGCTGGAATATGTCACGCAGAGCGGTTGTGCAACATCTGTTGTGGAGATATTCCAAACTCAGCTGGAAATGGCCACAAGCCACCTGATCTATTTGAACCTTCTTTGAGCTGGAGGTTAGATGAGATGACCTCCAAAGGTCTCTGACCGAAATGATGTTATTATTCTGTGATTACATGCAACAAAATCACACAGTCACCTTCCAGATATTATGGTGAATGCTGCGTGCTGCATGGACAGCAAAAGCACTGACTGAAGATTCAGTGTGTTTGCCTATCCTCACCAGTATCCAGCCTTTTACTTCGCTATTCTCTAATATGCAGAGTAATTATCATGTCTATGCAAAAAACAACTCTTCTGTTATTGCCCCACTAGAGGGTGCTTTAGCAATATAAATCTTAAATACTTGATTTAATGCTTCAAAACAGCCATCATGCTGGAGAACTACTTTGCATATTGGAGAATGCCAATTCTTTGAGACACCCTGAAAAGCTTTGCAATAGTGGATCCAGGATGCTGCATTTGTGCGGGTGTGATAAGCATGCAAACAACACAAATAAATACAAAAATTTGTTAGGGGTCTTTTCCTGAAAGCCAAGAAACTGGAAAAGGCTTTGCACTATCTGTTTCAGTAGCAGCTGTCCTGCAAAGTGATAATTTTCTTTTTTCTCAGTTTGCTGGTATCTGGTGTCTTGGGTCAGCTCTCCACAACTAGACATAAGAGCCAGTCTATATTTAGATCGTTTGAGTTGCTGTTGACAGGATTTGCAGGGTTGTTAACTTCCGTGATTTCATTGTGATTGTCCCGATACTAAGAGGTTTTGCTTTTGTTACTGTTTTTAAAGGCCAGCCCTTACAGCATGCTGTTAAGAAGTGTTAATGTTCCTTGGCACAAAAAATAATGAAAATACAGCCCCTCTGAAACCATCAGCAAAATCCTTGTGAACATCTGTGGAGCCATCACTGGCAGACAGGCTTAAACAGTGACTCTTAAGTCTTCAAACCTAGAAGGCAAATACAGACAGGCCCCATCCTGATCCTGAAGATCCTGGATACACAAGAATGGAAGGAAAACGTTCTCCTTTAGCTCTTGTCATAAGCGTGGTTGCAGATATCATGTAGAATCTTTTCATGTTATGAAAAAATGTGATGGGTCACACAGTCAGATTGTTGGTGATGCTGTTTCACCCAAGCTCTTTTATTTGCCATTATCTGCTCTGTTGCCGAACCTCAACAATTATCATCAGGTAAATATGGCAAGTAGTGGCTGGGGCATTGTTCAGGTTCACTCTACTGTAGCTTTTGAAATGAATGACAGCACAGTAATAAACCTGCAGGCAGTTTTATTGTAAACCACAAATCTGTCCTTTAGCCTCATGAGCAGAGCATTCTGCTATTGGCATGTGGTAGTCCTGGCTTCAACAGTAAGAAGCCAACTAAAACCAACCTTGTTTTTGGAAACAGTTGTGAAAACTTGTTCAGAATTATATATATATTTATAAAATAATGCGAGAAATGGTGGAATGAATAAAAGGAGTAGGAGCCTTACCTTCACTTTTTATTCATCAGCAATGGCTGAGTTTCAATGCATCCAGATGAGACCCGGGAGAATTCCACTTGCAGTTCTTTGGTGCATCTGCCTTCATCTGGCTCTCCTGGAAGCTAATCTACTTACCTAGTGGTGGGCTAAAATCATCTCTGACTTCATTTCAGACACACAAAAATGTCTCTCCCTGGCTATGTCTCAGCTAGTCCCTTTTTTTCCTTGAAAACACTTCCTTGTGTGTTAGTGCCTTGTCCAACTCCATCAGTAGCATATAGTTAAGCGTTCAGGCATTGGTTCAAGGCAGGAGGAAGTGGATGAAAATGGGAAGGCAAAGGGCAATGTGCAGTGTGAGGGGGTTCACAACTCCTGCAAAAAGAAAGAGAGAAACTGATATTGTAAAGAGAATGGGTTTAACAGGAGTAAAAACCTATTGCAGGTAAGTAAAATCCTACTGGAATTCTTGGAGGGAAATGAGCTCGCAGGACTTGGCATCTCCTTGAAGAAGCTACCTGAAGGACAGAAGTGCAAACTCCCTCCTGGCAGAGGAGGCTGTGAGGCACAGTCACAGACCAGCACTGCCAGCCACAAGCTCTTCTGCCATCTCAAGGGAAGGAAGGAAGCTCCCAGAACGTCACGTTATTGTGGGCAGATATAAAGGATAATTGTGCAGGGACACAACTATAAAAGCTCAGGAGCAAAATAAGATACAGCTCCCCAGGGACACAGGTAAACAGAATATATTAATACTTTAATAATATTGAAATGACTAAGGCAAGAGTCGTCCAGACTTCTAATGGGGCAGGAAAATTATCTACTGATCACATTGTGAAAAGTATCATCCGTTGTCACTAAAAGGGCCACTTGGGATCAGGTAGTTAATGTAGTTAACACCAGCAGCTGAAAATAAGAAATCAGGCTACAGCAGGGAATGGGTAGATTGCCAGTGTTCATGCAAGTTAGAGGGTCTCAGAGCTGGTGGTTCAGAAATACCCAGCGGGGTATTGGGCTCCGGTCACACGTTTGAGTTAGGGGGCATTGCTCGAGCCAGGTTAGGTGTTCACAGTCCCCTGCCAGCCCCCCTCCAGCTCGGAGCCAGGCACTCCTGCTGCCGCCATGTCCCCATGACAGAAAAGGCTGTTTTTCAGCCTGGTCACAGTCCCTGGTCCAGCTCCCTGCTCAGCCGTGCCCAGCGGCGAGGGCGTAATGGGGCAGGGACCGATGGCTGTGGCCACAACCTCTGATGGGAAGTCACTCTGCAAAGCAACCCTTCGGGACACAGCCAGAGCAGTCTCAGAGCTGTTAGAGAGCTGCAGAGAGTTTAGATAATAAAAGAGATTTCACAGCAGGGGAGGGTTAATGCTGTTCCTCTCTCCGAAAAGGGAAGAAAAAGAGGGACGAAGAAATTATTTAGACAGCTTATCTTGATTTGCTTTCCCAAATCTGGAGGAAATAATCAAGCAACTTGTAACCATCTAAAGGAGATAAACCACAGCCAACACGGATTTGTCAAGAATAAATCATGGAAAGTTTATTTCCTCCTATGACAAGGTAACAAGCCGTGTGAATTGGAGAGAGGCACTCACTGTCATTGCTTTAGTAGCTTCACTGTCACTGCCCTCTCTTCACTGGCCTATACAACAGACTCATAAACAAGTGAGTGAAATGTATACTAGCTGAAGGTGTTATCAGCAGTATATAACTGGCTGGGGAACCCATACTTAGGTAATAGCTACCCATAGTTCACAATCAACACAGAAGGATGTATCAAGTGAGATTCCCCAAGGATCTATCCTCCATCCAGTATTATTCAATATTTTCATTAATAACTTAGATGATGAATTAACAATATACTTTATTAAATTTTCAAGCCACCAGTGCTGGAAAGGCTACAAGCACGTAGGAGGACAGAACTGGAATTTAAAACATTCTTGATAAATTAGGAAAATGGCCTGAAAGTAATAGGCAAAAATTCAATAAGGACATGCAAAGTTCTACATTTATTTCTCCAAATGCAGGATGGAAGATGCCTGGCTACACAGCAGTACTGCAGAAAAGCACCAAGCTTTACAGTGAATCACAAACTGATCATAAGTCAAAAGTATCAAACAGTTGCAAAATGGGTACACAGCATCCTGTGTACCTGAGCTAGATTTCTGTCTCTGAGCCAGATGAAGAAACTTCTGTCTGTACTTGGTAGTAATAAGGGTCCAGTTTTGGACAGCACTAGCCATGAAAAATACTGGCCAACTGGAGAGGGACCGGAGGAGAATGGTGAGGATGAAAAGAAGTCTAGAAAGCATGACCTATGCTATGAGAAGAGATTGAAAAAAAAGAGGCTGTTTAGTCCAGAGAAGAGAAGGCTGAAGGAAAATGATACCAGTTCTCAAATATGCAAAAGACAGCCAAAAAAAGAGTATAAGTAAACTCTTTTCCATGTCCATCCTGAGAAAGACAAGCAATAATAAGTTGAAATAAAAGGAATTAAGAATGGATACCAGCAAAAACAGTAAGGCAAGCAAAGCCTTGAACAGATTGCTTAATGAGGATGTAGACTGCCTTTAGAGGTTTTGAAGGACAATTTAGACACTCACCTATCAAGAATGAAACAAGTCTAGGTCACACTGCCTGGGGCAAGGGAATGCTCTCTTGCCCTTAAGGAAACCTCATAAGCTCAGCTCTCTAAGACTTTTGACTGGTGGTATGAAAGTTTTCGATGAAAAATATGGGTACACAGCTAGAACTGGTTTGAAACCTTTCTACAAAAAACATTCGTCACAAGCTTGAGGGAAGATATGTTGTTCTGCTCACATCACGACATGAAGTGCATTAAAAAAAGAAAGCCCCAGTATCCCAAAAATTTGGATCTGGAAGTTGAGAGCAGCGAATGTTTCACTCGTCCAGCCTGGGGATCTTTACATGCCTCCCCACTACCCTGCTTCTGCATACACTCTGAGCAAGCAGACATGGGCAATGCCACTTGCTGGTGTGCCAGATACATCTATCAAAGTGTTTATCTTGTGTTTATACCAGCAATACTGGCATAACCTGGCCTAACWTTTCTGACTGATTCTGGTGCAACCTGAGGTTTCTTCTTTTCTCTGTTACACTCAACAGAGGGCAGCAGCATCCGGAGACGTTCCTTCACTCTTTCAAGCATCTCTTGCCAGGGAATATACTTGGGTGATCACAGTGCCCATATGCCATCCCTGGCAGTTGTGTAACTCCACTGCTTGTGTAGGTATGCAACTAGATTTTTGTAAACCATTCAGTTAAGACTGATTAGTCAAGGTTAGAAATGCCAGCCTGGTATTTCTGAGCTGTGCAAGGCTTCAGAGAGCTTATAGGAAGAAACAATAAATAAGTTTCTCCTGGTCACTAAAATCAGATACCCTGAAACTTGTTTGCAGGAAGTAATCTCTTTGTACAGGGTTCATCAACAACCCTTTTGCAAGTCCCTGCTGACCACTGCACAGGGGTAAGCTGCAGGCAGGTGCAGATGTGCTGTGTACACACAATCCATTACAGCTTGGAGTCAGAGCGTTTTTTTAAATATCCTGCTGACTTGGTGAGCTCTCACAGTCGAGGAGAACTAGGGAGGTAACTGGAAGGGCAGGAACTTCTTAATCGGCTGGAGAAGCTTAACCTGCCTGACCTGTTGGGAAGTTGCTCATTCCTCACTGTTCAAGTGTCACTTCCCAGGGTAGGTCCAGGGAAAAGAAATGTCAAACAAATCCTTTCATTAAAAGCATAAGTCTCTTTTTCCCCTAAACTGCTCATTCTGTTTGAACAAAGGATGGTGGAGCAACCAGGTTCTGCAACCAAGTCATAATTTCTCATGCATAATTATTTATCATGACACCATAGGTCCTGTCTTGGCTCTGAAAACAGGAATAGGTTCTACCTGATGTTATTTCAGATTGCTAATGTAATCCCATCTCATCAGAACAAAGATTAACTCCCTGCCATTACTGGTCTTATTTCCTATCAGTAGTTTCTTTATTGAATTGATTTACTTTAAAACATTCACCTAAGACATCTGCCACACAGTAACCAAGAAACTGCATTGGGCAAACTCTGCCAACATTGCAAAATCCAATAAACTCCAAAACCAAGGACATGCCCATGTTACTTCATTTTAGCATGCTCTTGTGCATGCTCAACATGATACAGCATTTAATTACAAGGTCACATACTGTTTTCTCCATGGTACTCCTGGACGACTTACTGCCCTGAACGGACAGCGATCAATTAATGAGCAATTTTATTTTGTCTCAATCAGTATGTGGCCTCATGCACATGTGTTGGATCCCGACCTGAATAAAGATTTGTTAATTTTCTATGAGTGCTGTCCTCTTAATACCTTAGGGCTCAATTCACCATCAGATTTAGGTGCCAAAAGTGGTCTGAGGAGCAGACTGTGACTGATGAAATTACCACATCTTAAAGCCTTATTTCCTGTCAGCTGAGCCACAGCACTGCATATTTTCTCTTGGTCTAAATAATTTCTTACACAAATAGATTACATTCTAATTCATTTTGTTACACAGGTCAGCTGAAGTATCCAGCTCATCTGTGGGAAGTTCTTAACACAAAGCAACTCAATCACATACGATAGGGTCAGGTTTACCAGGGACCTACTTATGGAGAGAACTGCAAGGGACTTTACGGGGACCTTTCAGGTTGGGTAGGGAAGGAGATGATAGGATTCAGGGGTGCCTGGAGTGGACCTAAAAGGGTCTGTGGTGTGTAGAAAAGCCTCTCCAAGGGCAGCGGGGAGGAGGCAGGTTAATTATCCCTAGAGTTTGGGACGGATGCTATGAGGCAATGGGAGTGAGGGAGTGGAGTACCTTTTAGCCTCTTTGGCCAAGTACAGCAGGAATTCATCTGGAAGAGTCCCAGACATTTTGGAAGGGGGAATCCATCTCTATCAATGTCCTTTATAACTTCTGCATCCATTCCCAAAAACAACAGACTGTGGCCTCATCCTCACTGGCAGGACTAGGGGTGGTGTAATTAGGTTCAGTCACAGCTGAATAAAATAAGCCCTTAATGAAAACAAGAATCATTGCATTTATTAGAGAAACCTCACTAGAAGGCTTTTTTGCTTTGAATAAGGTTTAAATCTATATATTCTAATCCTACATGGAGAGCTACACAGATATGTGCGGATCACAAGAGCCTGGTGGTGTAGAGTTGGGTCAGGGCACCACTATGGATGGATTATGAATACAGTGATTACACCAGGGACCTTGAATATGTTCCCTACAAATAGGAAGGGGAGTAACAGTTTTCACTGTTGCACACTGTGAGGTTGCACACTGTGAGTGCAGCCTTTCAACATAGAAAAGAATGATGGAATTCTTTTTGCATTCAAAATGCGACATTTTGTTTGATAAACAGTGGAATAGCATTGCAATATTTAAGCTATTGGTTACAATATTTTATAGTGGTATAAGTCGTGAACACTACTGAAGCGTGAAGAAAAAAACATATGTCATTATTTTACCTTTTGTGTAAAGAAAAAAAAAAAGTAAGAAGCAATTGTTCAGCCTAATTGTTGTATTTGGTTGTGATTTCTATGCCTGTCAGATAGCAGTTAGCAGGACTATTAAAGTGCATTAGCTCTCTGCTGGTGTTTAATGACAAACAGACATGGTCCATATTCATCAAGCAATTATTTATATCACGACCTTTTATAGAGCTGTGAATTACCCTTAAGACTTTTACAGTGAGTGATATTTCTAATAAACTGTTAATTTTGCTTCATAAATTGTTCATATTTTTAAGCCGGGAAACTAAAAACTGTGAAATTAAACCTACAGTGCAAGCTGTGCAAATGGGATCTATGAGACTAGGACACAGTTTCAGGTCACTCTAATGTAATAAAAGTGCATCATTACAACAGACTTTAAAGGGAGCTGCAGAGATTAATATCTGCACAATAGACTTTTATGAGAATAAATGTATGTGAGCTGCCAAGGTAAAGAATGTACACAGATTTCTTGTGCTACCACTGGGACAGGCTCAGAGGTGGCATCTGCATCACTTACCCTCAGACCTTCAGCTGCTGCAGCTCTGTTAGACACCTTCACTCCTCACCGCTGCTCTGCCAGCTCCCTGCCGTCAGGATGGCACTGACACAATCTCCGAAGCTTCCCTGTGTTAGCAACACATTTCTGCTGCGATTCAAGAAGTAGAAGGAAATTTTGGGGGTCAGGCCATGCACTTCTCAGTAAGGCCAAATGTTCTCTGATGCTAATGGAGGTGGTTTCCCAAAGAGGAGCACACACTCCAGACACACCTGGCTCCTGTCACAGCGTGCATGTCCCAGATCAGAAACTTGCTTAGCCTTTGTTCAGTTCTGCCAAGGAGCCTGATTTTACAGGTACTTCACAAACTAATGTTGCAGACGGGCATCTGGTGAGCTTATCATGAGGGCCTTGGAGCTTAATTTCCCACATTAAGACACCTAAATGCTTTAAGGAAAAGAACTCTGGTCCTAAATGACTGTGAGTGGCTTTGCCTCATTTTCAGAAGTGATGGAAGCTGTGCAGACTCTGTCCACCAGCCTGCAGAGAGGCATCTCCTTCCACCTGGGTTTCCCTGAGATCAGCCACGGAGCGCCACCAACATCCTCCAAACGACTGATGGCCATGAAGTGCCCTTGATGTCCAAGCCCCACCTGCAGGGTGGACCAAGCCACGTAGGAGCCCAGGTGCTACTGAAACTCAAACAGCCTCTGGCCTCTAAGGCTGGAGCCAGAGAGGAGACTGACACTGACCATCGTATCATGCTGGGTGATACTCTCATACATATTACTTCCTAAACACAATTTCCTGCTGGTAGACGGCTGGGTAATGTACTAATATAATCAGAAATTGAGCGCTTATTATTTGGCCAAAAGCATTAGAATGGATCTTCAAATAATAAATTCTTACATTTCTCTAACAGGAACCAAAACCAGAAGAATAAGACGACCCTTCTCCAGGACTACCATCTTTATTGCTACATACCAGCACAAAGCAATTTTTCAGGAACAAGGAACAACTTCCAAAAATAGAATTCAGAATAGAAACACTGATTTTACAGTTTTGAACAAGAACCTTATCATTTGTGTTTCTCATGAATGTTTTATATCTCAACAATTCTCTGTTCCTCAGCAATGTACACCACCAGAAAGCTTACCCCATTATGTGCTTTCTAAATGGATTTTCCTCTTCTTCTCAATGCAGTATTGCCTCATAGCATGCAACTGATTTAGCAAAATACTTTAAAATTTGATGCAGGGCATTAAAATGTAGTTTATATTCACTCAGCAGAAACTCATTCATTTTGTTACCTGTTGCCCTGTCGCTATCCAAATTCCAGACTAAGAATCTGCAACATTTCAACAGTTACGGGGCACCAGGGCTTCCTGGGTGTTGAGCTGAAATAATAACTAATTAATTAATTTTGAAGCCTACAACTCCTTTTGACAATACCCTCTGATCCCCAAAAGGTACAGCATACAGTAGGGCTCTTATTTTACCTTGCTTGGTGCCATCTAGCATCCTGGGAAGGGATGAAAGATCATGCTTCACCCTGTAGAAAAAGTACCGTATCAGGCAAAGGCTAAGTGCATTTTATCTATATGCATAAAGCAGCATTCAGGGAGAAAGGTAACTGAAGCAAAGCACCTACTCCATCCTCTCCAACTCACATAATCATTTCAGACTGGCATTTATTGGTGAGAAGATACTGGCAGAGTTAGCTCTGACTGCTTCATTGCTAGCAATATGCAACCCTGAAAATAAGGATTTAGAAATGTTTTTTTTCTTCCAAAGTATCCACCAGGAAAAAATGAGAGTACCACAATAAAAGCTGCAAACCCAGGCTGTTATGTTTTCTAGCTGTCCAAAGAGAAAAGTAAAAATCATCTTTTTTTTCCACAAAGGTGCTTTTGTACAATCTTGCAATATCTCATAATCTAATTTTGTTTCAAATCCCATCTCCCAAGAAAGTACCAATAAGAACTTACAAGAGAGTACAGTACAGAACATATTTCTGTCATGAAGAAAAATCCTAATATGCTTTCAAGGCTGTGGTGATTCTAGTTTTCGGAAAGAAATTGAACAATTACAGTACATGTAGTTTTGGTGGTGGGTAACTGGAAAAGATTAATGCTTTTGCCTTATAGTTAATGTAGTGGTATACTCCACTTGCTTAGGAATACAATAATACTACTGAACACAATTGGTTTGTGATTACTCCTTGAAATATGGGATGAAATGACAACGAGGGAAAAGATTTCTCACTTTGAAACAACTCAGGTGGATGAGGAAGTATCAGTAACATCTTGTAACTTCAGCTACTGATGTTATTTCTAAGTAACAGAGCCTTCACGGCCTTCCTGGTGGCATTTTTCAGACAGTTGACAGTATAGATATTTGTGGACACAAATGTGAAGGTACATCTCCTTAGAGTGACATGACTTTCCAGGAATTCTTTTTATTTATTTAGGCAATTGCCATTTGATTTTTACACCAATTAATGATCTAGTAGATAAGATGATGTTGATTTAGCAGAACACCACTGGCTGCTTCTCTGCAGAGGAGCAGAGACCTCACACATTTATGCTTGCTGCTTACTATCTAATGGCCACACTGATCATCAACTGCAATCACAGCAGGAAAAAGCTTGGTTTCAAAGCAACGGTGGCTGTTAAGTAAAGATAGCGTCTTCCAGATAATTTAGCAGTTGACAAGGCTTAAGGTGTCATCTAGAGTGGGTTGTCATATAGGTGCTCAGTTCTTTATTTCACAGCCCCAGAAAGGACTTCATTTTAGTAGCTGGCTAAGAGGCCACCATGCAACTAAGACCTGCATACCTGGCTCAGGGAAGGGAGGCACCAATGTTCTCCTAGTGAACTCAGGGATGGATAATGATGGCATGGGTCATAAAATACTAAAATGATTTAGGTTGAAAGGGACTTCCATAGGTCATCTGGTCCAACCCTCCACTTGAAGCAAGAACAACTTAGATAAGACTGCTCAGAGCCTTGTCCAGTCACACTCTGAATATCTCCAGGAGTGGAGATTTCACAGCCTCTTTGGGTAGCTTGTTCCAGAGTTTGACTATCCCCATGATAAAAGATTTTCTTCCTGTTATCTGATTGAAATATTTCTTGCTGCAACATGTGTTCCTTTCCTCTTGTCCTATCCCTGTGCACTCCTGAGAAGAGTCAGGGCAGAGTCCAAAAGAGAGAAAATTGATAGACCACTTTGAAATAAAGATATTTCGGATAAGATGCCTAGATAGGTATATGGTAGTAGACATTTTGAAGGCCAAGAGATACAAATTTCCCTGAATGGTCAGGAAAACTGAGGTAACATCAATTCTGAGTCTGAGCCAGTGAAAAGATTCAGGTTTCTAAGTCTGCTAGGCATTACCACCCTTCATTCTGTTCTGGCATTAAAAATAACCCCCATCATAAAACATTACTCTTTGCCTCTGAGGTGCAAGAAACTGAGTTTTATTGCAGTCAAGGCCTGCACTGAGTTCACTTTCTGCCAAAGGCTCATCTGAGAGAAATATCTGAGAATAAGTAGAGCAGATGATAGGTAGATTTCAGGGCAGGAAAGACAGAGACTAATTCAGCTGGCCTCTGGCAATGGTGTCTAAGATCCTGCTCTCTGAAACGATGGAGCATCTTTCTGAATGGAAGTGAACAAACTTCTCTCAGGAGGGATGCATGTAGGAGGAGAGGAGGCTTAAGGAGAAAGTTCCTAGCTTCTGTTTGTCTCTTTGGGGTGCCAGCAAATGAGGATGATTAGATAGAAGTCTTCCTTAGGTTGTATCTTTCCTGGGTTTTGTGCTGTTCTGCTTGCCACAACTGAGAATAGACTGAAACCGAGGAGCTGGCTACAGCTTTTGAGCCACGACACACAGGTCTGATTCTGAATTGCTCTTGTTTGGGAAGAAGATGTCAAGACACCCAGCAATGCCTCCAGACTCAGGTGTTTTGTGGACTTCCATCCTTCCAAGCCTGAGCATCCTTCCAAGCATTAATGTCCCATCAATGCCAGCCATGAAACCAGACACAGAGGACCCTGCAGAGCAACAGAGGTGCTCGAGGTCCTGGGAGCAGAAACACAGCCTACAGGGATACCTGGGAGAAGGTTTGGGAAGGGAACTTCCTGCTGTGAGTCATGACCTTACACATGCTGTGTCCTTGCTAGTGTCAGTGGGAATAAGACTGATCAGTGTGCCTGACTGTTGATCAGACACACTAGCACAAATCTGGTAATTCACTAGGTGGCACTGTAACAAGGCAAAGGTGTAAATCCATTTCCCAGAGGCATCCAATTATCTGGTGTCATACTAGCATTAATAGCTATACCTGCCAGAAACAAAGACCACAGGTGACTAAACACAAACATGGTCTCTTCTGTAGAGACTTCATATCTGCCATCATTTCTCATAGCTGTGGGAAGAAAACAGGCTGCACTATAGGATCATGGCTAGCTCTAGGTTTCTGTCCTGGCATTAAGGCTAGTTCTGGCTTTCTTCAGAGGATGAGCATTTCCATAGCATGTACTGGAAAACATCCAACATCCTGACTTCTGTAGTCCCATGATTAATTCTTTGGAGAGACTTGGCTATTTTAAGAGATCTTGAAAAGATTTCTTGTCACCAGTGATTGAAAATAATTTAACCCTTACAACTGACCAAGCTATGAAGTTACTTTCAGGAAGGCCATTGCAAAAGAAAATGTGTCCTTGAAAGCTGTAGAATCCTGAGAGCATCCTAACAACAATAGAATCAGAAGTGAAGCAGAAGAAAATGAACTCAGCTTTATGGATACTGTGAGAATAAAAAAAAAAATCTTGTCTTTAGTGGTAGTTATTGAAGGCATATACCCTTTCACAACAGGAATATAGCTCTGGTTTATCTCTTGAAAATGGAGCTGGATAAGCTGATACTGAAAATACCTTTCTTCTGAGATATTTTTCTGCATGAAAACTGTCAGTGAACAGACTGGATGCCTCCAAATTTCTTCCTGGTTAAAAATATTTGAACGTTAGTTTATGTAGATACACTTTAGACCTTGAATTAATTGCAAACTGTTTGCTGGCAGGATTGATTCTTGTAGCCAGATTTCAGCCTTTGGACTGAACTGGGACACCCCCGCTCAATCAGTAGCTGTGTGTGCAGGTCTCAAGGGACTGTTCCTCTTCTTTAGAGTGAGAAGAACCACCTGGATTTTAAGAAGGAGTAAAGAAGACTGATCTTTGAGCAATGGGCACCTGCGAGATGGCAGAAATGTCCCTGACAGATTGGCACCCAAAGTTTCATTCATTCTGAAGGCTGGTCTACCCAAGAGGAGGTGAGTCTTTTATAACAGCCATTCGATTAGCTGTCATCACTGACTAGCCAGAGCTCCATACAAGAGGTAACAAGTCCTCACTGTTAATCAAACATCAGCAGTAGCACAGCTTGAGAAATGACAGGCTTTACATAATATATGAAGCTGCAAAATGACATATGCATTGTCAATCCTGTTGAGAAAATTAGCATTTGTGTTGACTGGACATTTTTACACAAGAAAGTGTGACCCTCCTGTGACCTAGCAGCAGGTAAAACATCTCATCATAAAATCACAAAAGTACTGTGCGTTGCTGGCCCTATGCCTGCAAAGGAAAAAGAAACAAAACAGTCAAAGCAGAATTACAGGATTTATAAATGTACTAATTCTGTATGAAGTATTGCTATTTTAAATGTACTAAATATCAGCCCTGGGAGAAAAGAAGTAGTACTACATCTATAAATTTATATATAAATGTCATGGCTTAAGTAGCAAATCATATGATCAATACAGAATGACCTGAGGCGCTCAGATATGCCTCACAAATGTCAACTCTCACAAAAACTCTGTGATATAGAGAAGAACACCCTCATCTCCATTTTATAGTGGGGGCAGTTGAAGTCCCCAGAGACAGAGGCCAGGAATCACCTTCCTGACCATCAGGCCTTTGACCACTGTGTGACAAGCACAGAGAGAGGCAGCTCAAAAGCATGAGCTGGTCTTTTAAGTAAAAAGGGTTTCTAGTGATGATGTTCTTCATTTAAGCATCTTCTTTCTGTTCTTAATTACACCTAGTGAATCTCAACATAAAAGACTTTCCAAAGTGATAGGACATGGTGGTGCTACAAACAGGAGAACTCAGTAGTCCCAATCTCTAATACTTCATTCATGATTATTTCTTTCTGCATAAAGCAGCTTTCTTTAGTTTTCTTCAATTTTTTTTCATAGTCATGTTTCTTAGCCAAATAGAAATCTGACAAATACATTTGGCATTTAGTTCTCCTCTGTCACTACTGCACAGGCTGCCTGTTGGAATTACTCGCGTGAGAGTAGAAGAATGATTTAAACATTTGCTGTTACTAGTCTCCGACTTTTTCACAAAGTATTGGCTATGAAGGATTTGCCACTGGCTCCTCAGAGAAAACATATGGGTCCAGAAACGGTGTTTTGTTTTTAGCTGCCAGCTTTAAATTAAGTTTCTTCAGGGTGTTGGCTTGGAAGCAGCAATGAACCAGCGTCCAGTGCACTTCAGATCTGCTCATCTCAGACCTGCAGAGCAAATCAATGCATTTCTGCTTCTTCTAACAAGGAGACCACATATGCTAAGACTAGGTACTGTTACTTCTGTAATGGAGGGGGGATCATCTCTTCAGGTACAGCAGGATCCCCTAGAGTGACCAACAAGCCTCTTTTCAAACATCCCTGAAACATGCACATGCCATCATCAGTATTTTAAACGCATTTCATAAAATCATAGAACAATGCAGGTTGGAAGGTACAAGGAAGAGTGATGCTTCTCAAAAGCTTTTCCTTGCAGAGGTCTTTGAAAAGGGATCCTATAATGGCAGAGGAAGGGCCTACCCCAGTATCCCTTTAGATAAGGTATGGACGGCTCACTAGTGCAGACAACTGTGTGGCAAAGGACCTCTGGAAGAGTGTTTTTCACTGTTGGCACGGAATTGCCTTGGAGCAATTTAGTCCCCTTTCTTGTTTCATTAGGAGTAATTGTAGTGGGAGTACAGAAAGAGGAACCTCACGTTCCCCCTAAACTCCCATTCAGGGCACAGGCTTTAAGCCTAACAAAAAAAAAAAATTGATGGAAGGAGCATTAAAGTCAATTTGCAGCACAAAAGAGCCTTCTCGGAACTTGCAGTAAAACACAAAATGTCTCAGTCGCAGTGATGCTTACAAAGCTAGGAGTGCAACAAGGAGGTAAAATGGGGATTAGGATTGCCTTATTCTCTTCAGTAATGAAGGGGTTAAGTCTGGACRTAAAATTGTGCTGCACTGCCCCGATCGCCGTTTTATAAAACCCAGCATGAGAGTGATTTCTTCCACTTTTTACTCTATCTTTTTAAACCACATTTCCCCTATGAAGTACTGAGGACTCTGCATTAGAAACTGAAGATCCCAGAAGACAGGGAGATCACAAACAGTGTAATACCTCCACAAATATATCTAACTCCCGTAAAAGGCAAGAGATTTGGTACGTTTTTGTGGGTTAAGAAATACACAAGCATTCGTAATTGAAATAAGCTGTGTAAATCATACTGCTTTCTAAAGGTTTGATACAAAATTTACAGAAGTCAGTGAAGTCTTTCCACCAAATTAGTCCAACTTGGAAATCAAGACTAAGTGTTATTATTYCTAAAATAATTAGGAATAATTTGAAATAACTGAGTAATCTAAAATAATTATGAATAATTTGGCGATAATTAGAAAAGTTAGGAATAATATAATCATTCCAAAGATAATAAATTCCTAAAATATATAATAAATATAATAATCCCTAAATAAGATGGTGCCTAGAATGATTAATTATAGCCAAATATAACCAGCTATAAACCTTTTTAAATCCTTCGCAGTCTTGTCAGGAGTTTTTCCTTACTGGTGCAAATTATGGCCTGTTTTAGGGTAATTTTGTGGTTCACCAACTCATTTCATTTAGGCAATTCAACAGCCATCAAAAGCAACAACATCTGAATGAAGTGCATAATCCTCAAGTGAAAAGCAACGCATGCCATTTTCAACCTCCTTAGCCATCTCATCACCAGAATATTTTTAATATTCACAGACCACAGCCATAAAAACTGCTTGGGGAATAGAGAAAAATATAATTAATTGCCATGACCTGAACTACTTTTTTTCTACATGGAGGACACTGATTGTTTAATTAACATTTTGCTTGATTGTTCTGAAGGGCTGGAGGGATTATTATCTGGACTTAATTACCAGCATTTCATAAAGCACTACATACTCYGATCAGAAGTGTTTACAAATTGATGAATTGATGCAATACCTTTGCGTGGTGTACAAGTTCGTCACTCCTAATTAGATGCCCCTTGAAAAAGAATGCCAAAACAAAGCTTACGATGGTAATGACACAGTAGGCACCAACAGGGATCGACATAATTGCCTCTATAAAATCAGAATGACAGAGCATTGTGCCACTTTCTGCTCTTTTGCAACCAGCATGCACAAGGCAAATGCTCCATCAGAGGGCTAGATGGGAGAGAAGTGTGCGCACATGCGCGCGTGTGTGTGCAGACCACACGTGCTGCAGAACATCAGCTCTGCACCAAAAACGTCACGGGGCTGCAGAAACTGCAGGTCATGGGTGCGGCATCGTCCTAGGAGGTCCCCAGGGGAAAAAGCCCAAGGCTGGACCTGAGCCAGAAGTGATCGCCACGGGCGAAGCAGTGGTCACTGAGCGGACATGAACGACCAGGGCCAGCCAGGTTATGGTGTCACTGAAATACCTCCCACTGGGCCAGGGGCTCACGGCTATCCCTGGGCACATGCCACCAGAAGGRCTCCTGCCTGTGAAGGGCATGTATCTCATCTGGTGAAACTCTTTGCAAGCCTGTGCACTTATGGCCCACCATCAGATGAAGAAAGGTGACCCTCGTGCTGATGCACGACCCAGGTTAGGGGTCCCTGACTGCAGAGTGTGCGCGTGCGCGTGAGGGCCAGAAAAGGAGGGGGAGGATGTAGCAGCTCGGTGAAAAGCCATGGCACAGAGGCTGGAGAGGGCTGTCCTGAAGTGCATCTGGTGCCCCAGGTGACATATTGACCTCAACCAAGATCTCGCCTTAGTGCCTGAGCTGGTTTCGGGGCAGGACCTGGGCACCGTGATCGTCTCCCTTTGCCAGGCCTCCGCAGAGGTACAAAGCAGCAGGCAACTACATTACTCAGCTCCTGGAGAACCCTGTGAACCAGGGCTGGGGGAGTTTCCCTCTGTTCCAAAACCCTCTCCGTCTCCCTGGAGGGCTCCTGACCCTCCTCCAGGTCTTTCCCTTGACAGGACACCTTCTCCTCATCCTCCAGGCCAAGGCAGAGGCAAACTGCCACTTGCAGAGGATGCAGTGTGCTCCAAAGATGGCAGTTACACTCTTTGGAGTGTGTGTGAGCCTTTGCCAGACAGTTACAGAGTAGACCTGGTGGTGCAGCACCACTGTGCAGGCACTCAGAGGGTGAGGGGCCAGGATCACAACTGGTGGGTGTGATCTTCAGAGGGGCAGAAGAGAGCAGAGGGGACAAGCCACAGCAGCTGGTGGTAGCTGAGATCAGAGCGGGCGCCCAGCCCGTGGGATGTGTTCCTGCAGCCCATGCTGAGCTGCTCAGAGGGTGTATGGGCTCAGCCACATTACGGGGAGCATGGCTACCACGGACACATGTCCCTCCCAGCCAAGACCAGACTCTGTCTGCATGTCTGCATGTTTGCATCCAAGCAAGACCCAGCAATTTGGTGCCAAAGTCTGTAGGGTGGAGCTGACTGTCCCTGACAGCCATCACATCGATAGCATAGGTCCGTGACGTTGCCACCTCTTCCTCTCCTGGCCGCCTGGAGCTCAGCAGCCCTCATTGCTCCCAGCAGACACAGGCTGTGCAACATCTCAGGCTCTGCCTTGCTCTCTGGAGAGGGATGGGGAGGAGAAGGGGAGGAAGGGAGGCTGTCATGACTAGTCCCTTTCAAAATGCTGATGGTAGTTTTGGGGTTTGAGAGGAGCCCTCAGGAGGCAAATCTGAAGTCAGATGGGTTTCTTAATGAACCCTTGCATGGCTTTAGTAAGGCACTTCTGGGAAGAACTGATTAGACATAGTAACTCGATTTCAAATACTAAGATTAGACAATGATCTAAAGATAGCTATAGTTACAGGGCTCTGTGGCATATCAAAGTTAAGTAAGGCAGAAAGGATATTTTTGTCAAAAATCAATATTATGACAAAGAGGTTAACCATAAAGAGAGTGACAAAAAGCTGTACAGCCCTAGGGTGCAGCGCAGTGGTTAGTAATCTGATTCCCTTTGGGGGAAGGGAACAAAATGATTAAGTGATCTTTGAAAATATTAAGATCTATGGTCTGACTTCCTAGAATAATGTGATTAATATTTTTTCCTACTTATTATGAATATCCTCTCTGCCCTTCCCCCACAAAAAAGAGATATTCAAATTTTTAAAGCTAAAGAATAAAAATAGAAGACGTTAAGAGAGCACACCCTGGGGGGGGAGGGAGGAAGGAAGGGAAGAAGGGAGGGAGGAAGGGAGGGAGGAAGGAAGGAAGGAAAATTTGGGAAATGCAGAGCTGATGAAAGCAGGCCACCTTTTCTAGCTTTTCTCYAGAACTGCTGAGCATTCCTCCCATTGCTTTCTGCTGCCAAACAAAACCTCCTCTCTTGCACCTGGAGGAGGGGAATGGGAGCAGCTGGCTGCTAACCCAAAAGCAAGCAAGAGAAGCAGCAAGAGATTACAAGACCAAACAGAAGCAAAAGTATATGTCCCTTAAATGCCAATAAAATAATATTTACATACATGCATGTAAGAGATTGTGTGTGTGTGTATACAGATATACATATATATAAAACATATGCTTGCACACCTGTACATATACACACACAGAGCACAGCTAAATGATCGGTACTGTGTGTACAATTCTGATGTCATAGGTTGCTACACAGGTCTATATGTTGTCAAGTTTTGTGATCACAATAAGAAGGTTCCTGGTTTTCCTTACTACTCTTTAAGACATACCGTTTCCTCCAAAAGGATGTTTCTGGTTTTGCTAACACTCTTTCTGATACACCTTTCTGGTAGTATGACTAATGGCTCCATTAGCACAAATAAGCTGTGTTTTCTTTTTATTATGCTCTGAAACCAGTTCCTCTCGAGGTTGCATTTAAATTGATCAATATGTGGTCATCTGTGTTTGCAGCCCTCTGGCCTGGTTTCATCTTGTGTTTGTTCACTCTAGTGGAAGGTTATATGCGTACATGCTTATAAACCCTTCCTCACTATGGGGTTTTAATACCTGTTTACAGCAATGTTAAAGGTAGTTATCAAGCTTATTTACTTAGATTCATTCAATTCTCTTCAGACTACGACACCTCTGACAACCTGAGCTGCTGCATACCCCTCCCTGTTTTTTCTTTGTGGAAAATTTGCACAGCTTGACCAGAGCAAATCCTTCCAGAGTGTTTTTGTTTCAGTCAGAAAGGATTGACTTTGGTTACAGACAGATGAACAATTGCTGTGCCCTAAGTGCATCAGTGGGTCCCCGGTAACCACCTTTAGGCATGTTCATACCTACGCAAGGTAGCTGAGAGGCTGCTGCGCATTTCCCACGTGCTACGGGCACAAACATTGCCGCAGGAGGGCTGACACGCTGTGAGTCCACACCCTGCTTTACCTCACTGCAGCGTGTTCGTCCCTCCCTCCCTTACACTAGATTAGCTTAAATAGCGTAAACTGTGGGAAGCAGCTTGCCCCAGTTCTATCAAGGAAACTGGAGAACCCATTTTATAGAGGGGCAGGGTTGCTTGACTGTGCTACCAGCACACACCCAGATTTCAGTAGATGTAGTTAGTGATTTGTGGATAGATTTGATTGAAATCATGCCGATTTAGGTTTAGGTCAGACATTCATGATCAAGAATAAGAATGCTATAAATAAAAAGAAGACCATCTATAGAGGAGACTGCAGCAGGGTAACAGAATCAGGTCCAAATCACACCTGGAAGCTTGTTTTTTCAATCTGGACCATAGTTTAACTGAGTGAAACTGAGCTGTGAAGCTGATGCTGGGCTGTGATTCACACTCCTTTTATTAAAAAAACTTTGCCTTTTAGATTGCTATTTCAGTTTTCTTTTCTTCCTATTTGTTTCCTCCATCTTCCTATTTTTTCCTTCCTTTGCTGCATTTTCTCCTCAGTGTCTCACTGATGGGAGAAGTACTGTGCCAATTATCTAATAAAATTCTGGCAGAAATTCAATCACACTCAATATGTATGACATTTTAAAAAAAAATCTAAATTATGATTGAACAGTCAGGAATCTGGTTATCCCAATAGCAATAAAATATCAAACTTCCTTTTGTTAACACTCTTGTCTTCAGAAGGGAGTGGGAAAGGACACAAAGGTGATTTGGGTAAATGCMATTATCCAAATATATTTATAAAAGACAGATCTTTTTTCCCCACCACCCACCTCCTGTAAGACAACGTATCTTGAGCTCCACTTGTCAGTACCCCCAGAGTCACTGCTGACAGTGCATATTACCACTGTGGAACCCAAAACTGTTTTAAAGAGTTCTGCTCAAAAAACTGAAATTGCTGGTGTAACTCACTACTAGGTGCCCGACATACAGTGGTGAATTGGAGACAGCCCAAAGTTGCCAGGTAGCTGAGTCTGTGCCACGATGGGCACCAGAGGGAAGGTGGGGTTTGCTCCGGAGAACATTGTGCACTCAAGTATTCAATCACAGATTGTCATCTCTACTTACAGAATACTTCAAGTACAAACACAGCTTAAATAGACCCGAAGGGTATGTCAAAATGGTGCAACTACCAGCCATCACAGCTTCCTGATGCTAAAGAGATCTTCTCCTGGCCCTGTCAACTCTGGGTGGCCCTGAGGGCAGGACTGCCCCGGAAGAGCCCTGCTTGGGGCCAACCAGGGGAGAGCGAACCCTTCTCCAGCCCTCAGAAACCCCGATCCCACCACACCTGGCAAAACACGTGGCCCCAGACAACAAGCAGGGAGTTTAGCCGTCAGTGGAAATACGTGTGGTGCTCATGAATGCTGACGGTCCACCCGGTAAAGCAGAGAGGCTCCCCCCGTTGCTTGCGGCACAGCTCTAGTACAGGGACTGACTGCAACTTCTCTGCAAAGTGTAAAGCTGTTAAGAAAATGTCAGAAAAAGACAGCTCAGTGACCACATTTTTCAATCTTAACTGGCAAGTGAAAAGAAACATTAATTGTCTGTTTATGTCATCTCCTCCCACAGCTGACTGATGCAGAATACAGTTTAAGGTGGCATTAAAATGTAAGGTGGGTGTTATAATTTGCCTGAAGTACTTTAGCATTTTTTAGGTTTTGTTCCAGAAATCATCTAAAGATTGCCATTCTACCGATGTCCTTGTAAGTCACCTACATCCTCTGCCATTCAGTACGGGAGTGTACAGCCCCGTGATTTACATAGTGTTTCCAGCAATGACAGTGCCTTAGTACACGATGTTCATTGTTTTGCATAAAAAGCGTATCAGAGGCAGGTAAGTACCAGTCTGGTACTCTGCAAACCTCAGAGCCAAATTCTGCCCCGGGTTCATCAACGCCTCCCACCCCCACCCTGCTTTCACTGCCATGGGAGCTGTGCACAGGCAGCGATGCTCAGACTGCATGGCTGGTGCCCACCATGCTTTTCTGGAGGTAGATTTCCAGATCCGTATTTAAAAACACAGGAACTTGCTTGATACTCCTTAAACAGGCATTTTTCTGGCCTCCTGGCTTCACCTGATTAGTTGAAACTCGGCATCTCGCTGCTTTTTTTGCAGCACTGATGGGTCCTTTGCAGCCTGAAACAGCTTTTCCAAGGCCTGAGTATGTCCGTGCCTCCTCCTGCAGCACTGAGATGCTCTGGCTGAGTGCCCCAAACCTGCTGGTGCCACGGTGAGTGCAGGAGGGTACAAAAGAGCAGCTCACAGCAAACCAAATCAAGAGCAATCTTTTCCCGTGTATGAATCACCACTCCTGCCTGCGCTCGCACAAAGGAAACAGCTGAGGCCACAAATCAGGCAACTTAATAGGTCATTGCATTCTCCAAGTATTTCCCTTCAAGCTTTTCTCTAAACAACACAGAAGAAATGTCTGATCACATTCCCTTCATTAAGGGACACAAACGAAGTGAGTAAATCTGCCAGAATATGCCCTCCACTCACTGGCCAGTGAGGTGTAACATCCAGATCCTGTTAATGTCACTTACAGTAATGTCACCACCAAAAATGTTCAGGTTTGTGAACTGACTGGGTTTTTTTTTCCAGACAGGCAGCTGATAATGGAGGGATTTGCAAAAGTCCTGCTTCATGCAAGCATAAAGACAATTAGATCTAATTATGTCTGTGGCAGTAGATACACCATACTGCACCCAGAAAGGGGGGGAGTGTTCCCCCTGAGGATCACCTGGTGCTGCCCAGTGCAGCGCTGACTGGTGGTGCTGTGCCGGCTGAACCGGCACTGATGGGCTGCGTCCATTATACCCACCCTGAAGTTGTGTAAAATTTACTTTTGGCTCCCTGCTAGGCTGCCTTTCACCATTTCGCTGCTGGGGTGGGAGCCGTATCGGCTTTGGCAGTGCCCTGGCGAGCGAGCTGTAGGTCTGTGGTCTCTCTTCAAACAATTCCCACCCCAGGAAATGTCCCATCGTCCCCTTGTTTCACCCTGCTCCTCCGAAATCCCCCTCCTTCTGCAGCCCCTGAGGGGTCAAGCCAACTAGGGACTGAGGGGTGAAACCAAAATTTCCACCCCTCTCCACACACACTCTTCTCTGCCTGCTTGTGCCCCTTACACACATGCTCAGGACCCCGCAGGGCAGAGGAGCTGTTGCCTCCACCGCGCACGGAGCAGTTTTAGGGCACTGAGCAGAGCAGGTCCAGCCTTTGGTCAAAGCAGAAAAGGAGTGGGTGTTGGGCCATCCCTGGTAAAAATGTAAAAGGAGAAAGCATCAATGTGTAAGTGAAATTCAAGTCCATAATTTCTAAGACTGCGAGTCCTAAGAGGTTCTTCCCAAGAAAACCTAAATCCACTACATGTCAGGGGAAGGATTTTTTAAATACAAGTCTCAGGTATCCTGTTGTTGAAACCTTTAGGTTGCAAAGGAGATCTCCACAGCATGCAGTACAGTTTCATACCCATTAGGGTCCATCAGAATGCTGAATAGTTGAGGGCATGTAAAATTATCATAAAGTGGCTTTTATATGCCATTACATCTGTTTTTCTGGAAGCATCTCTTCATCACGGAAATGTCCCCAATGCCATTTATGTTACAGCCGGTGAAAGGTCAGCTTTATGTTCTTCTCCTGAGTTGTACTTTTCAAACCAGCACTTATTAGAGCAGAGATGGGAAGAAAGCAGGGCCTTTTACACAGAGCATGCACAGTATTAATGGAACTGCTTACCCAGACAGAGATAGGAATTGCCACAACAAGACTTACAAATGGTCAGGTGAATTTAGCTCTATGTCTCTAATAGTGGGCTATGCTAGATGGACTAAGAAAGAGGCATAAAAACCCTGAGGTGTGCCAATATGTTTTCCTCTAGCCAATTCACTGAATGATCCCACTGGGGTTTTATTCTTTATTTTATTGTACAAAACTATTTTAGTAAGCAAACAGTAACATAAAAAAAAGCAAAAATGCCATTATTTTACATACCACTTTCTTAGCATAAAAACCAGCCACATGAGATCCACAGAAGAAAGAAGAAAAAAAAAACCTGGCCGGACAGCCGTGCCCAGAGAGTTGTGGTGAATGGAGTTAAATCCAGTTGGCGGCCGGTCAYGAGCGGTGTCCCCCAGGGCTCAGTTTTGGGGCCAGKCTTGTTCAATATCTTTATCAATGATCTGGATGAGGGGATTGAGTGCTCCCTCAGTAAGTTTGCAGATGACACCAAGTTGGGCAGGAGTGTTGATCTGCTCGAGGGTAGGAAGGCTCTGCAGAGGGACCTGGACAGGCATGGCCAACTGCATGAGGTTCAACAAGGCCAAGTGCCAGGTCCTGCACTTGGGTCACAACAACCCCATGCAACGCTACAGGCTGGGGGAAGAGTGGCTGGAAAGCTGCCCGGTGGAAAAGGACCTGGGGGTGCTGGTTGACAGCCAGCTGAATATGAGCCGGCAGTGTGCCCAGGTGGCCAAGAAGGCCAACGGCATCCTGGCCTGTATCAAAAATAGTGTGGCCAGGAGGACTAGGGAAGTGATCGTGCCCCTGTACTCGGCGCTGGTGAGGTCACACCTCGAATACTGTGTTCAGTTTTGGGCCCCTCACTACAAGAAAAACATTGAGGTGCTGGAGCGTGTCCAGAGRAGGGCAACGAAGCTGGTGAAGGGTCTGGAGAACAAGTCTTATGAGGAGCAGCTGAGGGAACTGGGACTGTTTAGCCCGGAGAAAAGGAGGCTGAGGGGAGACCTTATTGCGCTCTACAACTACCTGAAAGGAGGTTGGAGTGAGKTGGGTGTCAGTCTCTTCTCCCAAGTAACAAGCAATAGGACAAGAGGAAATGGCCTCAAGTTGCGCCAGGGGAGGTTTAGATTGGACATTAGGAAAAATGGCTTTACTGAAAGAGTGGTTAAACATTGGAACAGGCTGCCCAGGGAAGTGGTGGAGTCACCATCCCTGGAAGTATTTAAAAGATGTGTAGATGAGGCGCTTAGGGACATGGTTTAGTGGGCATGGTGGTGTTGGGTTGACGGTTGGACTCGATGATCTTAGAGGTCTTTTCCA
Source organism: Phoebastria nigripes (assembly GCA_035582835.1). NCBI lineage: Eukaryota > Metazoa > Chordata > Aves > Procellariiformes > Diomedeidae > Phoebastria > Phoebastria nigripes. The sequence goes on along the minus strand of JAYKAV010002835.1, from coordinate 2,579 downwards.
ACCTTTATGATTCTATGATTCTATGAAATGCTCTTTTCAGAGCACACGTACTGATTATCTGGGGTGCTGTAGCTTTTGCTTTTGTGCTTTTCAGTACAGCTTTTCTGGTGACATTTACTTCCACACTATAGGTGAGGATAGTCCAAAAAATCCAGTGACTCAAGGTGTGAGAACAGGAGCTGGTATTACCATTACTGACAAACCGTAGGGATTCAGCAGCAGTCCCAGTTTGGATGCTGAATGTCCAGGCTTGGTCAACTGAGCCGTTTTGTGAGGTGAGAGCTGTGTACAGCTTCCTCTCATGTGCCAGCATGGATTTGATACAGAAAAATTTCTGGAGCCCTTTCTTTACAACTGACCAAAAGCATACACAGGTGAGGGGGAAGAAGGCAGAATAGAAACATTTGTTTTCCAGCTGAGAACCCAAAAATCATGAATCAGCTCCCTTTTCCCTCTTTCCCCATTCACTGTATAGAATTAAAAGCCAAGGTATTTTAGCTAGTAGCAAGTCAGGTCTTTTCGCAAGCCTCTCCTGCCTGACCATCTAGGCACGCAGTTCACAGTTTTCTTCACATGCAGCTAGACATATCCTTGCTGAGAAAGGAAGATGAAACGACTAATTGACTGGTGATGTTCTTCTATTCCCATGATTTTCATAAATCCACATGAATGTAGATCCTGGTGCTACCTGGGCGCTGGTGGCCCAACTGAAGTGTGCAGGCGGAGGAAGAAGATGGGGGAAAAGGGCAGGGAAGGGGCTGTCCCTCAGACCTGCCAGTGGCTCGGTGGCCGYTTGAGGATGAAACTCCAGTTTACATTAGTCTCATTTCATCTTTGATATTTGCTGACTCTCTTTCAATGAAATGTCCCCCCTTTGAGTTTAGACAGGCAAAAAGACATGTGGTCCCTGAAAATCACAGGACATAATGGTTTCTTAGAATAATTGTTTACCTCTCTGGGAGCTCCAGTAGGATTTTGCTCACAAGGTTTCCATGGCCAGCACAGCAGCTGGTCAGAGACGGGTTGTGTGTTGTATTAAAGCTGAGAGGAGCTTTGCCAGCCCCCACCACAGTCTTCACTCTGAATCGCAAAGAGCTGCTAGCAACCTGCATTAATCAAAGTTATCCATGTACCTTTCCAATGCCTGCCTCGAATCTGTAATTCCCACAGGGAGACTAAGCCAAAATCTTGCTAAGGTAGTAAGGTAGCCACCTTATGTTGATCCAGTACAACAAGGAGCAGATTATCTGCTACAGCTGGCAACCATCACAACTCAGTGTTCACCTTATGAGCCACTTCCCACCACAGTGAAAAGAGGCAAACACAGGTCCCTAATTACTGCTTGATATAGCACACAGATCTCCATTCACCCAAGATCTATGGTAAAATCCTCTACAACCACTTTTAAAAAAAAATCCTGTCAGTTCATTCATTTCTGATATTTCCAAATGACAATTTTTCTATCATCTGATTTAGCTTTGCCTCTGTCCTGGTTCCGGCTGGGACAGAGTTAACTTTCTTCCCAGTAGCAGGTGTGTGTGTGTGTGTGTGTGTGTGTGCTGTGTTTTTGGTTTGGTATAATAGGAGCATTGATGGCCCATTGATGTTTTGGGTGATGCTTGCACCAGGCACTTTTCGGCCTCCCATACCCTGCCAGGTGCATGGGAAGCTGGCGGGGGGAGCAGAGCCGGGGTGGTTGACCCAGCTGGCCAATGGGGTATTCCATACCATGCGACGTCATGCTCAGTATAAAAACTAAGGGGAGGCGGGGCTCTGGGCTGCGGGACAGGCTCGCGTGTTTTTTCGGGCGCGCGTCGGTTCGGCAACGCGTCGGTTCAGCGGGTGGTGAGCAGTTGCATTGTGCATTGCCTGCTTTGTGTATTCTATTGTTGTTGCTGTTACCACTGTTATTATTACTGTTCTACTTTGTTTTATTTCAAATATTAAACTGTTTTTATCTCAACCCGCGAGTTTTCCTACTCGTGCCCTCCCGATTCTCTCCCCCATCCCACCAGAGTGGGGGGGTGAGCGAGCGGCTGCGTGGTGTTCAGGTGCTGCCAGGGTTAAATCACGACAGTCCTTTTAGGCACCCAACATGGGGGATGAAGGGTTTGAGATAACAACAGATTAACTAGAGCATATTAAGGAATTTGTATCTGTTAACAGTTGTTGGTCACCATATTAGTTTATCTGACCTACATCATGCTCTTGTTTTTGCTGTACATGTTAAAGATTGGTGCTGGTTTCTGCGGTCTGCTGTGCTCTGCAGTGATTAGTGATGTTTTTCCGGGGAGATTTGTTATTAAAACGCTGGCATTGGGCATTATTTGGTATCTGGGTGTTGTACTGAAGCCGTTATTATACTTTGGGTACCACCTCTTGGAGACAATTAGCAATTATACCTCTTCCTCTGAGGAGCTTTTTATGGAGGAAGTACAGAATGGCACCTTCCTTTATGAGGTTTTCTCCTTTGTTACAACAGCTTGTCAGTACCTTGAACATCCTTGGGTAGTTAAGATATATCTGTTGGTATTTCTTGGGAATATTGTTTTAGTTTTGTCTAAGGTTAATAAGCAATT
>JAYKAV010002834.1:823241-860218 GCA_035582835.1 Phoebastria nigripes | reverse complement strand
CATTGTGCATCACTCATTTTGTATATTCTATCATTATTATTATTATCATCATTATTTTCCCTTCCTTTTCTGTTTTATTAAACTGTCTTTATCTCAATCCACAAATTTTACTTTTTTTTTTTTCGATTCTCTTCCCCATCCCACTGAGGGGAGGGGGGAGTGAGCGGCTGTGTGGTGTTTGGCTGCCTGCCAGGTTAAACCACGACAGGGAAGAAATGGTTATATTGAGTCTTGAGGAAAGAAGAAGGGAGACTTTTCTACAGATACATATGTGGAAGCTAGAGAGAAGAAGAAAATGAACTTTTCATAACACACAAGTAGGCATAGGCTTAAATTACAGAAAATCAGATTAAAAAGACATCAAGATATTTTCAAATACTAAGGATATCCAAACTCTAGAACAGTTTAATAAGGAGTAATTGAATTTCTCACTTCAGAACTTGTTAAGAACAGGTTGGAAAAACATATTTGCTGGACACACAAGTATACCCAACTTTGCCTTTGCACAGGCTGAATGAGCTGAATGAACTCTCAATGTCACTTCTGTTCATATTTCTTATGATTTCTGTGGAAGTGTCAAACTTCTAATTTGTTTATGAGCTCAGCCAAGCAACCAAGCATGTATTTTAAAATATTTGTTTGATGTAACATTTTTCAAATATGGTAAAATATTTCAAAGTTTAAAAATAAATGAAATATGACATGTACCTACCCAGTATTTCTTTTACAAAATGGCTAAAAGTTAATCTCTTCTTATTTCCCAGCGCAGATGTAGATGCATGAATTAAAGTAAGTTTCTAGGGTAATATTTAGAGAACATCTCAGCTAAACACTCAAACAAAGAAGTAAATTCCACACCTTCACAGAAAGTAACATTTAGGTAAGTAAAATGTGTAGGAACGTGAGTGACTTTCCACAGTGTATGGAAGAAAACAATTGTTCCTTTTGGAAGTTTAAAATAAGAAGTCAGGAAACAAAAATTTTTCTGTCTCCTGATTTATTTCAGTAACATTTAAAAAATAACCTAAAATGAAATCAGCTTGATTTATCTTGCCTATATGAGCACTGAAAGTGTACAAATCATAATAAAATAATATAACATGATGATCTCCAGAATTCTGCTGTGTTTAGGGGAAACGTGTTAAAAGGGATGGGAAGTTCTCCTTTCTTATCTCTATTGTTTTCAGCTGCCAGCAGACTCTGCCTGATACCAACTCCATTTGAATCATATTTTTAAACTTTATTTGCATCCACAAGGGACAAATATTGAGGGAAAATTCTGGCTCTACTCAAATAAAGGGTAATTTGTGTCACTGTGTATACAAACAAGCCCACATATTTTTAAACAATGAAACTGACATTCTGACCTCAGTATATGACCCATGTCTCCATAGTATCTATGCCTTAATTTGTCTTATAGCTCAAGTATTTCACTTTATTGCCAATGCTTTATTTTTTATGAACATCATATCTTTATCTGGTTGAATGTGTTCTATTTTATTGTAACTTAGCTTCTCATGCTTTAAAAGCTTGGACCAGATAGTGTTAGTCTGTTGGAATGACTCATTTTCAGTAAAGTAAAGAGAACAGGCTTTCCTTATGTCACTTCATAAATATTTAATCATAATCATTCACAAAAGCAATGTACATACCAAGGAGGCCTAATTTGGGCACTGGTGATTTTCTGGCTCTTAATTCTATTGACTTTGACTGCTGAGGATTATTAGCCAACCTTCTTTAAGGGACATGATGTTCCTTATATCTGTTTCACTGAAGTTATGCCTGTCTTTGTATATTGAAAAAGCTATTTCCAATGCTAAATATTACAGTACTTTCTTCACAGAAAGCATCTCCGCATTCATTAGCGTCTCTGGGAATCTTCTCCAAGATAGAATTCCAGAACTTTACTCTAAAACACTAATTGGTGTTAAATCTGTGACAGAGAAAATAAAAAAAAAMCCCTATTCCTTTTCAGATATTTCTATTAACATCATCTAAAACTATATATATTCACCTGTAAGCCTAAAGCATGCAGTAAACCAAGAACCTATAACTTCAGGTCTCAGAACAGCAGATGTGATTTCTAAGTAAGCAAACACTGTTTCCAAATATTTTCTTGGCCCATCCGTACTGAGTAGATGCAGGGCTTCACTGAGTTTATTGAAGTTAATGGAAGTCTTCACTGATCTACCAGCCTGAGATTCTAACTAAGGGCAACCACAGGGGAGAAACAGTTGAAAAGGAAATAGGGTTTTATGAGCTCTTTATGATTCTGTCTTCTGTGCCTGCATGCACATCACTGTTCAGCCTGAGTACCGTGACCTTCTCTGTCTTTTCTCCCKGTCCTGCCTAAAAAGTTTTTGATGAGCAACACAATTTCCCAGTCTACAGATTCATTATGAATGAATAAAAATGTTTTGTTAGAATCCCTTTAGACCCATCCATGAGCATACCAGTCACTTGTCTTTCCCCTGTAATCTTTTAAAGATAAACCATGGCATTCAAGGTGAAGTCGCTTAATCTTACGCCTCAGCTCCCTCCATGTGAACTGATCCTCTCTACTTTAAAGAGAAGTTTTACAACTAATATGGGTTTCCTTTTGCTCTGATTCTCCTGACTGATTCCCTCCCCACAAGTTTTGCATTGACAGTTGTTACCACCAGCAGAAATGTGGGGTGCACTGTAGCCTACAGTGCATGCCCGTAAGAGCAGCCCTTTGTTGCTTGTGTCATTATGCAAAAGCAAGTAACAAGAGTTCAGGTTAAGGAGAGCAACCTCTGTATCCTGCCTACCACCAATGACTGCTAAAACACCAATCTGTCACTAGAAACTACTGACACTGCTGGTCTAGGCCTAGTGGGTAGCTTAAAGGCTTCACAAAGGGTTTTGGTGCACTCTGCTCTCACCTGTAACCATCGGTAGCTCACGTACAGCTTGAGCCCACAGTGTGAGCCGAGGGATTCCAGGCCATTGCTCAAGACAGTCCTGACTGTCCGTATCACTGTGGTGTGGCCAGAGCAAGCGCTCGTAAGTGGCATATCGTTCACGCTCACGCTGTGCTCACATGTACCAGGTAAGGCTCATGCCTGCTCATCCTGCTGCTTTCTGTTTGTGGCGCCAAGCAGTGTGAGTGCCTGTAAGCCATCATACCCCTGCTTCCGCTCACACGCACCCCTTGTTTTAGAGCAACAAACTGTCGCAGTCTTTGTACATGACTGTGGGCAAGTAATTCAGTGTCTTCATGAAACCATGTGGGCTGCTCTATGGGTGATTGTAAAAGGGAAGGAACAGGGATTCTAGAATTATTAAAAATGCATAGAACAAATTGGAGGCTGCATTGCCCAACCCTATAAATGATCCAAATGGCTAGTTTTACTTCATCAGGTTTTCCAAGATTTTCTGTTCTTTTCAGTCTACGTATTTCTAGCTTTAAATCTCTTTCAAGATATTTTCTCCTCACCTACCTATTCAAACGTAAATTTAAACATGGAAAGTTTCTTCATTTCCAAACCTCTCCACAAGCATGTCCATGAACAGGAGTTTCTTATTCGTCATTATTACCTTGGCATATGCAACACAGAGCGACCAGAGCAACATGGAGCTTGCTGTCCTCATAAACTCCCTGAATACCAGTAAGGAAACAGTTTAAATTCTCTTTTTCACTATCAGTATAGCATATAAATGTCTGAGAAGCCAATATAAAATACAATATCTAGTTATAACAAGGAATATGAAGGATGGACACATTTTTTGCAAATTAATCTAAAATCACTTAGAAGTAATTGTGAGGGGTGGTTAAGGACCCACCAGAATACGTGGTCATGGAAGGTTTCTATACTTTATCCTGGTTTCAGTACAGCTCTGCATATGCCAGGTAGATACACAATCATTACTGACCAGGAAAACAGCTTCTGTGGAAATGAGCCTAACCTGTGATGGTTTAGACACAAGATTAAGGTGCTTAAAAAAAAGAAAGCAAGCTTGAAAGCTGAATAGTAAGTCCATATGGAGGTCACCCCCATCCACTTGCATAAGCACAAAGCTATCACTTAGGATGTTCTGGTATAGCTGAAAAGCATACAACCCTCAGAGAAAATATCTTAAGTTCAGGGTTCACAGCTAGCATAAGTACAAGAGTGAATGCCGTTATGAAAGACTGAATTTCTTTCTTGGTTTTGGTCAGACTGAAAGATTTTCTTTTTACCATAATCTTTTCCTTCATTTAATTCTCTACTGATTTCAATTAATTCTCAACAGGTTTGCACCTCCAGCTGAGGGGTTTTTTAGACTGTTTTTCAAGGTTTCAAATCCAATGAAAACCCAAAAGAGCAATAGCAAAAAATTGGCTATGTGCTAGGAAATGCTATAATCTGTCACTGTGAAATTTCTTTAAAGTCTCCTTCTTCACAGATGGGCAACAGTGGATCTAAAAAGCTGGTTAATGATTCTCATGAAATGCTTTGCATTCAAAATTGTTCTGAAAGGTTAATTAAAAAATGTGTCCTTCTATAGGAAGGTGACAGAGGGAAGATATCATGGCTAAGGAACTGCTCTGCAATATCAAGGATGTATATGTGGCTAACTTTTGTCTCAGACTCCCTATGAGATCTTGAGCAAGGCAACTGCTTGATCCCTCTCCTATCTGTAAATGTATGATAAGGCCTGTCCTGTTTTCTATGGTTTAGTACAAATAAATTTATTAGTACAATACTTGTGAATGCCAGGAAAGGCCTGAAAACAGACAGGCACTTGTGCTCATATTACATAACTGTCTTGTTTCTAAATAAGCGTCAATACTAATAATGACAACAATGCACAAAATCTTTGCTTACATAATTTATATCTACTTTCAAAAAAGGAGAGTTTTTTTATTTTTGAGAGTTTGCTTTATTGTAAAATTACATAACCTGAAGCATTTATAACACCTCAGAAATCTTGAAAATAGTGATGTTCAACTCAATCAGATAATTATGAAAATCCCATCTTAATACCTGCTACTACGCCATCTGAATATTTAACTCCAATAACTCTTATGCCAAATGTTAAAGCGAAATAACATTTTTAATTGGGAGAAGGCTTCTAGAGGTCTATTAAAAGGTAACAAAAGATCAAAGAATGCTGTTTGAATAGGCCACAGGAATGATCGGGGCAGATTACTTATTTGATTAGCTAATTCCTGTACAGCTTGAAGTCAGGAGGAGGTCAAGTGTTTTATGCAAAATCACACAGGAAGACCAATGTGAAATACAATTAGAGCTGCATACAACTGAACATTTTCCTAACACACTCCCTCTTATAATCTACAATCTAGGGTATCTACATGTGCTATTCATGACTACTGTTAACATTTACAAGTATTAAAAAGAGAACTCTTTGCAGATAAAAAAAAATAAAGTTGTTTTTTTCATATACACTTTTATACCTTTCCACTCTATAAAATTTTAGCTTCTGTAGTGGTTTTCAAATCTATAACTTCTTCAAATATGAACTGAAAAACTTATTATGGCAGCTTAGATCACTGCAATATTGCTCTTGAAAATGAGCCTGCAAGGGAAATGAGTTTCCGAAGAAAAATAATTTAAATGTAATGAAGACTCTTAAAAAAAGCAATTTCTTTTCCTCATTCCCTCCAACTCATACTCTCCAAAGGGCAAAGTTTTTGCCATTATGAACGACTTGTAATTTGTATGTGTGTTCTGCTAGCTGTTGCCCGGGGTCATCATTAGCGTTTTGGTTCTTTTAACTACAGTCTCAAAGGTTTGCACAGAGTTTCTTTCTGGCACAAGACTTTAGACCTCAGCTAAGGGGCTTTGAAAGGCTGCTAAGAATTGGGGGGAAAAAAAAAAGAGACATGGAACTTCAGAGTTACTGCKCTCTCAGCAGTTTTTTTACAACTTGCCTGGGTATAAATCCCAATATTCCCAAGTATCAGGCAGGGAAACTGCRTAAGGAATATTCTCTGAAACTTTCTGAGTTCTGTGAAAGCTGTGCAGTCTATGGCTAAGAACCTACTAGTATTTCAGGAATTCCCTCCATTTCCATTATTCTAGCTGTGAGCCGCTGACTGGTTGATTTATCACGTTTACCTCTTGCATATGTTGAGTGTGAAAACGCATAAAAGTAATTTCATAACTTTATGAAATATTAATGAAAGCAGGAATCAGCAGACAAGAGTCATTGATTTATAGTCAAAACCTGCTGCAGTTTGCAGAAGTGTAACTGCTCCTTTTGAATCCTGAACATCAGATGAATGCTAGATTACCTAAAGTGTTTCAGTTATCTGAAAGTATAGAAAAGTTGTATCTGAGCTCTAATCTCACTTTGCTGAAAAATACTATATTGTATCAATATTTCTTAATAAGAAGTACAGGAAAAGAGAAATAAAAAAAATAATGTGAATCTATAGCTTTATCAAGTTAAAAATTGGCAGTTCTTTTGTAGCTCTGAAATGCTGCATATCTTAAAAGAACTGCTAAGTACTCACTGGAAATTCATGGGCTGCAGTTGTAAGTAAATCAGGTCTGGTAGAGCTGGCATTTGCTTGAAGCTAGGGGAATAAGCAGAGAGTAATCACCAACAGGTAAGTTTGCCAAGAATAATGTAGAAAAAGTATATTGCCTACCTTAATCACTGTAATTTTTGAACGAACTCATTTGGTATTTTGGTTCTACTTGATGATCTATTGCTTTAAAACGTCTGAAATTTCTCCTCTGAAAATACTAGGCATCTTGTCACAGTGCCTTTTTAACCAGGACTTTGAAGAGTGGTCAGAGTCTGTCTGCCAGCCCTTGATTGAAGGAATAGTGTTGTTGATAGCAAATGATAGCAATGAGTTTCTATCCCAGTATTTTAGCGAGTATTAACAGAACCCTGTGAAACAGTTTTCATAGAATCACAGAATCACAGAATGGTTTGGGTCAGAAGGGACCTTGAAAGATCACCTGGTTCCAACCACCCTGCCATGGGCAGGGACATCTTTCACCAGATCAGGTTGCTCAAAGCCCTGTCCAACCTGACCTTGAACACTTCAAGGGATGGGGCATCCACAGCTTCTCTTGGCAACCTGTTCCAGTGTCTCACTGTCCTCATTGTAAAAAAATTCTTCCTTATATCTAATCTAAACCTACCCTCTTTTAGTTTAAAACTGTTACGCCTTGTCCTATCACTACAGACCCTGGTAAAAAGCCAGGCTTTCTTATAAGCCCTCTTTATGTATTGAAAGGTCTCAATAAGGTCTCCCTGAAACCTTATCTTTTCCAGGCTAAACAACCCCAACTCTTTCAGTCTTTCCTCATAGGAGAGGTGTTTCAGCCCTCTGATCATTTTACTGGCTCTCCTCTGGACCTGCTCTAACAGGTCCATGTCTTTCTTGTGCTGGGGACCCCACCCAGCCACTCCACCATAGAAGGCCACCATATTAGCCAGGCACAATTTGCCCTTTGTGAAGCCATGTTGGCTGTCTTTAATCACCTCCCTGTCATCCATATGCCTTGACATAGCTTCTAGGAGGATCTGTTCCATGATCTTACAGGCACAGAGGTGAGGCTGACTAGTTGGTAGTTCCCAGTTTTGTAAAAGCCTCCCTCAGTTAACTAAATTTCATTATAATGTTGTACTCTACAAGCTCTCCAATCCTCACAGCATCCTTCTGGACAAGTTGTCCAACTGTGGCATGAGAGTGTTTATGGTGTGCTGAGTGAAGAACTGGCTGAAGGGCAGAACTCAAAAGGTTACAGTGTATGGGCCTACATCTGGCTGGCGACCAGTCACCAGCAGTGTTCCCCAGGGTTCAATTCTAGGGCCAGTTCTGGTCAATATATTTATCAACGATCTCAGTGCAGGAGTTGAATGCACCATTAGCAAGTTTGCTGATGATACCAAACTGGGAGGTGCTGTTGACTCTCTCGAGGGACAAGAGGCCTTGCAGAGGGATCTAGATAGGTTGGAGCATTGGGCAATCATTAATGGCATGAAATTTAACAAGTCAAAATGCCGGATTCTGCACCTAGGATGGAGTAATGCCGGGCACAAGTATAAGCTGGGAGAGGAGTGGCTGGAGAGCAGCCCTGCAGAACGGGATCTGGGGATGCTGGTCAGCAGCAGGCTCAGCATGAGCCAGCAGTGTGCCCTGGCAGCCRAGAGGGCAAACCGCATCCTGGGGTGCATCAAASACGGCATAGCCAGCCGGTCAARAGAGGTGATTATGCCGCTGTATTCAGCGTTGGTGCAGCCTCACCTCGAGTACTGTGTGCGGTTCTGGGCCCCACAATTTAAGAAGGATGTGAAGGTMCTYGAATGTGTCCAGAGGAGGGCAACAAAGCTGGTGAAAGGGCTGGAAGGAATGTCCTATGAGGAGTGGCTAAGGACTCTGGGCTTGTCTAGTTTGGAGAAGAGGAGGCTGAGGGGCGACCTCATTGCTCTCTACAGCTTCCTGAGGAGGGGCAGTGGGGAGGGAGAATTGGTCTCTTCTCCCTGGTATCCAGTGACAGGACGCATGGGAATGATTCAAAGTTGTGCCAGGGGAGGTTTAGCCTGGACATTAGGAAGCATTTCTTTACCGAGAGGGTGGTCAAACACTGGAACAGGCTTTCTATTCTATTCTATTCTATTCTATTCTATTCTATTCTATTCTATCTTCCAAAAACTTCCTGGAAAGCCACAATTGTAACTTGTAAGAAATAGTGACAACATTTTGACATATCCAGATCACGACATAGAAAAGACAACAGAAACCTATGTCTTTTTCCTTTGTTAAGTCTCCTTTACATACCTTGGAAACTGACGCTTCTTGACACAGACCATGATCTCCTAGAGACTTTCACAAAAGAATGAACTATCTTTTAAAATGTCCCACCATTTTTTTTTGTGAAATACCTTAAACTGTAAATTTCAGAGCTTTAAGGGCTCTCCTGTGTGTCCATGTAGGAGATTAAAGTTCTTTCAAGCTGGTTGCTAAGAGAAAAAACGAAAAAAGGGCAGTTTCATTTCTGTTGTGAATCACCAGTTACACTAATAGCCTAGTATCTTCAAAAGAAAATCACTTTGTCTTATATGCTTATATAATAATCACATTTCGAAGTCAATTATGACTGGAAAAAATATTAAGTCAAAATTTCTATGCATTACATATTTTGACTTAATATTTTTTCCAATCATAATTGACTTCGAAATGTGATTATTATGTGAAGTTAATATATCAAAAGACTTTTGTTAAGGCTCACTTTGTGTGAAGCGCCTTTACATATAAAAGCTAAAACATACAAGGGAGCTACCTAAATACATCAAAAGAGGCTACATTTTTTCCTTCATTTATTCTTTTTGTTGTAGCTTCAAATGGTTGATTATAAACAGTTTACCTTTTCATTTTCATCTTTATTATCTGCCTCTCTGTATATGATTGTGATCTCTGCTGCATTAAGGTCAGTGTGTTTTGTCCACAATTGTCAGTTATATTCTCTGCAAGCATTCACCCTCTTAGGACAGACTGAACTTCAGTGAGAGAAATTAACTAACTCATACGCTGCAAGACACTTTATTAAGATTCTGGTAATAGGATAGGGAAGCATGATAGGAAGCTAAGCAGAACTTAGTCTTTCTGCAAACTCAGATGAAACCTAGAGAGACTCCCACAGGCTACAGCAGGAACCAGGTTCAGTGCTAGGAAATTTTGCAAGAGTACCATGACCAAGAAGTAGGATTACATATCTCCACTTCCTCAGAGACTCTCACCTGCTGCCCAGATACCTAACAGCTCACTGCAGGTGTCTAATCTCAGAGTGAGATGAAACCAGGCTATCAGACAGAATTTAAATATCTTTATCTTATTCACTCCTTCAGACAGTTACTTTATCATAATAGCCCCACTGAACAAAAARTCTACAATTCAAGGCTAAGTGATATGCGAAGGCAGAAACTCAAATAGCAAACAAGGCAAAACAAGGGAATGTCATTAACAATGTCTAAAAAAAGCTACTTACTTTCTTCATCTCTTTATTGTTTAGTGCGAGTTGAAGAAGGAATGTTTTCAAGTGAAAAAGAACTGGATAAAGCTTCTCTGAAGAACCGCATTATATTTGACAAACCCAAGAAACAACATTCATTTCCCTCCATCCACTGTTAGGTAGTTACACAACCAGTGCTCACTTCTGCTAGCACAAGATGTGCTAGCTGACTCATACAGCTCCCCCCTGGGGAAGGATGGCAGGTCTAATGAGCTTTTCTGGGAAGTATTTGCCTGCTTCCTGTTGCAGACTTGTTGAGGTCCGAATAAAGCAGTTCAAGTAGTTGGGAAGAAGGCAGGGGCTTAAACAGTCAAAACATTAGGCTGAGGTGTACATGCTTCCACAGTGCTCTCAACCAAGAGATGAAGTGTTCAGGGAAATAACCAAAGGAAACGTTGAGGTCTGTTAAAGTGGCCAGAGGATGCAAAAGGCTCCGAAAAGCCCTGAATCTGCTGCAGGCAGACAGACATTTTGGGCATAGCCATGAGATGATTGTTTCTGAAGATCCTTGCCCTGCCACTAGAAGAAAATTTTGCAGGGGGAGTGCATGGCCTTTCAATTGCCAGGCTYATGTCAGCAGGCTGAACTCTGTCCACCTCCCACAACAGAGATCAGAGAGGAGAATGAAAATGTCCTTTGGTGGTACACAGTGACAGTGTCTTCTCCCCATTCTGCCCTCCTCCTTGGCACACCCAGGTTTCTTCTAAATAAATCAAGCTACCAGAAGTGTCGGCATAAACCAAGAATCACTGTGCCTGGTTTGTGTGAAACTGAGTTGAATGCCTGGTTTCAAGCCACCCAAACCAAGGCTTAGGAGTTTCACAGACCTATGTTTAGTGATCATCCTGAYGTGTCATGGCTTTTGTGTTATGTTAAAATAAAAGTGAAAATTGCATGGTTACAAGGAATATAGAAAATGGTGAATTGGTAGCATAAAGAATGGCTGTTTGAGGGCTGAGGTTACAGCCATACTCATACCATAACCTGAACGAAAACAGGGAAGTTGCATGCTGTAATTGTTTTCATGCAAGCCCTTTGTATTTCAGTCTTTAGATCTCATTTATGTCTGCAAACAAAACCTACACAAATTAGATGATTCTAAAGAACGCAAGGATCCAGTTAAGTTCTGCTGCCTGCTGACACCCCTGTGCCACCGTGTCTTGTAAGTTCAAATTCCAAGAAAAGCATTAAGTACTGAAACATTTAAGAGCTCAGCATGGCTATTTTTTGTCTGATTGTTAGTGTCAGTGAAATGAGAATGAAACAGCTCCACAATATAGACTCCAGTCCTGCTGGCTGATTCAGTTTCTCCACCAACTCAGCTTTTGGGCAGGAAGTTGTCCTCTGTAATAGTCACAACTTCTTCGAGGTGTTCTGGATCAGAAGAAGGGAAACTTCAAAGTTTTGGAATCCATCTGGCAATGGTCAGGGTCAGTAAAAATAGCCTTTAAAAGAACTAATGTAACATACTTCCCCTTGGTTCCCCACTTGACTGGAGCAGGAAGACCAATGGACAAACTCTTGTGAGACAGAGCAAGACAAAGACTTTGTCTCAATTATGAAAAGATTTTACAGCTTCAATCCATTTTCATTACATCCTCAAAAAGGACTGTTCTGTTATTTCATGTTGGCCTATAATGGGTCTTTCTGGTCATCTACATCAAATCACAAAGCTCAGGAGTACAAATCATAACATTTCACTGGCAAGATAGTTCCAGCTATGGCAAAATAAGGTAATTTTATTTGACAGAATCATTTTGTACCCCTTGAAGGAGTGAACCAAATAGACTTAGCATAAGCAATGTTCTAAAGTAACACTATCCAATTATACACAAGGGGAAAAAAAAACGAAAGAACAATGCCGGCAGCAAACCCCAAAGCAATTATTTTGTTTTGGAGTTGATCCACTGTATTTTAATAAGAGTCTTTTCAATTACATAATGACCCTTCACGGTTAGCAGCAAATGTTGTTGGCTTAATTATATAAAATTTAGTTCACCTCACCAGACTGCCCACACCTCTCGAGATAAAGACCTGCGGCGTGATAAAGCATGCATGACAATTACAAATGGGTAGGCAAAGTGCACAGCAGAGCTGGCAGTATTTGTCCTGCAAAGAATGCATTTTACCAGAGCAGTTCTTAAGCTGCATATGTCAAATGTGTTATTAATGAGCACACAGCCCCACACGGAACCGCAAGCTGCAGGACAAAGTCCAAGCCAGCCACAGATTTAGGCAGGGTGGAGTGTGGTGACAAAAGGGGCTAGACTGGTTTCCATCCTCCTGTTAGCTGCAGTTTCTCTACCACAGCATCAGCAGTTGATGCAGCTGCTTTCCAGCTCCTTCAGTTCAGATGTCTGGTCTCGCTGATGGAGCCATCAAGAGAAAGCAGACACACAACAGAAGCAGCGGTAGTGTGTGTGTACCTCACCTAATGCAACCACCCAACACTTCCTCCTGCCATGTGTCCTGCCAAAGGATGGGGAGAGGAAGAGCTCACTTCTCCCTTGCCCACACCATTTGCCCCAAGCCTGCATTTGCCCCGGTGTGAAGTTTTCCTTCCTGTCCCCTGTTAGAGTCTGTCTCGTGGACGGGAGTAGATGTGCTGCAGCTCAGCTCCACGCCAACCGATGGCTCATGACTGCAGCTATCGTGCTGCTGAGCCAGAGCTAATGAGCCCTCCCGAGTGGCTGCACGTGTTAGCTCTGGCTCAGTGCTGTGGGAGCCATTGCTGTGCAGCCCCTGTCAAAGAGCCCTGAGCCTCCTCCGTTGTCCCCAGAGGATGGGGCTCTCTGCGTGGAAGGGCCACACAGCACTGGACCTCAAAAAGAATGAGGTGAATCCTATGGCATTTAAAAAATCCAACCAGTTTCAAGAGGGCTCTCACACCCTGGCACTTGTTTCCCACAAGTCTAGCAACAGAGTAAATGGCTGGTTCCTACCCCATTTTCTCCACTTCCTCCTGCAAACCCTTCTTACCTCTTCACTCAGCTAGCAGAGAAGTGTATTATTGCTTTTCCTCCTGAGAAAAGATGCTGGTAGCTAAGAAGTGCGTGCTATGAAAGCATTTCTAGGTAATTTGCTTTCAACCACCAATTCACTCCTTAAATCTTCTTCCAAATGCAGTTATCCAAAACACATCTACTATCCAGTGGCATCTGACTGCAACCTTTCATCGCCATTACTCCTCGATAATCACAAAAACAAGTCCTGCTGATCAATTTGCCACTAGCCTAAACTAGTCTTTCATTTAGAGTCACGAAGTCTAAAGCTATCAATTCTCTTTTACCTAATTTCAATTCTCTTTCCCTTAGCTCCCCGCTAAGATCTGGAAAACTGAGAGTCACTGCAGCAACTTTGAGTTTTTAATAGATGTTTCATTGGCTCATAGCCCCCATTACTCAGCCTTAGGAACTCCTTTGTCCAATTGTTTTACATCCTAGTAAAAAAAATCATTTCAATCTTTTGAATGAAAAAGGCAATACTGTATGTCTAATTGCACCCTGCAGCTCACACACCAGGTTTACTCTGAGTGATGGAGACCTGGGCTTGACTATGCAGTAAAATGGTTACATCTTTACATTCTAGAAGAACTCTCTGTAGCCATTTTAGTGACTAGAAGAATCTAGTGTTTTAGGAGGAAAGTCTTCTGCCACGGAATAAATTTTCTCTTCTGTTTAATTCCGTAGTTCAGCATTGATTATTCCAAGCTTGTTTATAATAAAGCACAGAAATAAAAYGAATTATTAGGGTTCTTTTCACAGAGTTACAATGCTCTTGAGTTACAATGTTCTCCCGAAGTCTGGTGTCTGTTTTTCTTTTTTCAATGGCAAATTTTAGATCTTTTTAGAAACATCTGGATATGCTATGGAACTGGAAGTGTTTTTCAGTCTCTGATGGATCCAAGTGCATGACTCAGTCACATCTCAGCAATACATAAAGGTCAGATCTGGCCTCATGCTATTCTCTCTTATCCTTCCACTTGTCATAATTACTTTAAGTGTTTATTAACCAAAATTTTTGGAAGTGTTTTCTTGTGAGGAAATAATGCATCCTACAATATAAAGTCTTATTTCTACTTTAACGAAGTATGACTTACTATGGTTTCCTCCTAGAACAGACAGCAAAGAATTTGCTCTAGTATTCAAAGTTACAGGGGTTATAAGCATGCTCTTGAACTGCCTCAGCAGTGGGTAAAAAGGGATAGCTCAAGCTCAGTCTTACAATTTCTCAGTTCTCAAGCAATTTCTTGCTAGTAAAAATTCAGAAACACTTGAAGAAAAGAGTCTCTTTCATCCATTAGGGAAGCTACATATTTTCCTGTCGAATTTATTATTTACTGAAGTGACAGTATGTTCCCAAATTCCTTCCCCTTACCCTGAACACATATTTTCTATCTATCCTCTCTTTGCAAGTGCTATTCACATAAAGACTCAGCAAGCCTGGATTACAGATAAGAGAAGTCATTCAAGGGTGGCAGGCATCATAATATCTATCTATCTATCTATCTATCTATCTATGCCAGTAATATCCTCATAGCTCTGCCTATGCAATAGAGAAATAAAGCTAATGCACCTGTGGCTTTCCTAAACAATTTACTTGTGCTTTAACATTAAAGTGTCTCCATAGCAACTTTGAGGCATCCAAGAAGGGAAAAGGGCAGTATTTTGCAGAAAACATGGAGTCAATTAAACTCTGTAGTACATGAGGACCAAATGCTCAGACCTCATGGTAAGAATACGGACATGTGTCCTGAGCTTGTAATAGCCCAATGTCCACCTCACAAAAATGATTCTCTAAGAAGCCACCATCACTTCTGGCTCCGATAGACTGGCAGGGAGCAGCGGGAACAGCAGGGCAGCACCATMCCAACAAGGCACAGCCCACAGCAGCCGAGCGAGGAGAGCAGAGCGGTTGGTGCAGGTGACCGRTTCTGCTGAGAGCCCAGACTACCAGGCAAGTCTGCTGGGATGAGGCAGGTCCCAGCTCAAGCTGGAAAGTCAGGTCAGTGGGTGAAGGTCAGGGAGGCACAGGAGTGGGCACAGGCGTACCAGCGACATAGCTCAGGCAAACACCAAGCGCAGGAGCCTGAGTTTAAAAGCAGCTCCTGAGCAAAGGCAGGGCAGGCATCCACTGAGCTYCTCAAGGCCTGACAGCTTCGCTATTAAAGCTGGCCCTGAGCCCAGGCAGCCAAACCCTGCAGAGGGGTGGGAATGCCCTCAGGGCCCTGACAGTGGCCGCTTATGAAGGAAGGCTAGGAAAGCGTATCTGCAGCTACTTAAATGTTATGAGGGTCAGGGGAGAGATTGCAATGTTTTGTACCTTTGAAAGGAATGTGTTGCACTACCTGACTGCTGGGGACCGGCAGTGCTGATGGCTCGCAAATAGCATAGTGCCATCTGCTTTGGGGAGGTCACACTTGCTCCTCCATTGTCATTTTTCGCAAGCCAAAATATGCCTTTCGGTCTAGAAGTCTATGTTTTGTTCTACATGTGCAAAAGACAACTAAAAATAACAACTAATAATATCAATAATGGCAGGTGCTTCTAAATGAAACATAATGTTCTTAATAAAATTGTTCTAATAAAAACTGTATTTCTCCCTGTAATGTCTACTAGACTGTGAACTACTCTCCTAAGTGGAAAAGACTGAGCCTAAGTCTGTAACTACCCTGAAGGGCAGTTTTGCTTCATGGCATCTTCTAAGAGTCCACCATGACCCCTCTGCAGCCCACATGCCCAAGAGTTTCTTTCTCCACAGAAACCGGTACACTGTAGGGAGGCTGTTTCCCTTAGGTGGAGCTGAGAACCACTAATGCATCCAGATCTCACTGTTCTCAGTTCCCAATGAATATGCAAGGTGTAAATCACTTATTTGAGAAACAGACTGGACAAATTTTCTGTAGCAGAAGAACAGGGGTTGGAGGGGTTGGATAAAATTACCTTTAATACAGTTAGAATTAATTTATTACGTGTGTCAATTGAGAATGAATATTATTCCAGTGGAGTGCGCTTGTATTAATGCAGAATAGCTCACCTGCAAACCAGATTATCTACTTTGTTTCTTATGACTACAGTATTTTCTCCTTTTAATTCCCCTTTTTCTTAACAATTAGGGCTCCACAGGTCAGCCTGATGAAAACATAGTGAACACTACACAATCTGCTCATTTAGAGGCAGCACTGAACCAGCTGTTTTAACTTTCTTTTGAGGGTAACTCTTCATTAGTAAGATTAGTAGTCCTTTTCACTGAGTTATTTTTTGTCTACCCCTGGAATTCCGAGTTTCTTTTCTGTGAGTGGACTATTAGCCCAGAAAAAGCAACTGTTGTAAAAGTGAACTGTTTGTTCTTGTTATTGTGCTGTCTTTTTAGCTACTACAATTCAGACCAGGACAGGTGCCTTTCAGTGGCACTGCCATTGCATACAGATGCAGGTGATGTTGCCTGCTGTTTAGGAGAAAGGGACTGGCGTTCTTTTCTGCTCCTAATTTCTTGCTCTATCTTGAGGTGTGACACTGAATAACTCACATTCTTTTCCTCCACAAAAGAAAATAATAGTAACTTTTGGAAGCACTTGAGGGTCTTCAGTTGGAAGGTGGCATATAATCACATCAGGTGATTGTAAAATACCTTCAAGGGAGAGACAGCTGTCTGCATATATGTAAAATATTGGCAGTCAAACAGAAGTAGCATATACTTTCATACATAATAGCACTACAGCTCTGCCACATCTAATTTTGTATTTGTTGGTAAAATTTCATGCTCATGTGATCCTTTACATATTTGATACAGGGCCTGCTTTTGTGCTTTCCGATCATGATTTGATCTTTTTGGTGACTTTATTCTCTCTGAACTAAAAAGAAAAAGCCATTTTTGGTAGGTTTTGCCCAAGGCAAAATAAAAAGCTTATCATTTTGTTTCTCTCACAGGCCTTTTTTTGTTGCTGTTCATTATCATCAATGTGATCTATTTCCCACAGCTTCAAACAGATCTCAGAAACTTTTATAGTCTGCATTTGACCTAGTATTATGTTCTTCTCTTCTCTGTCCTCCTCAGGGGCCTTACACAATTCCCATACATCTTAGTGGGATTTTGAATTGGACTTCAGAACTGGAAGAACAAAGTGATTAAATATTTGCCTTTCGGATACATGAAGCTAATTTAGACATAAGCAATTTTATATTCATAGTTAAATAAAAACCTTGTGATTAACACTGCTTTTAATTTAAACACAATCTGGAAATATTTCCATATAAGACATTGTCCGTAGCCCATAAAAGCAGATGGATGCACGGCAGGAGGCACAGACGCTGCCCCCGCACTGGTGGAGAAGGGGCTGATCTGTCACTGGGCCAGAACCGCAGAGGCTCTCAGGGAACAGGGCACGGCCAGAGGGTCAGGGATGTATTACCCAGAGCTGCTGACTTTTGCCAGTATAAAGAAAAGGGAGGGCTCATATAGGACAAACAAGTCACCAGCTGGGGACAGGGTCCAGGAGCAGGACATGAAGCAGGAAAGGTCTGGAAGAAATACATGAGGGACAGGTACATCCTCTGACAGAAAGCACTGCTGTATTTTGGTGTCCATAACCCAACCCGAGCTTTGAGTAAGAGCAAGCCATAATTAAGCAGCACTAGAAGTTATGTGTGTGTGTGGCATCTCTAACGTATGGGTCTTGTTTCTGCCAGTAACAGCCTCTGATCCGTCCCAGCCTGCTCCCTCCACTCCAGTACGTCTCCTGTCCTTCCCTTCATACTCCCTGAAAGCCTCCCTGCCTCCTTTCCTCCTTTATGCCTCCGCTTTTGTATAGGTTATGTGAAGATACAGATTGTCGGAGAGGCAATTTGTACCTGTGAAAACACAATTATGGACTGTCTGCTGTGCTTCCAGCCACAGAGGGATCTAGAGGCGGAGCGGAGGAAGGGGCTGCTGCAGGATGGGCAAAGCAAAGCGGCCGTGCCGGGGGAGCTTGGGCAGCAGTTCTCAATACGCAGGAGTTTCTAGGCCTGACCTCCATGATAACCCACGGGCAAAGACAGGCTGAATTTCCTTCCTCTCTACTATTTCTCCCTCCATTCATCCTTCCCCCACCCCCCATGCAAATACGGAAAGACCAAAAAACCTATATTTATGTGGTCAGAGCGGCAGAATAACTGGATGTGTGCTCAATAGGTTGGACTGCCTCGGGAGCAGGAGCCAGAAGTACCTGCAGCTAGAAAATGGGAGCACAGAGGCACAGAGAACCAAAAAAATACAGCTGGAAAAATGAACTTGCCAGAGTGGGAAATACCAGGTGAAGAAAGTGTTTTGTCTCTTCATATGAATAAGAGAAAAAAAGACCCTTTCTGAACTAGGAGTATCAGGGCAAGCACAGGGTGGTAGGGGAAGAAAATAAACAGCAAAACCAACTATGGCACAAATATCTTATTTCTGCAGGAAAGGGGAAGAATATTGAGAATATTGATATCACAGGACCAGCCAGCTAAAGTTCTCATATTCATATGTCTGCCTTGATGTTCTTTGTATACCACAGAATAGTATTTGCTGCAGTTATTTTTCTCTGAATTACTGTAATTGAGAATATCAGGACAATAATTTCCTACTGAATAAAACAAAAGGAGGCATTAGGATAAAATGTCCCTTGACAATGTCCATGTGCTATTAGCACTAGATTCACTGCAAAAAAAGTATAAATTATTCAAGCTGAAAAATACTGTGCAACACTTAAGGTTGTTATGCAAAACTAGCATGGCACAGAAAAACATGAAAAAATAAGCCCCTGAACACTATATAGCTACATTACACACCCACTTTGCACTGCTGGAAAGGGACGTTTCCATTAGCTGGCACACAGTCTGTGGTCCAACAGCCCTGAAAACATGCTGAAGCAACCTCAGGGTTTCCATTCTCCATTTTAGGATGAATATTTCCTACCACAGGACTACAAATATCTCTGTATTCCACCTGTTTTTCTTTCTGTGATGTGGGTATTGCTTCTTCTTTAGGCAGGTTATAAGTGGGCTGTGCTGCCCTGAACAATAGGTTTGATGGTAAGTGTTCAGAAACGGGGGTGAACAATGAAAGACTGGGGTTATTATTCAGCACACCTGCATCTTCCTTTTGTTAGCGGCTGATCGGGAAGGGCAGTGACAGAAACAGAAATGCATTTACCTTCGAGTGCGTTGGGAAAGATGAGCTTTAAGCAAGCAAAGGGTAACCAGTGTTGCTTGCTATCATTTAGAAGGGGTTAAAAATAAGCCTATACAGGCAGCACAGGAAAGTTTGATCATTGCTAATCATTTATCTCAGTCTGAAGAGTGTATGGTATGGGCTTTCAATACGAGAAAATGTCTCAGCTAGTACCTTTTCTGTTTTATCTCTTTGTTAGTTTATTGTTTTTACCTGGAATATCTATTACAGCATATAAAGACAAGCAGAAACACTATGACTTTCAAAATCACTCTGGTATGAGTGTCAGACATTCTCATGTAAAATGGCACTCATCCTCTCCCTCTTCCTTCTAAAATGCTATTAGTTCCTGCTTCTGACAGTCCATCAGATTTTCAGCCCTAACTGTTGGCTTTTATTCTGCTATGTCTTCTCTGTTGGTCATAGAGATCTGAATAGATACCTCCCTTCTCCAAAGAAATCTTTCAGAATCAAGACAATAAGTATTTTCATTTGGAATCATGGGGAAGCTGTTAACTCTCAAAATTATCATTTTCTGTAAAAGGCAGAGGACTGACCCCCAGAAGAGAAAGCACTGAACCCCACCTGGGCTGTGGGGTAGTTTGAAAGCAAATGCAAGTCTTTTATTTCACAGCTGTGTGTTCCCAGTCTCAAAAACACATGCTATTCTACTATCCTGCAGCAGTGAAAGCTCTGCCACCAAAGGTCTCATCAGAATTACACATTCTTTTACATAGGTTCCCTATCAATAAGTGAACCTTTTCCAGTGGAATACAAAAAATCATCAGAAAATTCCCTGACTTAATTCAGCCAACATATTGGTGATCTTGGGAACTTCTCCTTTCCTGACCTCTCCCTGTGCTGCTATACAACATGAAATCTCTTCAGTGCTGCTGTGCATTGTTTTGAAGTTTTCAGTGAAAGAATTGGACCAAAGCACTTTTCAATTCTAACAGAAAAAAACAGAGTTCATTGCCAACATGGCTGGCGCCACTGAGTTTTCTTCCATTCCTCTCYGCTTTACCTCTGCCAGCTTCTCAGCCATACTTGCACAAATGGACTTTGCCTTTTTGACCCTTCCTATAACAAAGGATAAATCAGTGGTCTCTGTTTCCACCTCTTTCCTCATATTTGCATCATCTCTCCCCAGCCCTCTTGAAGGCCTTCACAAATACTAAAATTATCTTTGCTATTAGCCAGTCTTAAAATCTCTCCTCTGGCTCGGTCTTACAAGCTACGAGTGATTTAAGCTTTCCTCCTCACTTTCTAGACAATTTAGGAACCCATTCTCTCTCTGTCTGGCTGCCAAAGCTTTTTATTTTCCTCTGATGAACAGGTGAATGAGATCTGTATAACTGATAATTTAGAGCAAATTAAGTCCTAGAGCATGACAAATCTGTGTGCCAGGAAACATGGTGGTGCTTTTGGAAACATGGTGATGGGGATATGGAGTTCCTCCCATATAGATCTGCTGCTCTAATGGTCCCTTCCTCACTCCCATCTCTGGTCTCTCCTGTTGGCGTCAGGAGAGCAGAAATCCTGAAGGAAGTCAAGTTTTCAAGGGGCACCAGTCGCCTTGTTCCCTCATCCTTAGAACAGCCAATTTCAGTTTTAGCTACACTTCTGAAACACTTAAACCTGGTTCTGGCTTTTTCTCCCACTTCATGGTGCAAACAAATCAAAATACAGATTAAAAGCAGAGCTGACTTAAATATATGGACAAACTATTTGGACAAACTATTTGTCAAACTATTTGAACAAACAACTATTTGAAAAATGAATTTCTAACACTGAATTAATAAGCTGATAGAGCTGTAACTATCCCAGCATCCACTAGTACAAACAGGGTATACTTGGACCAAGAGGTAAACTTGATTATTTTTATTATCACCATTCTTTCCCTCCCAGTATGTATTTCTCTAGTTACAGCCAGCAGTTTCTTTCCAGGTAAGTGAATGTTGTTGTTTGATGTCAAGCTAAATCCAGCTTAAAGCACGTAGTTACTACACAAAGAACWACTTCTTCACCACTTCTTCTTATCCACTCTCAGCAACTGAAGTGAGAAAAACATTTGCAAATCACTGCAGGTGAAGACAATGAGTATGGCTGGGTTGAGCTGTGCCAATGCACTTGCAGAACTTGCTGAGACTTGTTCAAACATATAAGGTCAAATAATTCAAGAAGGCAAATAAACACGCAAGTCAACATGGAGAAGAATGAAAATTCCTCCTCCTGCTGCATCCAAATAACTGTATTACAATAAGCCCATTAACATGTCATACAAACAAACATAACGGTTCATATTTGTTGTATGCAGGCTTTAACTCTCTGTGACTCCCTTCTTAATTGGCAGAGTCTCTTATCTATCTGATCTTAGGGCACAAAAATATTATCCAACCTGATTTCACCTTTACCCTGTTCTGGTATTTCAGATTTGGCTGATGTGTGGGGCAAAGCTGGCAGTAACCTCACCAACAATCTTGGCAGATTCTGGCTTAAATGCTTGAAATCATACATTAGCTGTGTCTTGGTAATTGACTGGTCCTAGGCAAGTAATTTCTGAGAAGCCATAGTGCCAGATAAAGAAAATCAAACCCTCGTGGGACGGAAGTGGATGCAAGATGAGGAAGATTCCCTGCAGTCCATTGAAAAGCCACTTTTGATCCATGACAGTACTGTTTGATACCTTTCATTGTGAGACAATTTAGGGATTCCTTAACCCACCAAAGACGTTGGAAAATAAAAAAATAACACAGCATGCAGGAATATAATTACATGTCTTTAGACTGTTATCAGGTTAGGGTTAGTTTATAATTTTTTTTTTTTAATTGTTTTTGTCCTTTTTCATTTTTGAACAGTGGCTTCAAACTTTTTCTAGCAAAAAGATAGTTGTTACTCTTCGCTATAACTGTTGAGCGTAATATGTTTTGAAACATTTCAACTAATGCTCAGGGAAATATTCTGATGAAGAGGAAAGAATGCAGTCTACAATTTCCAGGCTTACAGTGAGCCAAGATGCTACAACTCTGTTTATGATGTATCTGTCTGGTGTTACTGAATAAATACCTATGACAAACACAACAGCAAAACAAGCCACCTACACTTATAACCAGCAATCAATGAAATCACTTTCACGTTCCTTTTTTTTTCTTGAAGATGGGAAAAAGCATATTAGCTGCAATGTGAGGAATTGTAGAGTAATTCCTTTTGGTCCTCATTTACTGAAGCAACGAGGGAAAATCTGAGAGTGGGCAGAGGGTCAGTAGCAATAACAGCAGGAACAGCCTCCTCCTTTGTCATGGTTATGCAGCAAGGTTAGAAAGGTTAAAAGGGCAGGCCAGTCATCCACAAATACTTTAAACACCTTGATATAACTGTCTGTATCTAGTGGGATAACAKTGAAATATCCTTTCAATATCTGTTGTAAGCTAAATAGTGGCAGAAGAACTGAATTTTTAATTTCAGAAGTATGAGATGTCTGTATTTGGTTGCACATTTTTGATTTTTCAGTCTGCAAGAAAAAAGACTTCAGGYAGGAGAAAGGACAATAAAAGGGACACATGTACACTGCATGTAGAATGGCCATGTAATCTGAAAGGGTCCTAGAGAAGCTGGTGGCTCATGGCTTAGACAGGTGTACTCTTCGCTGGGTAAAAAACTGGCTGGACGGCCGGGCCCAGAGAGTTG
This sequence comes from Phoebastria nigripes, assembly GCA_035582835.1. Classification (NCBI taxonomy): domain Eukaryota; kingdom Metazoa; phylum Chordata; class Aves; order Procellariiformes; family Diomedeidae; genus Phoebastria; species Phoebastria nigripes. The sequence continues at coordinate 837,341 of JAYKAV010002834.1, read as the reverse complement.
TGGTGAAYGGAGTTAAATCCAGTTGGYGGCCGGTCACRAGTGGTGTCCCCCAGGGCTCAGTTTTGGGGCCGGTCTTGTTTAGTATCTTTATCAACGATCTGGATGAGGGGATTGAGTGCTCCCTCAGTAAGTTTGCAGACGACACCAAGTTGGGCGGGAGTGTCGATCTGCTCGAGGGTAGGAAGGCTCTGCAGGGGGACCTGGACAGGCTGGATCAATGGGCTGAGGCCAACTGCATGAGGTTCAACAAGGTCAAGTGCCGGGTCCTGCACTTCGGCCACAACAACCCCATGCAACGCTACAGGCTTCAGGAAGAGTGGCTGGAAAGCTGCCTGTCGGAAAAGGACCTGGAGGTGCTGGTCGACAGCCGGCTGAATATGAGCCGGCAGTGTGCCCAGGTGGCCAAGAAGGCCAACGGCATCCTGGCCTGTATCAGAAATAGTGTGGCCAGCAGGAGTAGGGAAGTGATYGTSCCCCTGTACTYGGCACTGGTGAGGCCSCACCTCGAATACTGTGTTCAGTTTTGGGCCCCTCACTACAAGAAGGACATTGAGGTGCTGGAGYGTGTCCAGAGGAGGGCAACAAAGCTGGTGAAGGGTCTGAAGAACAAGTCTTATGAGGAGCAGCTGAGGGAACTGGGACTGTTTAGYCTGGAGAAGAGGAGGCTGAGGGGAAGACCTTATCGCTCTCGACAACGACCTGAAAGGAGGTTGCAGCAAGGTGGGTGTTGGTCTCTTCTCCCAGGTAACTAGCGATAGGACGAGAGGAAATGGCCTCAAGTTGCGCCAGGGGAGGTTTAGATTGAATATTAGGAAAAATGTCTTCACCAAAGGGGTTGTCAAGCTTTGGAACAGGCTGCCCAGGGAAGTGGTGGAGTCACCATCCCTGGAAGTATTTAAAAGACGTRTAGATGAGGYGCTTAGGGACATGGTTTAGTGGGCATGGTGGTGTTGGGTTGACGGTTGGACTTGATGATCTTAGAGGTCTTTTCCAACCTTAATAAGTCTATGATTCTATGATTTCCCACCACGAGGTTGATGTAAAAAAAAAAGAACTGAACACAAAGACCAAAATATACTTGTGGAACCCTCCTTCCTTTCTCCCTTTCAACCCACCCCCCCACCACTTTCATCGGACAATTTACACATCTATTCGTCTCCCTCAGTCCTCCATTTTGGCTCATTTGGGCATCTTTGTGATCAGCTGCAGCTGACGTCTCAAGCCCTGATCCTGGACAGAGTAAGCTTGATGCTTCAGGATGGTAATACCAAAAATTTCAAACTGATTCCRGCAAACTACAGAAAAGCAGTTAGAAGGTCCAAGACTGCTTCTTACCTAGCTTCGGACTCACTTAGTTTCTCATTTACAAACAAAAATACTTTACAGTTGATGGGATAAAGGAGGGAACATGTTTCTCCCAACAATGCAGAGATTGCTTTCTGTTCTTTTATTTTACTAACACATCACAAGATCGAGAAAAGTTAGACACAGCTAACTTACTCATTTGCTTCCCTGCTATCTTTTACTGTTCCATTATTGTTCTTTGACAACCACTGCTACAAAACATAGGACCTTCATTCCACAGTTTTCAAGTCTAGGACACAATACATAAGCATAGACCTATGAGAAAAAAAAAGTCATATAGTAATATTCAGTTCTGCATCATTTTCAAGGATAAGATGCTAGAAAGAATTGAAACTAAACTCAAATGAAATAAACATTTTAACTCCAGCAAAAATCTTTTCTGCAGCAGTGTTTCAGTTTTCCAATAACCCAAGACAATGTATATTTAAAAATGTCAGTGTATTGCTGATTAAGATCTTTAAACTTTCTGTAAGCAGTAAAGAAGGTATTGAACAACATTTTCAATTAAGGAAGAAGAAAACATATTATAATACTGAAGTCTTGGAAATATTATAAAGATAACATTCTCTGCCCCTCATTAAATAATATCTGACCTTGAATATGATTTCCTGCCCCTGTCCTCTTTGAACATCCTAAAAGAGTCAGATTTTGAAAAGATGACCACAGCTGTGACTGTGGCCAACATATGTGGGCACAACAGGATCTCTATAGCTACACACACACAAGCTTGTACACTCCTCAATTTTTGCCAACACAGAAGTTAGACATGTTCAAAACTGCATGCACGCCAAGCCATAATGCTAAGTTTAGCAATTATTTTTGTTCTTATCCTTTAATAACAGGACAGAAACTATAGAAAAAAAGGCTTTTTTGTCCTTTGCCCACAATTACAAAATAAACAGTAAAAATCTACTTTGAAAAGTGTTTCAGAAACTAGCTTTAGTGGTATGACATCATCACCCACTCATAAAATGATCATGAAAACACAGTTCGTATCAATAATACTGAAGGAAGTTGTACTGTGTTTGTATATGCAGCGATGGCAAGTGGGCAAAGCTCTTATTTTTTCATAACCATTTTGCCTTGACATGGGTGTCTGGATGAAATTTACTTCTTGTTTTGATTTTCTTGCTAATTTAGAATTTTGGAGATTTCAGCTGGATAATCTTGTTATATAAGGATCTTCACCCAAACACTTCACATATCTTCAATGACTTTGTTTACAAGAGTCTTGTGGCTGGAATCAATATCTGACTGCATTTTTGACTAAATGTGCAGATGCAGGCATCTAATTAACTGTAGTGTTTACCAGACATTTATACAGCCAAATCCTTCTCAGAAAGCTATCAAATGGTAACACGGGCTTCGCTTTGGCACAGAGTACAGCATTGCTTGATATTTTTTAAGGCACAGCTTAATCTGTAAAACACAATCCTCTCTGTTAAGAACAAAGATTCTCCCAGTGAGAGTGGCTCCATCCTGCATGTGGAGCCCATGGCTGGACAACCCAGCTGCCCTTGGACCGATCTGTCCACCTTGTCCCAGCCACACCATGTACCAGCAGGAAAACCTTGTCRCTGGTGAGTAAAAAAGGTGTACTGGTGCAGAGCCAAATGCCTGGTGGAATCAGGTGAGCTATCCCACGCTTTAAATGTAGAAGGCAGCATTCACACAGGAAGGGTGGGTGGACGATGTGCTCCACGGCCCTTCGGCCGCCGCGCCATGCTGGAGATCCTCGTGGCTGCTGGTCTGCCGGGGTGCCCAGGTGTCCTGCCACAGAGGCAAAGGCACGGGGATGCGGGGGACACAGCTGCTCTCATCCTGGCACAGAGCCAGGAGAAGCCTGGGTCGGAGCACTGGAGCAGTACCTTGGGGTGCTCTGCAACACCCTGGGAAGTCGCAGGGAAGAAATTGTTCATCTCTGTGCTCCTTCTCCTTAGCCTCAGGCCAGAGCTCAGAACAAAGCTGTCAAAGCACCAGTACAACTGCTTTTGATCATGGGAAATTAGAATTACCCAAAACAATGTTCAATAGTAGACCTACTGACTCCGACATCCTGGCAAGCAGAAAGCTGGGTAACTACATTCCAGCTATCTAAATTCTCCAAACACTTTCCCTGAATAAAGCTTTGTTATTTTTCATCTTAGCTAGTTGTATAGTATGATGACATGACACGTTTCACTGAAGAGGTGACAGAACTTTAATTGCGAACAAAGTGATTCAAATTCATATAGTGCTGCTTTTGTACAATTAGCAGAATAAATAAATATGCTGTGTATTCTGTTCTCCTTCTTTGATGAAAGGCCCTACATAGGATTGTTATTCAGTGTTAAATGCGCAGATGATTTTTTTGAGAGATGCCAACAAACCTGAAAAATCTGTAAAGTTGCTGGCCTGTTGAAAATAACAATGTTATCGTTGTGATAATGTTACAGGCATCTTCCTAGAGCTCCTTCAGTACATGTATGGCTGATATCCAAGCTAGGTGTCCTCCAGGTCCTAAACCATTAAAATTACTTGCCAAAGTAAATGATCATAACAAAAGCAAACAGCTAACCACCTTACACCACCTTACACTACATTATAGCAGCTTCATTAAATGACCATAGTGCTGTCTCTAGTAATATCTATGCATATGCAAGGATTTATTTTGAAATAGAAACAGCTCCAGAGTGAAATGGACTCTGATTTTAAAAGGTTGGTAAGTACCTTACTGCAATTAAAATCAAGTGAATCCAGAGCTGTCTCAGAAGATGTGTCATGCCTGGGGTCGTCGGATCCCACGACTGAGGACACATACATTTATCATTCTGAAAAGGAGATTAAGTGAACCTGGGGAACAGCCACTATCACGGTAATCAAAGGGAACTGTACAACTAACTCTGTTCTCTTCTTCTSCCTTTCCTTCCCTTAAACTAAATTGCTGAAGCAATAGTACCTTTCTTAAAATGCTTGATTACTCTTTTTCTGTCACCTTCACCTAGGAAGAAAATGTCTTACCTACTTTGCCAGAGCTATTGCTAAAGAATATCTGAAGAAATATATGAAGTCAACACATGATAAAAAAGAGGTCTGCATTTCAGTTTCTCTATTGCTGTGCTCACACTGGACTCAAGAGACAGGTGTGGCAAGCAGGTCTGACTCCACTCCCTACCTCTGGTGCAGCTTGTTCAGTGACTTGCCTGCTGCCCACTCTTAAGAAGAACAAAAAGCCTCTAACTTACCTTTTGTTTCCCAAGGGCCCCTCACAGTAAGGCTGACCAGCCCTTTGAGACATTCTGGTTTAAACTCATTTGCCAGGCTACTGGCATGTAGTGGACCCAAGAGACTGCATCCAGACTTGACCTACTGGGACACGTCCTGGCTCCTTTGCAGGGCTGTGCACCCACCGTTCCTTTTTGAGAAGAGGAGGTGGAGGAAGGGAGCTCAGCCACGCCTGGGTGTCCTGCTGGTGTGGTGCCCATGGTACCATGGGACCTTGGCCATGGGACCTTGGAAATGGTCCTGGATCCCATACGGCCAAACATGGACAGAGATCCTCCTTTCTTCCCTGCTTACTCCTCATAATACAGGAATTTAAACAAGTCTCATTTTGGTTGCAAAGTATCCGGTCAGAGTTTTCTTCCACTGCAAAAATGCTACAACACTGTGCCAAGTACTGTATGTGTGATAACTCACAGGAAAAAGACCTATGTGATTTTCTCTCCTCAGGAAGAATGATACAGCCCTTTGAAATTAGCAGCTGTGTAAAATTAGGAAGGCCTTAAATGTCAGTGAAATGCAGGACTTCCTTGTTGTTTTTGACCTTTTAGCTACCCTCATGCCATGAACCTTAAATAAAAGACTTCATTAAAAACTACCACAGCTATGGCCTGCAGAAAATTGAGTTACTCTGTTTTGTTCAACAAATGGATCTCACAATCAGYAGCAAAAGCAAAAGTGACTCAATGAAATAATGGAATGCATACAGTACCTTAAGAAAAAAAAGTTGCTCTGGGAGAAAAGCAAATCAATTGATCAACTGAGAAATCAGGATATTCTTCAGAAAGCAATTGCAGCTCCTTTACTAACAACAGTGAACCATGGAAGAAAGGGACCATTTAACTACCACTTGTGAAGACATTAGGATGAAAATTGCGTCAATAGATAGATCCCTCCCCTGGGGTTCCACACACTCCTCTGTTTTCATCAATTATCAGCAGCTAATTGAGACGTGTATCACTCTGTAGCCTGAAAAAGTTTGTAACAGTTCCATCAAACCTCTCCCCTGATGCTAGATCTCAGATGACCCCCTGTGACTGAACATGTTGCCCTGGAGAAACGCTGTTTTAGAAAGGACCTAGCACTTATATTATCACAATTGCAATTACATGTTCCTGATCTATATATTGCCAAGATAGTTACTTTAACTCGACTGATGTTATCTACAAATCTGCCAAACTTCTACATTTGTACCCTTGCAAAGTAAAGCAAATGAGTATGAAAAGAAGCAAATAATAATAATTTTTCAGGTCGCAGGCCCTTTAACCGTGAACTTCTATAGCTTCTTGTCTCAGCAAASGCCTTAGCTCATGTCCTTTACTACAAATGGAGCCTGGCTGTGCAGTGCAGAAAGCTAAACCAGGAAATGTTAAACTACCTCAATAAAGATGAAAATAATGTTCATTGCAAAGCTTAAAATCAGCAACCACTTTAGAAGCTGTTCTAGCTGACCTTGCGGAAGGTGCTGCAGATATGGGCAACATACCATGCGTATTCAAGTTTCCTGAGTAGCTTCTTTGTGAAAAGAGAACAGTTCACCCCCATTAATGCATTTTAAGGTTACTAGGGTTTAACTGAGGATTTTTTTTTATTTCAGATTATATTACTTTGATTACTTTGATTTCTTTGATAGAACATTTTTCTAACATTCTAAGTCCCAGCATGAACTAATTCATAGCTAGTTTATGAATCTGTTATTTCAGCAATTCCTTTGGATTAAACATGCTTTTCCTGCTGTAGTGTTTCCCTTCCTTTCCTCTTCATCTCCAATTGCCCTCCCTGAACTAGGCCCTGAAACAGTAATCACAACTGAATCTCAGCTTTTGTTTCCCTGGGAAAAACAAGATGAACTCTTTAAAACTGCTCTTATGTCTGTGTAAAACAGCTATTCTGTTCTCTTCTTCATTGTTGTAGACCTTAGCTGCTTCTGCTGCAGTATTGATTTATTTTTTAACGTGTCTTAGCAGGACAGTATACATTTTCACGCTTTCCTTGCATAACTCATATTAAGTTCATTTAATACAGTGCCAAATGTCTTGCCGCATGTATTGTACTTTGCCTCTTTCAGGGCCCTCTTGGTGGCCCACATTTGACCTGCATTTGACTAACACATCACAGTTCTCATTCTTGTTTGCAGCTGCTTAGCTTCCATTTTGCAACAGACATTCTTGTTCATCCCAAAGTATACGGCTTGTAGACTGTACTACTGAATGCATTTCTTTACTTCCGTTCTAATAGCAATCCAATTCTTCCTACATGTAGAATTTTTGATCTCCACCTCAAATAATATTTCATATAAAGAAGAAAACTCAGGGAAAGGCATGATCCACCTTCAATGATGGTTAGATTGCTCTCCTAAGATATAAGAGACTGGGATTTACACTCATGTTCAGGGGTGAGCAAAGAATTGGGATCTGTGTCTGTCTTTTTACAGGCTATTGGAAAGGAGTCCTTTTCCCCTTCTGATCCTATTTGTTTCAGGAAAAGTAAATTTGTAAATTTACTTTTACATGTAAATTTAAATTTATATGTGTAAATTCAGGTATTTTGCATAGTGAAGCTCGTCTRCTCTCCCAGTAACTTTGTAAATTCCTCCCAAAATTTGTAGTCCCATAGAAATATATCAAAATGTTCTCGATTAGAGTTTGTGTAGTGAAAGCAAAGACCTGTGCTTCATGATAAATATGTGCTCCTTGTGTCTGTTGAAACAAGTAGATGGAAACCATCCACTGAGAATGCAAAGTGAGATCTAGGAAACTCAGACCCTAAAAGGATTAATCCTAAACAATGACTCGCAAGCTGAGCAATTCACTTATTAGCAGGGCCAGAAATTTGCATTCTAACTACAATGCATCTATTTTCAGTCATCTAGACATTATCCTAAGGCATACTGGATCAACATTACAGCCCATTTCTTTTAATTTCAGCTCATCAGACAAGAGGTCCAAGAGATTATTTAAAAAAAGACCTCTTAGTATTGTTTTATGATATCCTCTCCTTTAAAGTCATTAGTTGGTGCAAATAGCAGTACTACCTTCTGCTACAGGAACAGGAATCTCCTAATAAAGGCCAGTATGATTGAGGGAGGCAGATTATCTTTTAAATCGTTGCCACTGTTTCATTAGTGTGCCTAAAGCCATGAAGCTGCATCAGACTAATTGTTGTGCTGAGCAAGGATCTGACAGCAAGTTGATCAGACTAATGTGCTCTGCTCTGTGGAAAGTCTAAGATGGCACTGGCTGTAAAAAGACATTTTAGCATCAATCAGTACATTTGTGAAGGGCAATCCACAGCTTTCAGGCGGGTTTTTTTTGTTGGTTGGGTTCCCCCCCCCAAATATTTTCTAATTGGGAGATAAATATGCACAAAAGACAGTCGTTGAAAAGCATGTTCCAAAACCACATAGCTTGAGAAAAATCTCAACAGCAGGAAAATTTGAACAAAAGGGGAAAAAACAGGATAAAAAAGGTTGTTTTTCATCAGATCTGGGGAAATGTTTTGGATTTTTTTTTTCAATATTTTAAATCATTGAATCAATGGCTTTCTGTCCCTTATAAAGTAGCTGACTTAGTTTGGAATTGAGAGCATAGAACATCATCAACCCTTTGCCATCTGTCGTTCCCTAACCACTGGGGGTACTTCACATGCCATCAAAGGAGAGGTAACATTTAATCTAATCTTTAGCTGTTTGAATCTCTAGGGTTACATTTTATCATAAGCTCGTATGTTTGAATTGGTTCTCTTCATTTGTCAGGTATAGTTTTGCCTCTCTCTAATTCTTGTCTGTGGCACGCTCTAAAATATCTCCTTAGTTTGCAATACTTACTGCAGAGGTTGTGCGGAGTTCAGCATTGTGGGAGAAATAATTATGTTCAGTATATATTTGCATTAATGAGATTGAGCTGCTTTGTCATACTCTTGTGTTTAGAGAAAGAAAGAAAATAAGGAAATTATCTGAACATTTATAGATAATTTGCTATCAGAGGACATACTGGGCTCTTTCTATAAAGAATTTACAAAACCAAATGCTGAGTAGAAACTGTGAATTTCATGTTTCCCTGGTATTGTCCTAGGGAACTGGGACTTGCTATTCTATACATTTATATAAAATAGAATCAGACGCATAAGAGATGTTTGGGGGGTGGGGGTTTGAGRCACAATTTGAGGTGCTTTGGAAACGTGTAGTTGGGTAATCTGAAACCCTCAGGAATAATGCCTGGCTGCATCACTGAGTTAATAGTGCCAGCAATCAAGTATTTGCCAGTTGGAGACTTAATGTATCCCTTCCCCAAATGTGCCATATGTCCCAACCCAAGCAAAACAAGTCAGACCTCTCAACTCTACAATATTGCCAATTCAAAACGAGGATGTTCAGGTATTCTGTCTTTGCAGAATAAAAGCACACAGTAAGAGAAAGAGACTGAGTTGAGATGGAAATTTCAAATAATTTGATAAGATTACTTGCACTTTCCTTCTATGATTCATTCTGTATTCCAAATAAAAAGAAGGCATTGTGTGGAAACTCCTAAAAGTACAACGGGTTTGCTCTTCTCTTGCAGCGAGGTGTGCAGCACTGGTAGCAAAATGACCAGAAATAATTCTCTGCATATTTTTCTGTGCCCTGGCCACAGAAAAAAGTTGTGAGAGCCATCAGACAAGCCCAGAGCACAAGACGCAGTTCAGTAGTATGACAGACATGCAGTACACTGTGGTGATTCCCTACTTCATGGAAAGCACAAAGAGAAAACACTGGAATACTCATTGCAATGCTCTTACTCATGCACACTCCAAAGGCTTACTGGCCTTACCTCTACAGAATACAAAGAATTTGAAAATAATTTAAAATCAGCTTTGTTCTCCCATTCCAAATTCAACACTAGTAGTCAAGGAGAATCAGACAAAGCCATAGGTACTTATCATAGCCTCTTCTCTTGAGTATCAAGAATCTCCTGGTCTTAAAGGGTCAGTCTGGGGGATAAAAAGTTTGGGTGTTCAATGTATTGTCATGCCACTATAAATAAATACCAGCTTTTCCAGGGATTTAGCTCCAGACATTTGTGAATGCCAGAGTCTGTATCTTGCCTGGTGGAAGTCAGCAGTAGCTTATCACTAACTTCTGAATGATATCTCATGGATGTGAGATCAGTTCTAACTCGGTAACCACCACACAATTTGATCAGTTAGCATTGTATATATTTCTGTATCTTACATTATATAAAATATATTTCTTCTGAATGCAGCCATTGTGATCTACCTTTATGTCACCATTGCAGACCATTTGGAGACCATTTTCTCTATACTTGACAACCGAGGAAGTTTTAAAAAGATACTGAATTCCTAATATCAAAGCTAAATACAGTTTATTTATCTTTAAATGCATATTAAAACCCATTGTTCTGAAATTTATCTAGTCCTTTATTACAGGCTTTTATAATTTCTTGTAATATCTATCTTAATTTGTTGTTTCCCAGACTTAATAACTGCACAGAGACCCCTTGAAAAAATTACTATATTCCTCACTGGCTTTTTGTGTTAATTGTTAATGTCAAATCTTTATGGTTTCTAGTTTGCTTTCAATTTTTTTTTTTTTTTTTTTAACTAGAAGAGTAGACCTTTCACATTTTCCTGCATTTTTACAATCTTGTCAAATTAACACAAGTCGTAGAGACTCTGTACAGTGTTCTGATTCACATGTCTTTTGCCACATACATAACTCCACAACAAAATCCTTTCAGTGCTGAGTACCTGGATATTTTTATCACAGGCTTCACGTATATGATGATTCCTCTTTATACATCATGGCATTCAAACCTCTTTGGGCATTTTCTTACTCATCACATGGTCTGTCTTGAACAGCTGTTAAGGGTCTGCTGTAGTTGCATGAAAATGCAAAGAGAAAGGTCATTCATACTGAAACTGAAGGTGAAAAATGTACAGAAATACACAGGGCTTTATGTTCAATGGTCTTAAATCTTATAAAACACCTTGAGGACAGCTGGTACCGTACCAGCTTGGTAGCATTTATACTGTCTAGAAAAAGATGATGAAAAGAAATGTTTCAGAGTCGATTATGATTTACTTTGCGGTTACTTAAGTCTACCTTAAAAAAAAGCAAACTTTCATAAATTATCTTGGCCAAGTCTGTCCCTACTTTTTAATTTACCAAAGTCTCTCCTATAACTCTCAGAGGCTGAGCAATCTCCATTGCCATTGCTTTCCTTGGACACTACAGACACTGCCTTCCTTTGGAATCGAGGATGTGTCCTGTCAGAGTCTTTGGAGACTGAGCAATCCAAAACCAGGTTTGGGAAAAGGAAGATGGAAACATCCCCTTTTCAGGAGTAATGAATCAGAAGAGAAAAAAACATTCTAAGTTGTATTCTTTATTCTTCTTAAAATTTCTTCAGCCAGTTCAACAGGGTCTACAGTCTCAGTGGAGGAGGGCAAAGTAAACACCTTCCCACTACTGTCAAAGAACTGGACTGGCATGAGGATGCAACCAAAAAAACAAAACTAGTGCAGAGGTTTGAAATGCAGGGCCTCTACAAGGGCATTTGTAGGTCCTTTGGGATATGTTTAAGAAGTGATTTCTGCTGCATTGGGGCAATTCAACAGTGTTGCTGTGTTTTCCTAAGCATACCAGAGTTTGTACATCAATCCTCAAGAAATGAGCACTGGGTACTAATGATGGGCAGGAGAGAACAGATTATTTTTGCCAGTTTCATTTCCATAAAAGATGAAGGAGGAGTGGATAAAGAGAGGCAAAGTGACGCCCAAGAGCAATGGTGTCTCCTTGAGGAAYACGTGACACTGCATGAGAACATTCATGGAGGCAGAGGCAAGGAAATGGATAACAAACCATGACACTAGTGGGAAGTCCCCAGATGCACTTTTTATGCCTATCCCAGTTTTGATGCATGTATCTTAATGCACTGAGCTGGCAACCACCACGGCCAACAGATCCACAAACTCACCGAGAGCCTGTGTCCAGCCTGATAAATATATGGTACTTTCATTTAAACATCTTTTCTTTTTAAAATTTTCTTCATTTATTTCCATCAGTTGTTAGCTTTTTTTGTTTGTTTGTTTTGACTTTTCTTGTTGATGGGAAGCTCAGCAATTCTGAAAACCAGGCCTCAAGTTTTCAGTCTTTTTTCTTCTTAGCATCAATAAGACTTCTTATGGTAACAAAATTTTCTGTTAACATCTATACATATCCATGTGTATAAATATTTGGAAGATCAATGTCTAAATATGAACACAAAGGACGCAGTTCAATTTTCTAGCTACTGATTTCTAGTGCCTTTTAGAAACCCTGGGATACTATGCCTGGCCTGAAGTGTTGCTCCATAAGGGCCTAGTTTTCCTGTGGTCATATCTGGCAGCTCTGTGCAGACGTCTTGAGTATCCAAAGATGTCTCAGATGGCACTTCATACATCTGTTCACACCTGTGTGTCACACCCAAGTTGACTAGCTCTAGATATTTCTGCTTTGAAACCATGGCAATGATATTTATGCAAGGGAAAATACAAAGCTGAGGTTTTGGGCTGAAGGAGAAACTTGTTTTTCTCATACATTCACAATGTTCAGATCCAGATCTATTTGTCTCATAGAAATTTGAGCCCGTTTTTGACAAGAGTCTGATTTATCTCCATTAACTAATAACTGTCTTGTTTCACCACTGATGAATTCCAATCAGTGCAGTCATCCACGCAATATCCAAAACATGTTTTTGTTTTGTTTTGTTTTGTTTAATTAAACAAACAAACAAACAAAACAAAACATGACACTGTTTTAGAAATAAACCTATCACAGAAAAATGTTTTTATCTTCATTCACATTTTTAAAGCTTCATTAAAGGTATCACCTTTCGATCTTCTGCCCAATTCTGCTGTACTGACACTCTGGCAGGAGCTAGATTAGCATGGCTTCACATCTGTCATGGTTTAACTCCRGCCGGCAACTAAGCACCACGCAGCCACTTGCTCACTCCCCCCTGGTGGGATGGGGGAGAGAATCGGAAGAGTAAAAGTGAGAAAACTCATGGGTTGAGATAAAGACAGTTTAATAGGGAAAGCAAAAGCCGCGCACACAAGCAAAGCAAAACAAGGAATTCCTTCACTACTTCCCATCGGCAGGCAGGTGTTCAGCCATCTCCAGGAAAGCAGGGCTCCATCACACGTAACCATTACTTAGGAAGACAAACGCCATGACTCCAAACGTCCCCCCTTCCTTCTTCTTCCCCCAGCTTTATATGCTGAGCAGGACGTCATATGGTATGGAACATCCCTTTGGCCAGTTGGGGTCAGCTGTCCCAGCTGTGTCCCCTCCCAACTTCTTGTGCACCCCCAGCCTACTCGCTGGTGGGGTGGTGTGAGAAGCAGGAAAGGCCTTGACGCTGTGTAAGCACTGCTCAGCAGTAACTAAAACGTCCCTGTGTTATCAACACTGTTTTCAGCACAAATCCAAAACATAGCCCCATACTAGCTACTATGGAAAAAATTAACTCTATCCCAGCCAAAACCAGCACAACATCCTTTCAAATTACCCTTAAACATCAGCAGTTGCAGCCTTTGTGCCTTGATGGTTCATACCAGTTCATGCCTAATGATTTTTTGCTGACTCAGGCCTCAAAGCTTCCCACACTGATAAATAATGCATTTCTTTTCATTTCATATTTTGGGTGCTGTGGTTGATCACAAACCTCTTTGTAATGTAATTGGTTCTCTTTCCATCTCCATGGGCATGATTTCCATTTCCATCCAGGTGAGATGATGTCAGGCTTCAGAGAATAGAAGAAAAAAGAGGACGCACACTCCTCTAGACAGAGGAGCAGTAGCAAAACAGAAACTATCCAAATAGGACTTCAACTATGCAATGAGCTTCCTGAAGCTGGACTCTCTTCAACCTCGGCTGCATGATCTTGCTTTGGACACTGTTCATTTCTGGGTGTAAGGATGTGTCCTAATGTCAGATCCTAAGCAAGTGAGGTCCTTTGTAGGTAATACATTTAAGCACACACACCAGAAGATTTTGAACTCCAAGAAAAACAGAAAGACATTCTCTAAAACCTTTGCATTTATCTAAAGCCTCTGATACAACCATGAAAGCCGTAGCCATTGCCTGATAACACAAAAAAAGTTTCTGTAAAGAACAGAAATTGAATTGTAGCTAGTTGATTCGGTTCCAAACTTGGCATCCAGAGCTTGTAAATATTTATGCATGTCTTAATGAAAGTGCTGATAACTCCATGTTTCAGAGTAACTTTGCATCAAATAATTGTACACCTGTGTCCTGGTTTCAGTTGGGATAGAGGTTTTTTTTTTTTTTCTAGTAGTTGGTATAGTGCTGTGTTTTGGATTTAGTGTGAGAATAATGTTGATAACACACTGATGTTTTTAGTTGTTGCTAAGTAGTCTACTAGTCAAGGACTTTTCAGCTTCCCAAGCTCTGCCAGGTGCACAAGAAGCTGG
>JAYKAV010002834.1:750333-821336 GCA_035582835.1 Phoebastria nigripes | reverse complement strand
AGCATAGTCAGGACAGCTAGCCCAACTGGCCAAAGGGGTATTCCATACCATGTGATGTCATGCTCAGTATATAAAAGCTGGGGGAAGAAGAAGGAAGGGGGGGAYGTTYGGAGTGATGGCGTTTGTCTTCCCAAGTAACCATTACGTGTGATGGAGCCCTGCTTTCCTGGAGATGGCYGAACACCTGCCTGCCGATGGGAAGTAGTGAAGGAATTCCTTGTTTTGCTTTGCTTGCGTGCGCGGCTTTTGCTTTCCCTATTAAACTGTCTTTATCTCAACCCATGAGTTTTCTCACTTTTACTCTTCCGATTCTCTCCCCCATCCCACCTGGGGGGAGTGAGCAAGCGGCTGCGTGGTGCTTAGTTGTTGGCTGGGGTTAAACCACGACATATATATAACATTGTGCTCATCCAGACTACACAATTAATCATACTAACAGCACATAAAAGGCTAAAAGTGAGCCAGCCCAAAGATATGTCATTACTCTGTGACAGGGAAGAGAGAGCACCGATTCGCCTCCTTCTCCCCTTTCTTTCTATGTGAGCGGGAACCATGATTGCTACTGGAGCTGCAGTCCCTCTTCAAATGGACTTACTGTTTGGTTTTCTGAAGGAAAGGGAGGAAAGAAAGAAAGACTAGCTACCTTTACAGCTTTGCACAACCACCATTACTATTCCTTCATTTTGTTTTCATATCAAGATTACGACGACTCATGCTCTCTGCTTGACCCTAATATCACTTGATGTCTCCTTATCTTTCTTCTAGTACTTCACATGAAGTATAGAGATCTACATCCTAAAAAAGGTGTGGGATGCCTTTGTTCAATGTATTGGATTTTTCAAACAGGGAAGACTAATGAGTTTTTCCACCCACCTTGTTACACACTGAAAAATAATATGTGAAAGAAGCTTAAACAACTCCTGTCTCTGGTACAGTGAGTGAGTGAGTATTAAGTTTCTTGGTATCACTCCATACAAAGGATATAGCTTTCTAGAATGAAAAGCATTGATTAATGCTGGCTTTTGAATGATCACTTCAGAAAATAATGTCCTGTATCTGTCAAGCAGGCATCAAAAACAGATCTGAAAGAGAATACTGTACTTGTAGGTCAGGAGTTCAGCTCCCACCTCTGCAGGAAGTGACAAAGCCCCAGGTCCAAAGGATTATTTGTACATGTAAATTAAGTTTAGACAGAATCTTAACACTAAATTTGAATTTGCAGCACTCAAAATTCTCATACATCTGGTATCTCTACTCTGTGGCACCATCATAGTGCCAGTGCTAAAGTTCCCAGGCACCCTAAGGTCTGTATCCTTCGTGCCAGAAGTGCTGACATCTTGGCACCTTTTCAACCCCTTGGTYCCACCACGAACAGAGGTGTTCTTCACCCGTATTTCCACAGCTGTCAGGTTGAGGACAGCACTCTTGGGCAACATCTCATGGGGCAAGTACAATACACAGCAGCAGCATCTTTCTTTCACTACAGCACTTCACGGACTGACAGGAGGGCCGTAAGGAAGATGATTGGCATTCAACCCCCTTCTTAGCTTCAAGGTGACTCTCACTGCCAAGGAAAGATGGTCAATATAATAGCTTAATGGTGCATTTATTTGAGAGTTTGGGGAGTGGAAAATTCTTCCTTCCAAATATTTCTTCAAATATATAGCGTACATCAGACCATCACTAGGTAAAATATTCGACTGTTGCAGTCCCGTGAAGTTTCACATGGCACAGGCTTGAAGTGAGTGATTGGCGGTTGCCCCAATTTGGAGTAAGCCATAGGCTGGTCCTTGCTGCATTTTCATGGGAGATGGGGCTCAGTGAGGCTTCAAGGGCAGCTGAGGAAAGTGAACCCCAGCCTCCCACCGTCTGTGCAAAGGGGAGTGAGGAGGGACTCGTATTCTCTTCCCCTGTGTTTGAAAACAGGACTGTCCCTCTCCTTCATGTATACTGGGTTTGGGTTTTTGGAGTTGGTGGKTTTTTTTTTGGAATGAACAGGATCAGTCATATAGCTGGTCTGAATGTACACCTGAGGAAAGATAGGATTGATATTCACCCCTGCACCCCATGGTATTGGCTGATTGATTTAGTGTACCCCTCCTCAGTCTTTCTGGGTTCCCTGTGGGGACACGTTCCTCAATCGCTTTGGCAGGGAGAAGGTGGTGAAGCAGGACAGTGCCTTTCACTGAGGGAGTCAAGGGCCCCCGCAGCCACACCTGGCAGCACACGGTAGGGAGGCAGTGCTCTCACCATCTCGCTGATGTAGGTCAGAAAGCTGTTCAGCATCACATTCCCAGTGAGAGAAAGGCTGCCTGTGGCTTCTGAAATGCGAAGTTTCAAGCCTTGTTGCTCTTACGGGCCTAGGCACAGACATCCTGCATCTGTCCACTCACAAAAAACAGGCCCCCGAGAAAGGGGAGCCTCAGGACGAAATAGGGTGATTGAATATGCAGTGTGACATTTTATTTCATCCACGACTGTTTCTATGAACAACTGTATGAAAGTGACGGTGACATTGGTTTCAAAAGGATTATCAACGTGATTATACTGACTAGAGAATTAATTAATCACTGACATTTGTCAAAAAAAATGTCATTGAAATTCTAGTACTTCATTATTAGCATAATGAAGAGATTGTGTTTGCCCTTTCTGGCAATCAATCAAGCATTTGGGATGCACTCCAGTGTCAAGGAACTAAACTTAAAACCAGAAGCTATTTGATTTTGAAAACAGGTTACTTTTTACTTGTTTGATGGGTGCCACACACTGTTTTTCAACAGCTGAGTATTTATTTGTGTTTTTCAGATGATAACGGGTAAAAGTCAAAAGATCACAGATGGCAAAGCAAAATGGCTTACCTACATTAAGGGAGTAATTTGAACTAGAGATATGTATGTATTTCCTCCATTACTTTTTATCAGTAGATCTCAGAGTGTTTTATTACAGAGATCAGTATCATTATCCCTGCTTATCAGTGGCAAAAGTGACAAGAGAAGTGAAATTATGTGCCCTTAGATAAGTAACAAAGCCAAGACCTGAAGTCAGCACTCCTGAGTTCACTCGCTCTATTGTCCGAGTAAACTGTGTTCATTAAACTGGTCTTGACTTTAATGCCATTTTCAAAATTAAGGGATGAATTTGACCCTCACTCGTTACTGAAGCAAAAAGTATTGACTTAATCACAGCGTACAGTAACATAAGCATAGAAACTAGTATCTCATGAACCTGCTGCTAGACTGCTGGCAAAGCTAAATACCTGCAGTCAGAAGCAAGGCAGAATCAGAAGGGTAATCTGTTTGCTTCCTGTCTGGATGCAGACACAGTTACCATCCGCTGCTCCCTCTCTACTTGAATAATAACCTCACATCTACTTAAGGCATAACCAGTCAGCCAGTCCTGCAACTCAGGGTCAGGAGTTGCTTCATCTGCTGAATGGCAAACGGCCCAGTTGAGCCTGTTGAACAGCATTCCCTGAACATCCAATTGAAAATGTTTTCCAAATATCAAGGTTTCAGCAGGACCTTATAATTTTTCACACAGCACTAGGACATGCTTTATGTGACATTTTTCAAGTTCCTCAGACACGTGGAAAATCAGTGAAAACTTGAACAGAAAATAACAGCTGGAGCTCCTTTACTAGGAGTCTCAGGCTAAGTGTGACCAGTTGTGTTAGTTAGGGCTGTTGGCTCTTTTTTCAATCTACAGTGACTGTGATGGCAGTAAAGATTTATAGTTTATATCTCTTTTTGTTTCAAATGCTATATTGAGGTGTAATTCAGGTGGTGGACAGGCTGATGAACCTCAGCTTACCAATAAAGGAGGATAAAACAGATTAAATTTTAGACCTGGATCTATTTTGGCTTAAAATCAGATAATTTGTGACTCAGCATGGCTAAAAAGGAGAAGCTCCTAGGTTTCTTTTAGGGCATAGAGTAACCAGCTTCTAGTACTGGCAGGGTCCACAGGATTCAAACTTAAGCTTCGACATATATGTATGTGTGTAGGCACGTATTCTATGTAAGACATGTAATATGCAGACAGAAAAAAACCTGCTACATCATTAAGTGGATTTTTGTTTGTTTCTTCCTGAGACATACACAGTTTTGTTTGGATTTTTTTTTATATATATATTTTCTCCTAAGACTTTTGCAAAGCTGTCTGGAGCTTTTTGGATATAGAAAAAATATACATGGCCTTCTGGATGACTTTGAACAAAATTCATGTCTTTGCTCCTGTTTTTCCCATTTAAAAATGGGAGAAATAATACTGACCTTGTTTGCAAAGCRTGTGTGTGTGTGTGTACATCTGCTAGGGTAGAAAGTATTTGTATCACTGGGATAACTACATTACTGACTCATAGCTTTACCAGCTCTGGGTAATAGAGCCGTTCCTGTCTCACATTGGCAGAAGCATACCACATTGTGTTAGCAGTACTGCACACATGTATTCATATGCTGGCACACAAATCTGCAGGAAGAGATTACTACAACCGCATGGCTAAGCAGGAAAAGCTGGTACAAATCCTGTATGACGGCCATGCAAGCATTCAGGCAGAAACAGAGCCCAGGCAGCAATCTTGGGGATTTCAAGCTCCATTTCAGCAGCTCCTGCTAGTAGAGATCTTCAGGCGGATGTCAGAGCTGGCTCTCTGACGAGGGATCGCAGCTGCTGCAGCACCCCTGGCTGAGCACCGCCCCGGAGCAGGGCCTTGGCCAGCCGTGCCAGCAGTGTGGGCAGCAGGTACAGCAGCAGGCGTGGCGTGTCCCAGAGCAAGACTTGCAGTTCGGGGCAGACTGGCAAATTATGACTGTCAGCGGGATGTTTGCTGCTGCAGAGTGATGTGCTGGATACTTACCAGCCCTCATTTCCTTGTGTWGCCTCTCTGCTGATTCCCACCTGTGCTCATTCTGGCTCTTGGCATGGTATCTGATGCAGGTTGTCCCCTCTCCTTATGATCTTTTTGCCCTTCCTCTCCTATGAGCACAGGCAGGGCTTAATCCTTGGCTGAGTTTCCCAAGTTGCTTTAGTATTGTTTTCACTTCTGCACTTTCAGGAGAAATATAGGTCATTGTAGCCTGGCGGTGAAGAGGATTTTCTAATACATTTTACCACTGCACAGTCCCATCAGGAAACATAGGTCTGCACCGCAGAAGCTGATGTGAGGAAAGGATGAGGTGAAGGCCAAGTATAGCGGTAGAGTAAATATTATTAAAGAAGTGGTTCATATTTGGTTAAAGCTTTCCTTTGAACTGAAACTTTGCATTTCAATTTCAAGCCACAGAAAATTATTTTTGTAATGTATTCAAAAGCAAATAAGTAAAGAAATAAACTTTGGAGGTCAGGTCAGTGCAACAAAGGCAGGCAGAAATAGTCTTTTTGTACTTCAAACTCGTCACTGAAAATGGCTCATTTCCCATTCAACAGAGTCCAAGTTTTAGAGCTTTTATTTTTTACAAAATAAAATGCCATTTCTTAAAAAAATATATTCCAAAACTGAGTGAACATAGCAGTGATAAAAGTGAAGGAGGAATGTTCAACATAATATGGGCCAAAGTTAACTACCCACTTATTAGAAGCTGAGCAAAGTTTCTTGTGGGTATGCTGTGGATACCCTGTGGTTATCATCACTGCAATCCTATATCCTTCTTTAACCTACCCATCCCACTGAATGGTCAGTGGTGGTAAGGTCTGTGATACAGATAAACTTGAACTATGAAGACCAATGCTATGTTCGGAGGAGATTTTGAATCTGTGTCTGCAGAGACTCAAAGGCTCTCCTTGTGAGCCACTTCCCCCATTCCCACAAATGGTCATTAAAATTTTTATTTCATACACTGTTTTTTAAAAATACATGTTTATGTACTCTTTTATTTGTGTTATTGATATTAGGCTTCATACTGCAGTATACCTATTTTAGAAAATCGTTGGGAAGACACTGCTGCCATCAGGAATGAGCACGAGATACGGTTTCCTAGGCAAGACTCAGCTCTCTGATGGGTCCCCAACATCGCTCTTCAGTTCCTGCAGAGTTTGGCTGCTTCTCACTTAACTCCCGTGAGCCACCCGTGAAATCCAACCATCCCCACACTGCCCTGGCTGCAACATCTGCTGGCTCCTCGCACTGCTGCCTGCCACATCTGGCAGCTTGTCCCATCGTGTTTGGTAGTTTCTCATGTCCTGCTCACTTAGCTCAGCCTCTAGATGGGGCCTGCAGCCCCAACACCCCATCTCTGTTGGTGCATTGTCCCTACCGTGAGACCCTGCGGTGGCCTGCCTTGCTAGCTGCCACGCGTCCCCATGCTCACCGGCCACCTGAGGGACTCAGGCACCAGTTAGCTCATCAGTCAAAGTTGTTTTCTGCAGGCATCCCTTCCACACTTGGCTTTGGAAAACTGGTTCTCACACCCAAATTCCCAGAGATGCAGAAGAAGGATGAGAAGGAGGGATCGGGGTTGCACTAAATCTTTCTTCTCGCTATTCACTGCTTATGTTGCTTTTCTGCTTAACCCAGTATCTATTCTTCTTTATTCAGAAGTAAGGAAATGTTGTTATCTTCTGTTTTGTATGATCAGTCTTGAAATCATTCCAGGTTACCCAGCTAGTAACACTGGAACACCTCTAGTGAGATATTCCTCTGAAGATCAGATGAGGTTGCCCTGAAACCTGGGGGCCTTTTCCTTCAAAATCTACACTCTCAGCAAGATGTTCAAATACCCAGATTTAAAAGAGGATATCGTAAACAATATTTCTGTTTCTTTTTATTTTTGTCTTGTTATTCCCCTTTTGATATTTTTCCCTAAGATGATTCTGCATTATTTCCCCACACCTCATTAAACTGTTTCTAAAGCTATTTTGCTTTGTGAGCAACGACAAAGTTGCAAATTCTCAAAGCTGCATTTCAGAAACCTCTGCTCTTTAGCTTCCTTCAGCTTTTCTTTTTGTTTATGGCTTGTGGGTTTATTCACACCTTTATAGAGATTCAAAAAAAAATAGACCCCATGCCATGCTCTAAAAATTGAGACAGGCATAGTTAATTTTGTAGCAATGCAGCTTTTTTCTCACCTCTTAAAATCTGAGCTTCTCACTGGAAAAAATGGAGCATCCACCCTGTGATGGAAAGATTTGCCAAAAATGATCAGTTACTTGATATATGATTCTTTTCTTTTTTCTGTGTACTCTGAAGGATCATTTGTAAAGTCACTGTATACCTCCAAGGTAGTCTTTACTAAATGGGGCAGACTATTTTAGGGTTTTCAAACCCTATTCTTTGACATATCAGTGACATTTAGGCTTCGTTCATACATGTGATATGCTAAGTCTATAATTCAGAAAATTATCTGCTATTCTAGGGACAAATAAGGATCATTTTGCCCATCTCTAACTTCTTACTTTAGCTATCTCTATTTTTCTCCCATGTATAGCACACTCATTGCTAGACAAATAAGCTACTTTGACTATTTTATACTGAGAAAAAAAAAAAAGATTTCAGTTAGACCAAGAGTATAGGTGGCATTTTCCCTCATTTTCTTGTATCAGAGAGTTAAGTGCTCAGCTCTTTCCAAGGTAGATTTTTTTCCCCCCCCCAGATAAAAATATGCCACCCTGAAGAATTTCATGGCTGTGTGAGCCAGAGAACCGAAGTGGTGCTTATGATTAACATCTCCTTATGTGCCTGTAAAATAAACAGTAGAAATAAAACATCTCAAAAGGTTACACATGCCAATGCAGGGAGTATTACTATGGGTGGAAATACAGAAGTCGTTGACATGTCTTTATTATGTATATACCATCTTTTGAGTTATTTTGGGAAAGCTCACACCAAAACCTCATTTCTGTCTACCATAGGACAAAAAGATCTCATTACTTTTGGAAGAAAAATATTATTTTCTAGTTTTTTTGATCAACCAAAACAGAAAAGWAAGAAATACAACACAGCAATGCTCTTAAGTAGTGATGTGCCTTGGTAAGGCTGCACTGATATATTGCAACTGTCTGTAAAGTCTCTGTCAGCTCAACACAGACGCACCTGGGACTTCTGACTCTGTCACAGAGCTGTGTCCAAGGGCTGGGCTTTGGGTAGTCAAACTGGTTTACCTGATTTACCAGTTTGTGGAGAGGCATGAAAGCCCCAAACCACCGTGCTTCTGTCTGTTTGCCCTCCTTAATGAGACGAAGCTTCTTAACAGCAAGAATCATTTCACCTTCCTTTTCTCTGTGAAGAATCCAGTGTATTTTCGGATGTTATAAAGACTATAACACACCAGCCACTTAGAGGTATTATCTTCTCTGTAGTTGCTTACTAATCTTGTAGAGCAATCATGTCTCTGAAGATTAATGTCTGTAATTTAAATTCTTCTCAGTACTTTTAATCTGGACAGGTCCTGGTGTTGTTAGACTCTCCCGTTGCAAGTTTCTAGATTACCACCTCTTCAGGCTCTATGCAATTACTTTATTTGTTTAACTTGCTATAGGAAGTGGTATTTACACTGATTTCAGGCCAGGAACAAATTGTTCTATAAACTCAATTTCACTTTTCTTTTAAGCTTCTGCCTCTTCCTTTCTGTTTCTCAGCTATACCTTTAAAAATAAGAACTGGCCTTCAGCTCACAAGCTCCCCAACGGTCTTTCAATGAAACCATAAGCCTGTTTTTCTGCCAGAAGTCTGCTGCTGAGGCACAAGTTAAATACTGCCTTTTGCTGCACGCGTAAAAGACAAGAGTGTGAATTTGAAACCAGAGAGCTCAAAGACAATACAAACACCACTGACCTTATAAAAGGTAAAGGGAATGAAAAACAAAAATAGACACCTAGTAAAACAGTAAAGATATGCTATGGATTTAAACTTGACATATCCCTTAAAGATAGAAGTCTTTGCAAATTACAACAAGGCTTTATTTCTCAGTCACCCAGTGAAGAAATATCTACCTAAAAGATGGAGTATATTAACTCTCCAGTCATAGCCAAGTGTCCCTTTCATTTTGGCAGAGTAGGTGTTGAGCTGGACAGCATGAACAGGTTCTGTTTTGTAGGTCCTTTTCTCCATGTAACCCTGTGTGGATAAATAATCCAGAATAAGAAAAGGTTATTTTATTGCCTGGTAAAGATTTTTAGAACACAATGAACACATAAAACATGGTCATTTTTCTTTATATTATTTTGATCCTTATATATTTATAATTTATAGTTACATATTTGTTCTCGAGTCTTTTGATCTTTATAGCCTTTTGCAGAGGGAAAGCTGTAGGTACTGTTCAATTGCTGGGCAGTCTAAACATCAAACTAAAGAAAAGCTGGCATTTGTTGAACATCAACAGGAGCTACATCCAGCATTTAAGTTTTCAAGTCCAAAATGTGTTCATGTCAATTTAGACTTATTTCATGGACTCATTCTTTTTTTGAATAGATCCGTTAATACTACATTTCCCTATTCTAATTACAGAAATCTCATTTCTATTCCTATTGAGTTGAACAGTAATTTTCCCGTCAGATTTAATGGTGCAGTACAAGAATACAGTTCCTCATCAGAATTAAGTCCCCTGATTCAACAGCTTTTATGAATTTATGTGGGTCAACACATACAAGTTGCTGGAGTCACTTATTTTTTTCCTAACGATGCTGCATTTTTTTGTGTGCTATTGCTCAAGGTTGTTCTACATTTTTAATTGACAAAGGTTCTCTGTGACTACTTTGTGGCATCTTTTCAGGACCCGAGTTACTTTAGAAACAAACAAACAAACATAATCATTGCATTTACAGATAGTTTTTGAAAAAAATCTCCAATATGTGAATTTTAGTACTTAACATATAGGTAAGCATCAAATAATTTGCTGGATGTCAGTGAACATATTTTTTTAAATGTGTTTAGTGTGAAACATATATTCCTTCAAGCATTCATATAYCTTAGTATTTGGGCATGGTATACAACACTGTCAAATAAAGTCTACCACTTGCATTATATCACTCTGCTGATGGCACCATTGATTTTCACAGAATCTCTGAATTGAAATTACATATATTAATTACATATATGTATATCTCAATATTCTCGATATTGTTGGTGACTGTCCATGATAAGAAACTCTTGTATAACTATGGGCATTCTTGAAGTCTTTTTAGTCAGAGAGATAAAGCTGTTGCATGTCTATTTTCGTAGACATTATTACTATGTTCTTTATGAACATGCTGCTCTAACTTAACAGAAGGCAGAGGAGAAGCAGATAAGAAAGGCACACATCATCCAGAAAACATGTATGTACCTAGAGATATCTAAAAGACACAATGGATTGACCAATTTGCTTCAGGAATTCAGTGTTCAGTAGCAAAAGAGTTGCAAGCCTTATTTTGCTAAAACCAAAAGGCAATTGATTAAAAAAACCCAAAAACTTTAAAAATAGTCCTTGAAAGAGAAAGCAGTTGTCTAGGGAGTATGAAATTATCCATATTAAAGAAATACAAACAGAACAGGTTTTGAGAAAGAAACCCCTAATATTTCACGCTGATATCAACGATTAGCAACTGATAATTGCCATTGTTGTGTTTTAACCCCAGCCAGCAACTAAGCACCACCCAGCCACTCACTCATTCCCCCCAGGTGGGATGGGGGAGAGAATCGGAAGAGTAAAAGTGAGAAAACTCATGGGTTGAGATAAAGACAGTTTAATAGGGAAAGCAAAAGCCACGCACACAAGCAAAGCAAAACAAGGAATTCATTCACTACTTCCCATCGGCAGGCAGGTGTTCAGCCATCTCCAGGAAAGCAGGGCTCCATCACGCGTAACCGTTACTTGGGAAGACAGACGCCATCTGTCCCCCCTTCCTTCTTCTTCCCCCAGCTTTATATACTGAGCATGATGTCACATGGTATGGAATACCCCATTGGCCAGTTGGGTYAGSTGTCCTGACTATGCTCCCTCCCAGCTTSTTGTGCACCTGGCAGAGCATGGGAAGCTGAAAAGTCCTTGACCAGTGTAAACACTACTTAGCAACAACTAAAACATCAGTGGGTTATCAACATTATTCTCATACTAAATCCAAAACATAGCACTATACCAGCTACTAGGAAGAAAATTAACTCTGTCCCAGCCAAAACCAGGACAGCCATCAATCTGTTGTTATCAGAGGTTAGGATAAAATCTCCCAGGGAACAGATTTCTCCACAGTGAGAAGGAGGTACATATTATCTTCTGTCTTTGGAAGCACCAGGTACTGGCAACCTTCAGAAAAAGTTAAAGGACTGGGTGGACAAGGATGATCCAATATGATAGTTTCTGATCCTGTACGGGAATTCTAGCTTGATCTCTGATAGTGCAGTTACACAATAAATTTACTTTGGCAGCTTAAGAAGGTCCTGTCCTTCCCCTCTTTCTCCCAGTCTTTGATCTCTTGTCCTTCCTCTTATTCAAGACCCCATCAGTTTTGCAGTCCATTCAGTAAACATCAGATTTTTATCTGATTTTGTAGAGGATTGGACAAAATGAATTTCTGAATCTAGTATAACTTCTCAATTTCGTAGAATAAATTATGCTTGAARGGACCTCTGGATTTCATCTGGTCCAATTCCCTACTCATATAAGTTATCCTGGAAGAACTCACACTGCTACACACTATTTGGAGAGATGTTGAACTAAGTACTACTGAGAGCTCCTGTCTCTTTGAACCATTTTCCGTGTCAAGTTCATGTGGTGGGTCACCTTTTCTTGAAAAGACCATGCAGAAAGAACATGGGTTTGAAATAGATCCAACATGTTAAGAGTATTTCTTGTGTCTGCAAACTCAGAACTTTGTGAGCAAATTTCCTTCAAAATTTTTTTGCCACTTGGGACTGAGTGCACCAGATAAAGGATGAGATTGATTTCATCCCCACATCCCTTGAGCACCAGCTTGGTAGCAAGGCACAAGCTGGACTTTTATTCACACACCTCCTTTTCCTTCTGAGCTAATCAGCCCGTGCTTTTCCCCTATCTATATATCTGAGGTGCTCTCTGCAAGCTTTTCAGTGTTAATGAGGTTGCTTTGATGGGATCTCATTAGCAACTGCTGCCCTTCGAAGTGCTAGCACTTGGAAATTGTGGCCATCAAAACAATGCAAAACCACTCTTTCTCCACTGTCCTGTACCCCTCATGCATCAGAGTAAAGCAAGTGCAATATGGAATCAAGTGCTGTCACTGGTTTTATCCCCTTAAACTCATGCAGATACATTCCTTTGCTTCCATCTTGCTATGCCCCTTCTTGATTTATGGGGAGCATAATAACGTAAGGTTTTGACTGAAGATGTGCTTGCTGGAGAAATGAGTATCTCAAGACCATATTCTCATGTTATTTATATAAATAGAAATCCAAAGTGATTCTATGAATGTAAGCAAGACTGAAATATGCCTCTTCTTTTTGCCTCACTTTCTTCAGTGTATTTCATTTTAAAACTTCTTTATAATATATAATAAAAGAAACACTCCATTGTGTTCTTTACTCAGTGTCTTTTCCAGGCCCCATACCATTGCTCCGATTTTCATGGCAGCAGATGTTTTTTTTCCTTTTGATCAGATTATCCAACTACTTGTCTGCTCCATCAGGTAAGGAGGCACAGGACCAGCTGCCTGCAGCTGGGCTTTTCTCATCAATCTACATGGAAAACCTGTACTCCCAAACACAGCAACACATTGAGAGATGCATGCACAAATGTAAATGAGAACGAAAAGCATGATACACTGAGTAATAGCTTAAACCACAGTTTATCGTTTGCTGGTGTTAACTTGTGCAGTGTGTCTTTCTAGAGGAACATCAGAAACGAACATGCCTTTTAGACTGATGGATGAAGAACTGTAGTGTTTTAGTGCCTTCTTGTGCTGATGCCTGGAAGTGCAGGTAAGTGGAACCTCTGAAGATGAATTTCATTCTGCTCAGACAATAAAATTCCTGCTGCATTTTTCAGCTCTTTGCTAATAATGTCCAATAACAACCTAAAATTTCTCAGAGAGAAAGATTTTTTTCTTCAGGGACAGAAAAGCATTTTAACTCAGTCAGCGGCCACTGTAATAGCTGTGGCTCAAAAAAAAATACCTTTTATATTAAAAATTTCTATGCTGGGGAAAGGTGTTGCCTGGGAAGATGTGATGCTACGGGAATTGCTGTTAGTCCCTCAGGCCCCACAAGTGTCTCTCTCAGACTTGTACCCAAAGTCAGTCCCACGGAAAAGTCCCCCTGTGTTGCACCCAGGATATTCAGGTCACACTGGCAAGCCACCTAGTTTTCAGCTAGGGACAGTAGACTGTTTCATGAAAGAGGAAGGCAGGGATTGTGCCTACCACCACCTAGACCCATATTCTGCTTGCCCTCTCCACTCTCAGTACAGTGCTGGTTTTATTGCAAGAGGCAGTGGACAGGAAAGAACAGCATAAGAAGTCTGGCAAGGAATGAGGCCAGTGAGGCTCATGAATAAAATTTAGGCAAACCTCATGCCCATATAATCACGTGAGGGGAGAAAGCTGGAAGTGAGTTAGAAGGATGAAGCAAAGGGGAGCTGAACTGAATGTACAATCGTCTCATCACATTGCTCCTAAAAGCAGAAGACAGCACCGTTTCCCCTCAGTAGGCTCAGGATGCAGCACTTCATCCTCTCCTTTGGGCATAGCCATGACAACTCCCAGCTCAGTTCCCTGCTCCCGGAGCAAGAGCACGAAGGGACACAAGGGCAAAGTCCCTCTAGCTCCATCTTCTTTTCACCTGTCCAGATAATTGGGAAATGCAGAGAAGTTAAAGTTTTGCAGACTTGTGTTTTCATTGCAATATGAGAGAAATCACTCTTTTCCTCAAAGCTCTACCTTCTGGGTCACAATATCCAGTCAGGTTTCACTCCTGACTGCATAGAAAGGCTCAAACATATGGTCAAAAGGCTTAAGAAACAGAAGGCAAGTAAGATTACCAAATTCATTCTTTTACTAAAACATTTTGAAATTTTCAGGCTACACATCAAGATTGTCACTGTTTGAGAATTGTTTATAGTCTGCAGAAGTACTTTTCTGCCTCTCTTTCTTATTATGGGATTTTCCGTTTTCTCCTGAAATATGTTGCAGGGAGAAACAGTGGTGTTAAGATAACATACCCTTCTGAGGTATAAGGCTGCTACGTACTGCATGAAATATAATGGAAAATATAATGGACTGCAATTATAGAAAAGAAAATATATACTGAGTCTGGAAACACAGATCAAATGCATGGTCTGTTAATTTATGAAACTTATTCCTTAAAAAAATCCCAGAGGAAATCCCAGTTCTTGAATCATTTTGAGTGCAGTGGCATTTTGAAAAGTAGTCTGGTAACATTGTTATGTTGAAGATTGTTGTGACTCAATTATTTCCACATCACAGGCCTAAATTCTCAAGTAAGATGTCCTCCATAGCTGTCAGCCCTGAACACTCAACCTGAACGCTAAGGTACAGGCCAGATTATTTCCACTTTACACATTGTCACCAGCAATAAAGATTATGCCATGTGAATTATGTCCACAGAGATACCTATGTCCCCTATGTGGCTTTGCACAGGTGCAGTTGATGGAGGCATCGGAAATATTTCTTCTGCTGAGCATGAGACTGAATGGATCCTACAGCTCAACCACTCTACATCCAGCCTTCCAGGACTACAAGAAGTAAAAAGCAGGAAACATAGTGTTTGGGTTTTTTTTTATTTCAGTTAGCCAAGAAAACATTTACCTTTTCATTAAAATCGGTAAAGGGGATGAACTGCAGTTCTGTGTGGTAAAATGAAACTATTTTTACAGAGCCACCAAAAATGACTCTAAATTAAATATCCTGAAGTACAGCACAGGAAACAGTCATCTGTTCACAGAGGACAGACAAAAAGACTTAATACACATTTCCAGATCTAATTACTATTAAGTTCTCTACCAGTTTAGGATGCATTTCAGATTATGTTTTTAAAGAAACTACTTCTAAAGGCTGCACGTATTTCATTGAGAGTATTCTGTCACTAGTCTTCCATCAGGCCTCCAGCAAGCTAATCAATTAAGGGCTCTTTGGAACAACAACAAAAAAACCCCAATCCATTCGGGTCACTGTGTGAAATAAAAATGTCATTACTGTGGGAGTGCCTTTGTCCAAACGTAGAAATATGCTTCAGCCTGGAGCCAGCTTTCCGTAGGTCAAGACATCAGCTGATGTTAGTTTAGAGCAAGTTATTTTATTTTGCAGTAAAATGGACAGAGGAGATGTCAGTCCTCTTAACAGAATGATTCTCTTCTTGCTCCACGTAGAGGCCTAGCTACCGGCAATGCACTTCACTACTAATATTCTTAACGTTTTCTTCAGTTTTGTTTTGCACCACGATAACAAGTGGTTTCAAAAACTGGCTTCAATCAATTACAGGATTAACGACCTTCAATGGAAGAAGTTAATCTATAGTTTTGATTCTCAACACATATTTAGGCTACTTTCAGGTTAACAGCAAGAAGATAAATTAAGCACTTATAGATTCAGATGCATCTCTATACAAGATTATAGAATAATTCAGAAGAGAAATAACATGTCTTCTGTTGTTTACTATTGACCAAGATCAATCTTAGAAACATCTGCAGTAGCTTGTGTGTGTGTGTGTGTGTGTGTATATATATACATATATATATAGGACTAGCTATTAACCAGACCTAGGTATAAGTGCTCTGTTAATCTCACATTCTAACCCTGTAGAGGGCAATAGAAGTATATGATCAAAAGCCAATGTATTATCTAAAGCCAGAGATTTCCTACAGCATCATTTGAGTTGCTAATTGCCTAGAAAGAACAAGTAATGTTCTCCCTCCTATATGAGAAACAGGCGGGCTACACAGAGGAAGGGAATGCACTGTTCTCCCTGTGCATTTGAGTTAGAACAATAACCAATGGGTGGAAATTAGAGCAAAGTAAATCATTCTTAAGCATAAGAGAAAGTCTTCTAATTGCAAGGACAGTTCAGCATCAGAGTAGATTTCCTGATTGGGGTATCTCTATCACTGGGGGTCTCTAGAGCAGGCTAGGCAGATGTCTGTAAGGAATAGTTAGGGATCCCCCCTGGGGACAGTGTGGAATAAGGAAGCTCTTGAGATCCCTTCCAGCCATATTTCCTATGACTGATTCCAGGACTAAGCGGTTTCTCAGACATACCATAAACAGCTCTTAAATAAAAAATAAGTTCTTAAAATTAGGGTACAAAAAGCCCTTTTTAAAATAACCTCTACCGCTGGTTTTGGAAGATGAATGCTGTTACTTAATAACTGTATGAATACTACATTATAGAGACATCCTTATACTGGTGAAGAATAGTACCAGTATCAGAAATGGCTGTTGATCTATGTGTTCACTTTGGTCAATAGGGTTAGATGTAAGTTTATGGTTACTTGTGGCAATCAAGCAATGATCTCTAATGAAAACAGAA
Source organism: Phoebastria nigripes (assembly GCA_035582835.1). NCBI lineage: Eukaryota > Metazoa > Chordata > Aves > Procellariiformes > Diomedeidae > Phoebastria > Phoebastria nigripes. The sequence goes on along the minus strand of JAYKAV010002834.1, from coordinate 804,913 downwards.
AATTACAGAACTAGGAGATGTATTAAAATTACTTTCATTAAAGGTCATCTTCTTGTCCAATCCTCTTTCTGTAAAGTTAAAATTACAGCTGATTGCTTGATAAAAGTTTTCAAAAGAAGGAGAGAAGAAAGAGAATCTCTTATTATTACTCTTTCTTTCAATAAAACCATTGTGAATATAGCATCAGAATAATGTGTGGGCTATAGCTGATCTCATAAATGTTTTTGAGTTGGCTAATATACATCTAGAATAAAACTCTACCTTCAGAACTGTAGTACATCAGTTATTAATGCATATTACAATTCCCTCTGCAGACACAAAGTTATAAGTCAGAGTCCTTCCTCAACATGTCCCAAATCTCACTAAATCTCTGGAGAAAYGAGAATGTACATATTTTAAGAAATAATAAACTGGGGGAAAAGGGGAAATAATATAATACAGTTACTCACAATAACATCAAGTAGCAGATTAATCTGAAAAAAGCTATACCGTGCAGAATGGATTGATCTTAAAGATCTTCCGGAAGCCTCACCATCAAAAATCCAAAGCCAAAACCTAGCAAGGTGGAATGGTAATCAAAAGACATATAAAACTGTACATGCTATACTTTAATCATAAAGTGAGTCTACACTCTTACAGCAGAATTAGAAGGAAGAGATGTAAAATTTCTTTTGCGTTTACACCTGGGTAAAGTCCATTCTTTTATTTTGTGTTCTTTTTTATTGTTGTTGATATTCAGAGGCCACAAATGCAGGCACAGTGGCAAAAAAGGAGAAGGAGACCTGASATCCAGAGTAAGAGTAGCTGAACAAGTGGATAGGAGAAGGCAAAGGGAAAACAAAGGAAGAGAAAACAGCAGGAGATGGAGAGAGCAGGAAAGTATTTGGTCTCCCTTTAATTCACACCATCCTAGAAGGTGTTCAAGCCCCTGAGGGAAACAGTAAAAGGGCTTCATTATAACAGGTATAGCTTATTAATCTATCCTTGGAAGAAAAATTGATTTTTCTTAAAGAGGAAGGAAAAAGTGGTTTACAGAAACATATCTCCAGGGAATACAATTTACTCATGGAAATTACTGCTGCGGCTATTCTATTGGAAAATTGTGTGTGATAGAAAGCAACGTTCTGTAAAAAAGATTAGCTTTGCAGCATAGTCTGGTATAGATAACACTGCAATGGTTACCTGTGTCAGCCTTCATAATGCAAAGTATATAATAATCATCAGCTACATTTTTTTAAGACAATTCTTCTGTGACATTGTGTAACACAATTATACACAAAATATATGTGTTGCACCTATCTGGAGCGTTCCTCCACCAAGGGAACAGAATAACAYGCTTAGAGGAACCTGGGACAGGAATAGTAGTGTCTTTGGAATTTTTTTCTATGTTTAAGGGGGTGTGTGTTGCAGAAAGTGGTGTTCTTCACATATGAAAAGCTTAATGATTTGGTGCTGAGCCTTCACTGTTCAGGCCTTTTGGGGGAGTTCATCTCCCCTAATTTTAGACATATATATGTAGACACCTAGTCTGAATTATTTCTGACTCTCACACTAGTCAATGGAAAGAGATAGGCCGAGATGCTCATTCAGTCCTAAAATTGGTGGCTAAAGTACAAGCAATGCCTTTCAGGAGATACCCTAGTTTCTCCACTGACTATAGGGAGAGCTATAAGTATTTTAGATCAGATAATGAACTTTTAGGCAACTAAATGGAGATTAATCATACCCATAAGGTCACATCCTCCTCATTTGCTGAATTCAATTTGAGGCATTATATAATGCCAGAATTTTTTGTTGTAAAAGAACTCCAACAATTTTCCCCAATATCTGATCAGAAAACTTCTTTTAAAGTTTGAATGAGACTCATTGCTTTTAAAATTGGAAATGTTTTGATTTCCAGCTTAACTATATTTGAGGCCAGTTGATAACCATGTGTTCCTGTACTGAAAGTTACATTCCAAAAGCTATTTGGATGCACAAAGATTCAGCTAAATATCCAGTTGGATTTTCTAGGCATACATGATTTATCCACTGAGGATAATATGAGTTATATCAACTGTTTCTCAGACACCACTTGGAAAACCTGGTTTTTTAAATTCAGGAACATGCTAGACTTTAAGTAATAAAGTGGGTATGGTAATATGGAAGCATATTACTGTTTGTATACTGCATCCAAACTATCAGTATGATGCCATTGAGCTGATTATTGTCCAAACACATAACAATAAACAGATCTGCCCAAAAAAAAACTCAGCCTGGGTAGACAAGTCAAAGAAAAGGCAAGATAAGAAACAGACATTAGGGCTCAGGTGGGAGGTGGTTTGTACGCGGTTGTGCAGCAATCTTCCTGGAGAGCCAGATTTACATGCTAGGTCTTGTGAGTCACAGGCTGACTATAGACACGTAAGACTATACCTGCTTTCATGTACACTAGTCACTTGTTTTATTTTCTTCACTTTCTGTATTTCTGTTCATCTTAATATTTGTGTGTACCGTTACTTTAGGAGGTTAGGCATGTCTCCTTATAAAACAGGCAGTAGTTTTTGTGACAAAGTGTGCGGATTGTACATCAAGCAGCTCTTCTAAGAGACAGCTCCAGCGCTAGCACAGTGACGTTTCATCTAGTGTATAAAAACTGGTGCAGGGAGATTCAGGAATATGAGATTGAAGAAGCTACTCGATGTGTGCGTGTTCATGTGCGTGTGTGCGCACGTGCATGTGTACCAACACCTGCTCAAGTTTTATGCAGAAAACAAGGTAAGACTGAATCATTTATAGCTGTGTTCTGATCACTCTGGTTGCCAATGGGAACCTTGAGAAACTTGAATTTACTGTTTTCCTTGTAAGGATACTTAGTCTTAGATGGTTGTTCCTTGATTTTCACCACGACTCTAATAGCATGGTAATACCGATTAGTATGGGGGTAGGAATATTGTGACAGCTACAATTCATACATTCTCTTAGTTTCCCAAACCACCACTCTAGGTATAGTATTTACTCAATAAACATGTATTAAATAAATCTTTATGTACGTGTAATACTCTCCTGATATTTATTCAACAGAAAAACAGGTTTAAAATATAAGTCCATAAGTAGAGTTCAGTTGTAGGGAAAACGGACATAGAAATGAAGAGGAATATACAACTACATATGACCAGGCAACGGTAACTAATGGTAGTCCCTCTCTCAACAACAGTAATTTTCTGCCTGTGATAATAAGGACTCAACATCTGTCATTAAAACTGAAAGGAAAAGAATGTACAACCCCAAAGTTGCAGCCTGTGTGCAAAAAGACCTCTTACAGTAGAGCTTCTTAAGACTAACTAGGTATTGATATTTTCAGTTATTAATTAAGTAAATACAGTAAACCTGACACTGCTCAGCTATCTGACATAACTGGTGTTCATGTTAGGTCGCATGCTGCTTACCTGTGTAAACCTTATGATCTAACCTCATCTCTTGGACTTTCTTTTTGCTGGAGTTAGATCATTTTTTGACAGCTTTGTCATTTCCCAGCTAATGCTAGCCAAATGCCCTAACTCATGCTGTCGTGGTCTCATTTTAAAGTTGTTGTTGTTGTTGTTTGATCTCTTACCTTCCTATTTCCTCTGGTACAAGGGAGTATAAACAACCCATCCTGCCCCTATTCCCAGGATCTTCTGGAGCCCCCAGGCAGTGAAGGCAGCTGCTTACAGCAGCAACATTCAAGGAGAGGCAAAACAACAGAGTAGTAAGAATGGCCTGTAAAGGACAGCACGATCCAAGCAATGGCAACTGTCAAAGAAAGCAGCAATATATAAGCTGTTGTGGAGATGCAGGAAAAATCCACCTGTGCACATAGGACGTGCTTTTTTCTTGTACTAGTTTTCCTAGCTCTGGTTTTGCCTACCTCCCTCGCTTCCCTAGTCACTGTGTCAGAGGGAGGGAAGGGGAGGGATTCACAAGAATTAAGTGACAACATCTAGTTCTTCCCTGTATTTGATGCCTTTTCATTTAACAAACTCCTTTTTAATAACACACACTATTAATTAGACCTGTAAAAGGAAGAGTGTCCATGAAATGGGTTTCTATAGCTACCTACTTTTAACACTTTATTTTGGCTGCCATCACCACGTATCTGGCTCAGAAACAACAAAGATCAAATTGTTCGTCATCATCTGAACATAGCTCGAGTGGGATAAAGGTCATGTTTTGAAACAGTTAAAGCAATGTGTGCTCCGGTCCAAACCTTCAATTTCAAACCTGAACCAGCTGCTGAAGCCAGATCTTTAAAGGTCAAAATAATTGTGAAAGGTACATGCAATAGTGAACTTTTCAGATAACGTCTCTCTAAATGGGTAGTGAGGAATGACAAACAAATGGATGACTTGTCCATGGTGCTATGTCCTAATGCAGGTAGCAGCTGAGGCATTCAATAGATACGGTACTTTCAGAAGCTGACCCCACTTCTGCCTGATCCTGAGTGCCTAAATGGGATCATGGTGACATTTTGTTGCATCTGTGAGCACAACTATCTAAAGATAATAACAATCAAGCCTACTGCCCGTTCCACAGAGCCAAGTCCCATTTGTCAAAGCACTTAACTAGTCCACTGAAGATATAGTCAATTAATGCTTCTGAAAAGTGGATCCCTGATATTCTAGGCACTTTAGATGACCCTTATTCCGTCCACCTTTGAACACAATGTCCAATGTGATTAATTAATTAGAAAAGTGAGAGGGAAGTAGAAAAGGGAGAGAGGGAAAATTTTGAACTTCAGCTCCTTCACAATTTGAATGCAGATCTATCCATGGATCAAAACTGGTCATTTCTTTAAAAACAAAACAAAACAAAACAAACACAAACCCCAACAACAAAAAAAACCCCTTGTTGAGCAGAATAACCATTGTAACCATGCCCCTCTCTCTCTCAGGAGAATCAGAAATGCTGTATTGTCTGAAATATTTCACTCTTTCTCAAGGATATCATGGGCAGGAATCTTCATTGCTTTTTAGCTAAGTAACCAAAGTCCATCGAGGACCACAAACCAAAAAAATGACCTTTGGAATCTTTTAGGAATTTTATTTTGCTGTATGAAAGACAACAAAGCATGATGAGAACAGCAGCGCCTAAGAGTCCATTGCACCATTAGGAAAGGGGTTAATGTATGTGCAGAATGAGATCTAAAGTGGCTTCAGCTGAGTCTACTTACCACTGCACTCAAAAGATTGGCTTTTAATGCTTTTTGAAAATAATTTTTGCTCAGCTTTAGTTGTAGCTTTGCTCAGCTTTGTAAGACACTTAAGCGATTAGAGCTAAATTTTATAAGAAATGTGCTTACCGTTCTTGGAAAGATGCTGCTGTTAGTATTTGCAAGAGCCTTTACGCACTTAACTCCTATTCTCTTGAAAATCCCAGTGGGTACATATCTGCATATTTTCATATTAGATAATTGTGTGAACCTGCATCATAACTGAATTTTCCTAAGCTGAAGAAACTTGCTTTTAAAAGGGCAGGCTATGAGTATCAAGTGCTCAGCTTGAATCATTAATTATTTTTATTAGTTATCTAGTCGGGATCCTCCTATTCTTTTCTGTCTTCTAACTTAAGATTTAAAAATTCCTAAGCGACTATTGCTGATTTAGAGGAAATCGGACTAGTACGTTACTCATGATCCTTGAGAAGACTTCATTGTGGATTACTAGGAAAGCTTTGATGCTATATGTATATGTTTATGTAAGTGACAGTTTTACAGAGGTAACTTGTAAGTCCCTATGATAGTTTTTTATCTGACTGAAAAGACGACCTTTGCAAGTTCTGGTCGTTACAAATACTGATTCAGGAGCCAAGTAAGCAACTTGTACTTGTTGAATTAAGCTAATTTTCATGGTCTAGCATCTAAGAGGCTCTTCTGTGTGACCCAGCAAAAAACTTTTCCAATACAATATTTAAGAGTAACAGAAGGAGACTGTGTAAAGGGCAGTTAGCGATCTCAATGCGCCACTGTAGGGTAACCCGGGCTGGATTTCTTCATTGTGTTCATAGCTAACTGGCTTGCTGAGATCTTCAGAGCATTACAAATGATAAACACTCTATGAAATAGTTTTAATTGGTGTATTCTGTTACTTAAACATACTCAGTTAGAAGTGATCATGACATAGTTTTTAAGGGATATTTTCTAGCTGTACCACTCTTCTCAGTGTTGTTAAAAATATGATGTACAGCTGATCCTATCTGTCTCAACTTTGGCTAAGAAACTGTAGCTTTAGCCTTAAATATTTTGGTTTTAGATGATGACAAACTAGGTAGCCTTATGTTTCTGTGGCAATTGTTAATGCCTGTGAATATGTCGTATTACACAGTTCAGTGTTAAATTCTGCATGAGTTTTGTTAAATACTTGAGTCAATGTCTTAGTTTTGATTTTCTTTTCCACATAAAATCCAATGTCTGCTTTTTAACAGACAAATTTCCACTCATTTCTGTGACTAAATGTTTGTCGTGTTGCCGAAACAGGGACAATGTTTCAGTTATGGAAATATGCTATCATTTTCATAATTCTGGTGGCATTAACATCACTTCTTGTGAGAATTAATTTCAGAAAGCAACTTGAAAGACAGGACTTTCCTCTAAACAATTATTTTTCCAGAATTGTGAAATAAACTTATTGCAAGGATTTCTTTGATTGTCTGATGATAGCAATTAAGTCAATATGAGTCGCATGAGAAAAAAAAAGTTTCTAATTCTCAAGGATAATGGCCTGAAATTCTGGAGAGAGACTTTTTCCCACTTAGCATGTAGCTATATTTATAATAGTTTTGGAACAGTAGGCTTAAAAAGTTTTAAAAAGCTGGSCCAGAACCTTGATAATTATAAATGCTGATTTTTCAGTAAGTCTTAGAAGAAAAGCAAATTCCAAAGATTTGGAAGAAAAAAAATGCTGTGCCAATACTTAGAAAGTGTAAATAGAAATTATCCACGTAGTGATATGTCTGTCACTCTGATTTTGTTCCCAAAAATATAACGGAACAGTTCAAGCTGGACTCAGTTAATGAAAAAGGTCAGCAGTCTAATCAATGTGGTTCATCAAAAAAAAAAAAAAAAGGAAAATTACAAGTTTTGATTATACCGGTAGATGGCAACAGCCATACATAAAGTCTAACACGGAGGACCAGCTGTCGCAGCCGGCTGGCTGGCCTCTGGCATTGCATCGACAAAAGATGCATTGCTCTCCCCTTGCTGAACTTTCTCCTTCTTCTTCTGCGGATTTGTTCATTTCCAAGAAAAGTCAAGGGCATTTTCTGAAGCTGTGCTTTACGGAAATTGTTTCTGAAACTATTTCAAACGTACTTTTCATATGCGGCCCATAGTACATAGTACTTTTTGGTTTATTTCCAAGAAAAGGGGACAGAACTAGAAAGGTTATAATATCTCTGTATTCAGCAGTGATGTGGTTGCAATACAGTCGCTGTGCTCAGTTTCTGGCAGTCGCAGTGCAAAGTGAGAATATCGCTACATTGGTGAAAACTTACAGAAGATCCACAAGGATGATTAAAGGACTGGGAAACAAGCGTTTTCATCAAGGATTAAGAAGAGATGGAATTAGGACATGTAATATTATCACAGAGTAAAATTATCTATAGGCATTTGATAATAATATCTTATAAATATTTTTGGCTATAAACATTTGTAAGAGCAGAACATGGTATAGCAAAGCTTGGTGACTGGGAGAAGAAGCAGCTAGAGATATTCACAAATGTGCAAAAAAGAAGGAATCAAAAAATCTCTGAGCAGTTGTAGTCTATTATTCATCACTGAAAATGTTCAAATCAAGATCATTTCTCCATAAAAGATATGTGTTCTAGTTCAAACTATATTAGTTACAGTATATACATTGGATTTCATCTTATGGAGGGCAACATTACATTGTGGCTTTCTCAACTAAGTCAACAAGACTTTCAAAGTATCTCAACCAGTATTGGTTAGGGTCTACTTAGAAAGTACACTGTGTTACAGAAGGAAGGATGGAGCCAAATAAAATGAGTTTCATCTCCTAATTTATGTACTACACATTTGTAGCCTTACTTCTGTCTTCATATCTACAGCTGTATGATAGTACCTTGTGCTTGCACAGTACTTGACAGTGAAAGCACTGATGTTTGCCCCATTTAGACCCACTAAACACTCCTCTGAAGGTAGTAGGTGACTGTTCAGTCTATTGAATGACTCATATGGCACAATGGATTATATAAGCTGCATTGATAAACACTCCACTTGCACAATAGTCATCATTATTCTGAAGTCATACATGCCAATTCACTAATTTATGTCTTTATAAATGTATAATAAATATATCTTTATTTTAAATATACTTGGCCATTATTCTTATCATTGCAGGTCACACCAATTTAGAAGGCTAAATCCTATTTTCAAAAGTTCTTTACACTCTAATCCTCAAAGGAATTTAAGTCTCTAACAGTCATTAATATGACAGGGATGTAATGGGGTAATTATCACTAGTTAGTAAATTAATTACCGTACATCACTGTTCAAAATAGGACCTGGCCATCTGAATCTCTCAGGCAACACCAAGTATATAGAAACTGTGATATTAAATTCTGTTCTGCAGCAGTCTGCATCCACTGAATTGCACCAGGTGCCAAACTGTACAGAGTTGGATTCCTTTGTGAATATGAGTGGGCTGAGGGTTCTTYGCTTAATCACCAGTACAACACCCACTTCTTTCCATTCCACCTTAGGAGGATGCCAGCCTTCTCAGACCGAGCCAGTCTTCACTTTCTTATTTGTGCATGACACTACAGAATCCTCCATAAAATTGTTATTTCCACTAAGTTTTATTTTTGTTTCAAAGACAAGAATACAATCTCTCTTTGCAAAGGCATTAATATTTCCTGATCAAACCCTCCTTAGCCTGAACACTGATAAATATAAACGGAAGATTAACCTGAATAAAATGTTCACGTGAGTTATTTAGTATTAATAACTCACATTTTACCTTTAATGCTTGAGTTAGATCATGAGTGATTTATTTTGCTGAAATCATGACAAAACGCACAATCATACTGTAAGGAAAATACAATTAATCACAACAGAAAATACCACATCACTTAGGAACTAATATCCAACCCTGCATTCCAATGGAAGATTGATGCAAAAAGCAATGCCAAATGGCATGTAAGAGAAAAGGAAACACATTTTGCTAGTATTTTCTGTCAAGAATATTTGGCTAAGCAGAAAAAGCTTGTAGGTGTCCGTGTCAGGAAAAATCTATAACCCAGATAACTGGATAACCTCAGTTTGAATTTCCTTTGTTTTGAAAATTCCATGCCAGAAATACTAGGCAAAGTGAGTGAATTTTTTCCACAAGAAGATTTTTTCAACAGAAAATTCAGATTGAAGACAGTTGCAGCAATTTTGTGCATTASTGTTAGTTTCAGTAAATTTATTTCTAGGGTAAAAAAATAGCTGAAAACTTAGTAAGCTTGATGCTGTGGTTCTTTTCTAAGCAAACAATTTAAAATGTATTATGTAAAGGATATCTTATTTAGAATTTACTTTTATTTTCATTTTTAACAAATGTTTATTAAAGCTTGAAATGTTAGTAATGAAACTTTTTCTACTGTGTTTTTTAGCTATCAATCTATAAAATAAATCATTTGATATTGATCTCAAATTCTTTTTTTCCACTGTTCAGATCTAAACGAGAGTCAGAAATATTTTCTATTCTTCTTTTTTTTTCCTTTTAAATTCCTCTAGTTTGCAGACTTATTTTTAAGAAAGAAGCTTTTGTTTAAAAAAAGACAGGGAATTTGCCTACTCTCTTTTCCAGAAGCTAACTTCTTTTTTTTTCCTCAAGTATAAATATGAACTTCATTCCTCTGTGTTTATCCAGGTAGATGAATCAATTTAGAATCCAGTTACCTGTAGTTATTCCTGTATCTTTAACTAGTATTTCCTGATTGCATTAATTTTAAAATTTTTCACCACGAATCCAATAATAACAAATGTTTACATATGCATTGCCTAATTCTTCAGTAAGAGTAGCTTGTCATTAATTTATTTGTCAAACTGTAGAAAAGTTTAGAACTCTATAAAGCTTGTGAACTTTATTTACTAAAACTTTAAGATATGGTGCCGGTCAACATTGCAAAGAAATGTCTGTCTGATGTGATGCAGAACATATTTTTTACTTATCAGTAAGAAACYAGTGTTCATAATTATCAAATTTCTTATTGGACAGATGTACACTGCAATATTCCTATTTCTTCCATCTAGGAATTAAACCCACTTCTAAGTAACTTGTTGGTCTTCTCAGTCCTGCTTCTGAATAACAAAACAGCAAAGGCCACACTCTGAAGTCCTTATTCATTAGATTTGCATTTTGAGTATGCTTCATAGCATTGCAGAAAAAAGTGCCTGAAGACCATAGAATAGTCCTTGTCATTGATATCCTCATTAGATCTAGCATTAAAAGACATATTAATTAACTGGCAGGAAAATAAAGAAAAGGAACAAATAAAAAAGTGCTGTTACCGTCGATTGGATTACTATCGTTATTAGAAATACTTTCAGAGAGAGAATAACATTACCGAAAGAGAAACACTTTCACTGGTGATTTTAAATCTTGTGGGTTTACGCTGTTACCATCACCTTACAGAGGGTATTGTGGGTCTGTTTCACCCATAGCCCTTCACCAGGGACTCTCTGATAAAGCAACTATCCAGAGAACAGAGAAAGTAAACCGTTATTCATGTGAAATGGCACATAGCTCCACTGCATAGAGAAACTCAGCATGCTCAGGTAACCTGACAGTGTTTCTGTCCTTGATTCCACGAACTTCCATACAGGTCTTTGGAGTCAGAATTTGTAGGGAGGCCATTCAGTCCAGTAATGCTGTTTTGGCATGATGGGATTAATGATTAATGGTGGCCTGAGACCGACAGCTCCCTTGCTGCAAAATTTTTGAGGCTTCAGAAGTTTTGTGCATTCTACATCAGCATGAAAGTAAAGCCTTCAGAAGATTTAGAAAAAAGGAATCGTAGCGATGACTCCATTTATGATCAAAAAGCTCTCCTCTTTCATGCAAGTTTTCTTCCTTCCCCTGGGAACAGACTAGAGACTGTATGCTGAACTACAGAGAAGTTTTCCATTGAATATGTTACCAAAACCAGTATCTCTAAAGACATTTTGRTTTCTGTGGAACAGTATTTTATGACAAAACTAAAAAATTCTGAAAGTGTTTTGCCTTTTCACTTGATGAATTCGACAGTAGTCCAAGGTGCTTTGACAGCACAAAGCCCTAGGTATGTCGTGACTGTAATCAGCTAGAACATAGTAACATTTGTGAAATTTGGCTCCGAGATTATGTTTGTAATGACTTCATAGGTAGTATCAAACACATCTCTCTTTTTGGACTACTGGCAGTACTCAAGCCTGGCTGTCATACAGTTCATTTTCAAAATGCTCGGAGGTAAAAACCTCAAATGAGATCCCCCAAACTCTCAGTTTGGAGATGCTCTCATTCACCTGAAAAGACTTTATTACAGCCATTAGATTTGCCATATGTTTCTTCTTCCTCATCTCCTTCCTCACTGCAAATAGCCTGCTTTGGTCGGAAGTGACTGACAAATACGTGTGAACTGGGTTTGTGGTCTGGAAAGCCAGGTTATTCTCCCATTGCTCCTAGGAGAGCACCTATGAACAAAGCAGGCTTTGCAAGAAGTCCTATATATTTACTGKTTTGGATTATACTGCTGTACTTCACGCTCCAAGTTGAATTCCTATGAAGATGAAAGGTGGCGAAGACTTCGGCAGACCCGTTTTCAATAGCGTGACATTTTATAAGCGCATTAACCCGTTCTTCAAGATCTCCATTCTTTGCTCTTTCTTTTGGGCATTGATATTTTCTATATGCATTTAACAAATAAAGCACAGGGTTTGCTTGTGTAAAGTGTTTCTGTCTGGCACTCGTTTGTCTTTGATACTGCCACAACTGAGATCAGAAAAGACACCTGCCTCTTTCAGATTAGAAAGGGCTGCTGGGAGATGATCTCTGACAGGATCCTGCTTTAGGAAGCTGCTTTCCAGTTAGGTGACTAAAGTACTGGATGTGTTAAGTCTCAAGATATGGTACTGGGTCTAACTTTTCTCCCTTGCCCAAAGGACATGAGTGTGAAAGGCTGAAGTCAGCAATGTGGAGGGGATTTACTGTTACGTTTTTGTTATACTTGTTTTACTGCTGGATCTTGGCCTCAGTAAGTCAGCTGCTCAGTGGATGATGTACAAGTTATAAGACTTGGTGAGAGATGTCCAAACGCTGGGACACAGTGTTTTATGTGGTGGGTTTTTTTCTTAGGACTTAATAAATAAATTCAAAATTATGTTTTATAAATGCATTTTACAAATAAAAACCGTTCACATTGTTGGTTTTTTTTTGGGGGGGGGACTTTTTTTTTGTTTTAGCTAGTGAATGTCCATTGAGTTTACTGGGAGTATAAAGGAAGAGAACAAGATTGTCACCCAAACAGAGGCTATAGGATTTGACCCTTTATAGTCCCTATCATGCTACTACCATGCACAGTTCATTTTGAATATCACTTAAAAGTGAAATGGTGGACTGGGAGTGAAAGTTTAATGCCCAGTAAGAAACCTGACTCTACGATGAAACAGAGAAAGCTAACAGTGCAGAAGAGGTAAGTATGACTTAAAGTCTTTGCCAATGCAAAAATAGCAGCCAAATCCAGATAAGCTGTACCTCATTTATCCACATCGCTAATTTTTTAGTATGAGTGGGTAGTCAGTCTTAGAGCATATACGTATTCAAAATTAACAGATATATTTTTAGCTTGTTGACTATATCTGGCAATATACATATACTAATTTGCAGTAACAATTTGGTAAGCTGGTAAAACTCAATTTAAAAGGAAGAAATTTGCAAATGTATTTAAATTGCTTTTGTCAGAACAAGTCAACCTTCAGAGAAACTTGATCTTTCAGCAAGTGAAAAGTAAATTTGTTCTGGAATTTCTGCTTTCACAGAAACAAAATTAATGCCTGTTGACTAAAAATTTTTGTTTCAGATAAACTTTTATTTCTTTTTCCCATCCTATGTAATGTCATTACCACAATCTTTTCTATTGCGTTGGTAAAATCTTAATAGTAACTTGACAATTTTCCATGCTATTCTGAACAACTATAAAAGAATGTGTGATCAACCTTTGTACTGAATTGATCAGAAATTCGTAATACAAATAATTCAATTTTAATTAGTTCTTTCAATAGTCTATTTCTGAAATTTGCTACAGATAATCAGTTGTTATACTAATGTAGCCCAGCAATAATTAACATTCAGCTTTCTGGCACTAATCACCGGAACCATGGCTTGCTTCCTAGCATTTAGGGCAGCCCTTGGAAATAATGTGATAAAGCACTCAAGAGTGTTCAACCAATTAGCGCACTTGGATGAGTGAGCTTTCCAAGCCATCTGATTTTAAAAGTGGGTACCTCATGCTGTGGAATATTGTCTCTGCTGAATTTCTGAAAGGCTGTTTCATTAAATGATGGGGATGGAGAAGAAAACTGTAATCAGAATGTATTAACCTGAAATGAAATTCTGCTGGTCAGTCAAAAAAAACGGATGCTATTAAAAAAAAAAAAAAAAAAAAAAAAAAAAAAGTCTGGGAGAAAAGGGTCTAGTTGTAGCTGTGAATTTTTCTTTCCATTCTAAATGCCAGATTTGCATTATGTTAACAAACATGTAATGGGTAGGTTAACTATGATTATGTTACAATCCGTATTAACCTTTCAGAATGTTTTGTGGAATCAAGGGTGGGGGTTTTTTTAATTCTTAATTTATACAGTTACACAGCACTACCTTTGTGCAGTGGATAGAATGAGGGTTACACTCTTATCTTATTTTGCTTATGATTTAAGAGGTTCAGAAGTCTCTGAATTTCATGTTCTTCTGAAAATGGGTCATTAAAGATTCACATTTCATTGAAAAAGCATCCCGTAAGTTTTAGGAAAAACTTTCAACATGTTCACAAGATCTAAACACAGCTGAAAATTGCTGTTGGTTAATACATGCCATTAAATAAATAAATAAAGCGACGTTTTCTGTGTGTCAGTTAGATTTGCATACAGCACTTTTAAAAAAATATCTGTTATTCAAAGTCATGCTGTTAAGCAGAACCTGCAAATGATGACCTGTTTATTCTCAGGCAGATTTTATCTAATGTGACTAAGTAAGCATCTGATTTATACATTTGCGTATTTTTAAGCAGTGACTGTGTTGGCACAAAATTGATACAGTAAGATACTTCACTATTCTACCCAGTTTACAATCTAGTAATAACATAGTACTAGAAGAATCTCGATAAAAATGTAATTTTAGATTTTTTTCTAAAGTACTTGAAAATCATTAATCTATGCTCTAATAGAGGGAAATTAGATCTGTAGTATATTATTAGAAACAACTGAGTGATTTTAATCTAGGTGATGAAACAAATTTATTTATGTCTATGCTTTCTATTTTACATCTTAAAAATAATAAGATGTACACAGCTGTGAACAGCTTGGGTTTGGTTTTTTCATTAAAAAACCACAACTACAAAAATGCCTTGTGAAATACCTTGTGCAATGAAACATTTTATGTGTGCAAAAAATGTTGTCTTCCTAATTTGTTCTAATATTTCCTAATTTTTCCTGCTAATCTATAAGATTTATGAGACTTTTCCATAGTTCCTTTAAGAATTTGGAGATCTTATGGTCAAAAGGGATAGAAATGTGTAAAAGATTAAAGCATGTTAGTGGGTGTGACTTTGCTTTACATTTACATGGTCCTGTGCTGCTAAACGGCAACCCAGCTAGATATCATGAATTTCTAGATCTGTATGGCCACATTCACCTTAYTGCATCCAGAATTGCCTCCCATTTCCCAGATCCAGATACATTTCTTGGCGTCATCCTGTATTGGAGCCAGATCTGGGCATCATTAAGTCCCGCCTGTACTCACACACCTTCCTTTTCATGCAAAGAAAATGTGAGTACACACCAGGAACAGGAGCCACTGCAGAACATCTTGAAAATTACATCCAAACACAGCCTATATGTCCATCCATGGAGAGGTCATTTTTTTTCTCTATGTTGAGAAGAAACGTAAATCAGGAGGAAAAGGCAGGGGGAGACCTGAGGTCTCTCAGCACACGCCACGTGAAAAGTGTCATGATCTCTCTAATACTACAGTAGCTAAAAAGCCCCAATATGCTTGCTCCATTTTCAGTCAACCAGTATAATTAGTGTTAGCTGCTCTGACCAGAAGCGTTTCTTTCAATCTTTCTGCCCCTGATACAACATCTGAATTTCAGAGACCATCTATAAGTTGCACAAACATGTCAGACTGCCCACATCTTACGGGAATCACACCGTACGTAAGCCCAGAATGCCTCTATTGTACTCCCCAGTTGCAGACACAAACCTGAGTACTGGTAGCTCTCACTATGACTGTTGTGCCCACAACTGAATTGAATTAACGTCACATTTTCCTTTAAAAAAAAAGGTAAAATAGATTTGGAAGAAATGACTGTAAGGAGCTAGGATGTGAGATGCCTACATACAGCTCTTTCAATAGATTTTGCACTTTTAGAGGTAAGCTTAGTGATGGGGAAGGTCACTTTCAGCTCCTAAAAACTTCACTAGCTGCTGTGAAGCACAGTAGAGATTAAAATGTCAAGGAGCTCCCTGAGATGTAGGACATCAAGGAAAATTTGCAGAACATTTCTTACGTCCTGATATCAAATCTCTCAAGAAGATACCATACAACAAAAGCTAGGCAGCCATGTGGAGAAACATATTAAAAAAAAAAAAAAAGAACCTCCTTCCAAGAATTATGGAACAAATGCATTAGGAGATGTGTAAAGCTAAAATTTTCTTCAGTAATTCTAGCTTCCTGAAAGATGCTGCGATTGATCACACACCCCTTCATCAAAGGAATCCAGAACAGGATTCCTACCTGGAGGTACTAACCCAGTCCTCCTGCCTTCATTATGATCCATGTGGCAAGTCTTTTTCTGCATCTGATAAGAGAATTGAATGGTCTAAGGCATATATTCTCTTTCCTGAGCCTTTTCTGTGCTCACAGTCAGTCCTGCAGACCAAAGGGGGTAGGCGGTATGAGGCTTTCTCAGTTCCTAACATTGTTTTGATTAATTTCTGTCCCTCATGTGCACTTGTGCAAAAGAGAAACACATGGGTCTGCTTTCCTACTTTAATCATCCCAATCAAGGCATCTCTTTGATCAACATCACAAATCACAGTACATTGCATATTCTACAGCAAATAAGTGCAGGGTGTGCTGTAGATTGATATCCAAATGGCATATAAAAGATCCGGAGTACAGATCAAAGAGGAGATTGTTGGTTTTTGGCTGGTCAGTAGTCCTGTGTTGTACTATATTACTCCTTTATGTCTTTGACTAACAAGGCTTCTGAAAACAGGCTAGCTCAATGAGCTCCTATGGGAAAACTCACTTCTTGTTCCTTACAGGTTTTATCTGCTGGCTATTCAGAAAGCTATCATGCAAACCTTTTATTGCCTCTGTTTTCTAATTCGATCACAAAATAGCTGAAGAGGCATGAAAATATGTATCCACACAAGGAATATCTGAAACCATCACTGTGCTTTGGGTCACAGAACCTCATTTTTCAGACCATTAAGTGCTTATATATGGCTTCCATTATCATGCTCCCTCTGGTGAGGCAGGAAAGTTCTGCCATCCCCTTCACAGATGGGAAACTTGAGCATATAAAGCTTAAGATCAACACTGAGCTTCTTTTTGCCCTTTTCTCTCTGAAAGATACGCTGTGCCATGCAAGGATCCCACATCAGCTCCCATTCGGCACTCTAAACGCTCACATATCAGCAAGTCTGTTCCCACCACATGGTTGTCAATTAGCAATCAGTCCTTTTGTGGCTCTTCTGAAAATTAAAGGCATGGCCCTCCTGTTCAGTTCAGTTCAGTTCCTTCCAAAGCATTTGAAGCCTCCATTTATGCCGGTGAGTACTGAGTTTTTTGGGTTTGTTTTTGGTTTTTAATTATTATTATTCTGGAGGGGGTGGCTTTAGCATTTTTGTTTGTTTTTCCTTAATAATCGTGTGCTTGCTTTCTCTTTTGCACATTTTAAACTTTGCAGACACAGATGGTCCACTCATATATGTAAAATTAAACATATGAAATAGCCTGCTTGCATAAAATAAAGCATATGCATAACTGTTTGCAGAATCATGGCTTCAGTGTGCACATCATAAATCCAGAGAGGGCTTGCCCATGGCTCCTTCCTGGCAGCCATACAAGTTGGCACATAAGGAGCTATCAGACACTCCCCTTTCTTGCTTTTTAGGAGTCAGCCACATCCCAAGGCACATACCTATTTGGTAAAAGAGAAAAGCAGGCACTTCTTCCTGTGCTTCTGTTTCCCAAATTGAGACTGGGGAATGCATACAGTGGGACAAGTAACTTATACCAAGTCGCAGTGGTTATTTGCATTGTGGTCATCAGGGTGCAAGGCAGGACTGGATGGTGACTCTCAGAATGAAATACTCTCCTTTTCTTGGGTACTCAGCAGAGAATAAATAGCTAATTAGTAATTTGCCTTGGTGTTTTATGGTCAATGTGACTACCCTTGGATTTGTCGTTTCATTCAGTTGGGAAGAATTAAGCTAAAATAAAGTGCAAAAAGGCCTGATGCTTTTTTTTTTCCTAATCCATTTCAAACCCTTGAGCTCTTACACAGGGCCTGTTGGCACATCTGAATGCCTTTGTCTGGTGAGCTCTCAGAGTATGATTTCATGGGGGCATCCTTTTACTGGGGTTCACAGAGACTTCATATGCTGGCAGCTAGCTGTGTCCTTATTGGGCTTTGTATTTGCTGATGATTGAGGAGTAAATGTCTGTGAAGATGAAATACCAGCATGCTCATCACCTTTTACTGAGCATATTTCTATGTTTCACCAAGCCTTCGTAAGTACTTGGTACAGAAACAGCTCTGTTTATTGGAGGTGCTTGTTCCCCAAGCTCCTGGGACTGTGCCCAGTTGCAATCACAGCAGTGTTATTGCAGTTCCTTCCTGTCCCTTTGATGTAGCATTTGCTTTTTAAATTCCTGCTGCTTTCACTCATTTTTCTCAGTCTGCTATTTGGCTTGATTTCTGAAGGTACTGGGGCTCTTTCAGGGACAAGGCTTTAATAGGGAGCGCATGTTTCTCCCACCTTACTGTTTTGCTAATTCATAGTGTTAAAGCCTGATCAATTTACTAGCACCAACAACCCCTAAAAGCACAGCAAAGACTACATCAAATACAGCATCCACTATATAATGCTTAGAAGTAGTCAGCTTTAATAACCAAGAAACTGAACCCTGTTTATTTCCCAGCTTCTTTCCTTACTCCCTCAAATTACTGCAGGAGTTTAAGGAGTTTAGGAGCCTGGAGGAGGCACTTGGTGCCTTGCAGGATGAAGCTATTAAATGTCGAATGCCTTGCAGCAAACTGTGTAGGAACATAAGTATTAGCAAAACTGAAGGGACTCGCATGTATTCACTTTCATGATCCAAGAAGACCAAGATGCAGATGGCAAACCTGACATCAACACTGAACCTAAATGGGTTATAAAACATTTTGAGTTAGATTGTCCAAGGTGCTCCATGTAATCACAAAACTTGGTTTTACAATTTTTTATTATAAAGTTGGCAGAGGCCCTATAGCTCTGCACAGGATTTTTGAGGGCATTGCCATGTCAGAGAGCAATTGGCACTTCTCTCTCTGTATATGGAAGGAGGATGAGGATATAAAACCCAAACAGAAACAAGAAGGCATTGAACCTACTATTTTTTTCCTAAAGTTAGCRTGGTTAAAATCTAGCAAAAGATATACTCCAGGTATGCCTGGAGGGATTTATTTTGCCTTACACAACTCTTTTAAACCACCTTTTTTTTTTCCACAAACACAACATATGAGAGCTCAGGATTTTGTAAACAAATTGAAATTTACTGTAAATTAATAGTGGGATTGAAGGAAAACTATAAATGTTGTGGTTTAATGGACTGAGCACACCTATTGATCTTGATGTTAGCAGTGTTACCTCTGCATTCTTGGGTAAGTAACTTACGTTAATGTTTGTAAAATGGAAACAACACTCATTTCCTTACAATACATCCTATGAAGAATTAAGGTTACAGTCCTACTCCAATGAAGTCTAGTAGGAGGAAAATCTGAGTTCATTTTAGGAAATGTCGGACAAATTTTGCCCTCAGTTAGACCCTGTGGACTTCTGTGGGAGTGAGAGGGTGGCACGAGAAGCAGAACTGCTCTGTTGTCCTTTCCTATTCATGCTGTGCCAATCATCACAGCATCAGAGCACTTTCCCAAATTAAGACTAAACAAAGAAGACTAATGTCTGTCATGTGAAATTTCCTCTCTGTTCCTCCCCCACAGAGAAAAGTTATGTGAATGCTGTGTAGGAGGGATGTTGTGATATTCACATAAACAAAAAAGGTAAATGCGTATTAAAAAAAAAAAAAAAAAAGCAGACATGCTTATTTACTGCCTGTTGGGAAAGAAAAGGTTGAATAAATGAGCTTTGTAATTGAACTGGAAAGGCTTCTAGTTTGTTGATATACTGTTCTTTGAAACAGATTTTCAAACCCCAGACCCAGTTTTCATTCACTGTAAACTTTCAGTAATGAATGCTGGGGTCAAGATGAGGAAAGGCTAATAATGTGGACTTATCGGTGGAAAGCATCACTATTACAAGAAGAAATTAATGTGAAAGACATCTTCTAGTAATTTGAATTATTTACTAAAATTTACAGTGATATTGTTTATATTTTTTTAGTAAAGGACAAACAATAATCAGTAATCCATAGGACGGGGAAACTCTGGAGCATCAGTTCATTTTGGGGGCCATCAACAACAATGCAGATACAAATCCCAGCAGTTGCATTTCTAGCCACCCATCCCAACATTTAGACTTACACATCCTCAGGTCCAAATCTTCTGCTGATGTTAATTACTATACTTCCCCTGATTTCAATGTCCCTGTGAATCTGTTAGTTGACATGGTGCTTGCATAGACAGTTTGGTTTGCAGACTTGCAGAAATTTTGTGGGTGCAAGGGCTAACATCACACAATAAGAAGACAATGCACAGACCAGAAGGACATGCTCCTGCCCAATGCACGTTCCCACATCAGACATACACAATCTCACTGCTGCACTAACTAACAAATCTCTACCAAGAATGCTGGAACATTTAAATATGATTTAGGCTAACATCTAATTATACTGAAATGGCATTGTCTTTGCTAGTCAGAAAGCAGGGATGCTACACAGTTCCCAAAGCAAAATAAGACAGCCCCTTCCCCAGTTATACACTCTGCGCTCTGGCTGGTTTCAGTAACCACACTAACCACTAGACTCGTAAGTGTTGGGTATCCTGACTTCAGTAATTACAGCTCTTTCTCCATAAGACAAACGTGGATGTGCACAGCTGTCTGCCCCAATGGTCTGCGCTGGTAGCTCCTCTACACAGAAATGTTAAGCTCTCTGCCAGCAGCAAAGCTGGGTTCTCAGCTTCATGTTCCTTTCTTCTGGAGGGAGACGGGAAAAGTAAAAAGTCAAAATGTTCAAGGAACAGAATGTATTTATTTGGAAATGTGGTTAAGAAATTGCTCAAGTTGATAAAGTTTAAGCCCTTTTACACATTTTGCTCTGATTTTTTCCTCTCCTTTTTTCCTCCTCATCAGCAAAATTCTCCCACTCTTACAATTGCATTTGTTGCGTGTTGGTCACGTTGTTATTCTCTTAAATTGGATGTTCTCAATCCTTCCCTTTTTATTTACTTTGAAACACAAACTCCATTTCCAATTCCAACACTAATTCTACAGCAAAGTCCAGGGGAGCTTTCAGTGGGTGAGGAATGAAATACTGGACTCACTTAACAGTAAAATTAGCTGGAGCCACCATTTTACTTTCCATACATATTTTATAAAGGAATCACATTCAATAGCCTTTGGTTTCACTGTCAGGATTTTCTGATATTCACCTACACTTGGACTTACCTTTGGCTCACAGCAAATTGATAGATGGRGCCAGGGCTTAAGAGCTTCGGTAATTAAAAACTTCCCTGCCATTTTCTGTAAGCACAAGCAGATTATCTGGTGCTGCATAGACTCTTACAAATGATATTCTAGCTGCCAGCATCACCAGAAACGTCAGACACATTTCCTTGTATTAAGTTCCAAAATAGCATAATGGTCTAACAGCTTCTAAACGATGCTGTCGAAGAAGACAGCTGCTGACAAGGTCAGGCCTGGTCATAGCTGGGGAGATGGGGTTTATCAATAAACAGAAGAGGWCTGGAAGGCAGCTCGGCTTCTAATGTGAGCGGATCTCAGGCACAAAAGCAGGCTGATAAAGCGGCTTGCCCAGTCCCAAGGAATTGAACTGCTATCGTGAAGCAGATCTGAATTTGGTGAGTGACTTCCAGACTGTGCTTGTATAACTACAAGCACAACTTTATCCAAGATCTGAATTTATAAAGGGCTGTTAAAAGGATGGCCTGGCTGGTTGCTTGAGTCATTTGTTTCATCCAAATGTTTTCTCAGAAAGCCCACAGCACCAAAGGCATTGTGTATCTGTGCATGCATGTACAATACCATTTGTATTATTTTCTCCTACGGCCAGTGATTATGTATGCCTCTTAGAGGCTGCTTCTGCATGTAACATTATGACAAACAGAGCAGAAATTATTTTTAAAATACACAGACAATGCTTATAGTCCTCTTTTCTTACTATTGGCAATATCACAAATCTTCTACCAAGAGAGAAAAGTTTTTATTATTTGTTGGTTGGTTGGTTGGTTGGTTTTTTAAAAGCTGGTATACCAAAGGTCCCTTTCTTGGATTGTGTCCTCATCCACTGAGGGATTTATATGAAAAAGAAATGTTTTCATATTTCTGCCTATGGGATCTAAAATGTCCTGTGAATCCTATCCTGATCTAAATTAACATAGTGCTACTGCTCAATCCATGCTATTAAATTTGGTGGAGTTTTTTGAATTTATAGCATTATAATTGAGATCAAACTGTGACCATGATTTTTATAAAATGGTGAGTTAGAGTGACCAACTTAAGATGTTTCTGGAAGGCCAGCCTTTCAGAAACTCATGAGCAGACCATTTCTCTTCCCTGCCTTCTCTCTGAAAATGAGAGGCTTTGGGGTGTCTCAGGTTTTTGAGCCAAAATAATGAGTCATTTCTGAAAAGTGATTCTTTTTAATGTTGGCAACTTTATCTACCTGCCACTGACAACACACCAGCCATGAGAACTGCCTGGATCTTGTAAATAACAGTTGGTCAGTGTAAAAGAGGCCCTACAGTTTAAGGTGCTTTGATGTTATTTCATTTTATGCCCTTTGATTTGATTCATAAAGTGGTGCTTAGGAATTCTTTGCAGTGTTCCTTAGCACGATTAAATTTCCAGATGCTTTCCCTCCACTATAGCTCTGATTATATCTTGGGAACAGGCCTTTTTGGTTAGAGGGTGCCATTTTTAAACATTCATTTTTCAGGCTAAGTTTGCTGTTCAAGTTCTGGTCTGCTGCCTTGTGAATTGTGGCAGGCATTGAAATGCTCTTAAAAACAATGACATCATTCTTCTCAAAAAGACTCCGTTTCCTCTTGTTTGTTGTGTCTAAAGTATTTTACTGGGTAAAATCAGCTACATGCCATTTATTGAAATATTAGGCTTCAGACAGGTTTAGCAAACAAGTGATTGATCTTAAAAACCTGGATTTTTACATATGCAAACAGTGGTGTTGTCCACAGCGTGTCTATAGTGCTGTCTGTCTTAGTTTTGAGACAAACTAGAGTTGACAAGATGGAGGGGAAGAAGAAGAAACTTGGTGGGCAGATTTTGACTTCATACAGATACAAATTTCCTAGCGATTATCAATTATCTTTTATTATAGAGGATACGTTCACACTTGATTTACCACACTATCATTCTGGATTGCATTAAATTAAATAGAGTTTCTCAGTGTCAAAAGGACTGTCGTGGTTTAACCCTGGCAGCACCTAAACACCACGCAGCCGCTCGCTCACCCCCCCCAGCTCCGGTGGGATGGGGGAGAGAATCGGGAGGGCACGACTAGGAAAACTTGTGGGTTGAGATAAAAACAGTTTAATAATTGAAATAAAACAAAGTAGAACAGTAATAGTAACAGTGATAACAACAACAACAACAATACACAAAGCAGGCGATGCACAATGCAATTGCTCACCACCCGCCGAACTGAACGAGAGCCCATCCCCCGGGCCCCGGGCCCTCCACACCCTTAGTTTTTATACTGAGCATGACGTTGCATGGTATGGAATACCCCATKGGCCAGCTGGGTCAACCACCCCGGCTATGCTCCCCCCGCCAGCTTCCCATGCACCTGGCAGGGCATGGGAGGCTGAAAAGTGCCCGGTGCAAGCACCACCCAGCAGCACCCAAAACATCAATGGGCCATCRATGCTCCTATTATACCAAACCCAAAACACAGCACCTCCCCCAGCTACTGGGAAGAAAGTTAACTCTGTCCCAGCCGGAACCAGGACACTCAGGATTTACAGTAATATGCCCTAGATTAGATACTAGCCAACAATTTCAAAAGGGAGAGAGGGTTTTTGGATGATTTCATTTTAGGAACTCACAGTGATTCTTCCTGAACAAAGAGTGTGAGTTCACATTTGTCTGTACAATATTATTGTAGTCATGTTTATGGATTAGATCCATCAGACAGTACAATGTTAAACAACTAACACAATGGCACGTTTTTTCCTTTTTTTTATAGTGCTGTAGGCATAAGCCTTGGAAAAGAAAGATGGAGTCTTGCTTAAGAGAAATGACATGTTAATTCAAAACAARAGCAACAGAAGAAGATAATAAATACAGGAAATTTTTTGAGGGAGGGAGGATAAAAATGAAATAATGAGCTTATGTGGCTGTCTGGGTATAACTTCAGAATTGCTTTATCATGTTTAAATAAATATAGACTAGTCTAAAAGTCTTTAAATAAATAAAGACTAATCCAGGAGTCTACTTAGGGAAGTGAGTTTTGACAGGTACATAATAACCATATATGAACAGTAACTACATGCAGCCTGTTAGCTTCGAGTCATGTGCTCAGCTCATTAAATCAGGGTGCCTAGTTGAGTGACAAATTTACAGGTCATCTTACAATTTGGATTGATGTCATAATTACGACATACTCAAATGTAAATGCTTTCAGTTGTGCAAGTAAGGCAAATACCTTTCTCTTTTACCCTCTGAATGAACTATAAGTTTGGGATATGAAATAGTCCTAAAAAAATGAAGAATGAAGACTAAAAGCATAGGAGCCAACCATCACGCTGCTCTCCTCAGCCTTGGTACAGTTGTCACCGCTTGGCACAAGTCCCTGAATATGGCTGCTGTTACACCTTTGCTTCAGGACTTTGGCTACATTTAAAATGATACATAGCTGAAATAAAGGGCCACCAACTTCTCTTGTTAGAGTGCAGTATCCAGTCTTCCAAAAGGAGTCATAAAGTCAGAGGTCAGTAAGATTGCAAGAGTAATAACAGAAACAAAAAGCTAAACAAGTCCAAACGGAGCCATAAAAAAGCCATTTTGCACAAATCAGCGTATTTTCAAATTAGTGTTTTGCACATCACTGGACCTACACCCATTGCCCTACTTTTCACCTGCTGCAAATCTCGCAAAGCATCAGTGATGCTGTTGGACCGGACTTGATGCAGCCTAGAACTGTGATGCTGGGAGAGGAGAGTGTGGTAGGTATATGCCACTGCTTCTCAGCCTGGGGTTGCCTCGCGAAATGACTATGGGGAAAAAGGAAACAGAACACATCCTACATACCCGAACACCTGCAATTGAGAAAAGAAACTAAATTGGGACAAAACAAGCTATATAACAGTGCTCAGAATTTATGCTAATTTTGAGCTGAGTGTAGAAACACTGCACAGGCACTGGGATGTTTTCAAAAAATTTTAGATGGTCTCTARTATGAAAGGTTGAGAAGCACTGTCCTCTGATCAGCTGCATATATCCCTCGCAGGTCAACATCATTCTGTKGTTCTGTGAGAAGGACGTGGAGGTGACAGATGTCCTGATCTCTCAGCATTTGGATCAAGCCATTTGTTTGCAGACTAAAGGCTAAATTGATCATGCAGGAAAATCCGAAAGGGAAACTGTCTCTTGATTTTCAGGAGAATATTTCAGAAGTCAGGAAATTGCCACTAAGTTTCCATTTTGCTGCAGAAAACTTAAATTGAAGCAAAGTGGTAATTTTAGTGGAGCTTTGACAAAAGCTTGCTTTGTATTGGCTTTACTGGCAGTTATTCTCAGTCAAAGCAAAAAGAAGAAAAAACAAGTGGGTGAAGATGAATGACAACCAAAAAAATACAGGTCCAAGATTTTTTGGAGGACAACTGCTATGAAAGCCTGTCATGGTTTAACCCTAGCCAGCAACTAAACACCACGCAGCYGCTCGCTCGCCCCCTGCCTCCGGTGGGATAGGGGAGAGAATCGGGAGGGCACAAGTAGGAAAACTTGCGGGTTGAGATAAAAAGTGTTTAATAATTGAAATCAAACAAAGTAGAACAGTAGTAATAATAACGATGATAACAACAACAACAATAATAGAATATATAAAGCAGGTGATGCACAATGCAACTGCTCACCACCTGCTGACTGACACCCAGGCYGCCACGAGACGCGAGAGCCCCCCCTTCCTGGACCACGCCCCCCAAATATACACTGAGCATGATGTCACATGGTATGGAATACCCCATTGGCCAGCTGGGTCAACCACCCCGGCTATGCTCCCCCCGCCAGCTTCCCATGCACCTGGCAGAGCACGGGAAGCTGAAAAGTCCCTGGTGCAAGTGCCACTCGGCAACAACCGAAACATCAATGGGCCATCAATGTTCCTCTCATACCAAACCCAAAACACAGCACACCTCCAGCTACTGGGAAGAAAGTTAACTCTGTCCCAGCCGGAACCAGGACAAAGCCATGGTCATTGCACATGGCATATCCCTTCTGTGAGGGGGATTAAATTTGCTGAAAATATTCTCTCTCAAGTAGGTGGAAAACAAATTTCTGTTCTACCTGTGAACCTCTCACAAGGCCAAATCCGTGCCCATCTACAAAGTTTATTGTTGGCTAGCTAACCTGTGAGTTGTATCTCAAGATCATGAAGTCATTGTTCTGTAAGGACTGAAGGATTTTGCTTTCATAACTTTTATTAGAAGGTTATTTTCAAATGGAAAGTATTACTTCTGTATTACACAAATTTAAGGCTTTCTGACCAGGGCAGTAACCAGTTTATTGTTCTTACATCATATACAAATGCTGACGTGACACCTTTTTTCAAATATTCAGACAAGTGATCAGATACAGCAAAAAGCAATTAGTTAAGAAAATTACCTAAGAAGGGCCTGAAATTTCCTTGTGGGGAACAGACTAAATAATCCCTTGCAATCCATTTCAAGGCCATTTGTTCTGATTTTGCAAAAAGCTCCAATCACTTTTGTCAGACTTTATTGACAAGTACTTTAAACACATTAAATTACCTGAAAGTATTTGTAGAAGAGCTTACCAGACAAAGAATGAAGTTCGTATTTCCATTTATTATTGGTTTGAAGAGGGATACCACAAAAGGATGTGTTACAGAATACTTGAGGCATCATTCACAAGGACAATTTAGTGACATTTGCCTATTCTCTTGGTTACATCTGCTAGTGATTACTTACCTAAGTCACCTTGTGTGGACTCTCTGTGACTGTATACCACTTCTACTTCAAAACGTTTCAGCTTATACATCGCAAAGAGGAAATAGCAAGTACCAACCAGAGAACAGTGTTGTCTATGTGCAAATACAAATATCGGTAGAAAGAGCAGACATCCTCTAAAGAGGAGCATGTTTGTGAATAACGAGTAATCTGCTGTGTTGAATCATATCATTAAATTATTTCCCCCCATCTGAAGGGCTCTAAGTGCACAGGTAGAGCGCGGTGGCCTGGCACCGGGGAGGGAGTGCTCTGCTTCCATCTCTCGGTGAACGAGAGGAAGAGCAGCCAGATGAGACTTTTTCATCTGGATTCTTCCGTGATCCAAAAGCCAGATGAACAGATGCTTCAAGGGGGAGGACAGCTGCGCTATGACAGACAGGGGAGCACGGATAGAGATTCATTCACGTAAGCTTTTCTCCCAGGGTGTTCCCACCACTGCTCTGGGACTCACCATAACCGCAGCTACATGTGAAGTGTACAGGTTTGAGGTGCCGATCCAAGAAGAGAGGAAAAAGGTGTCTGGTTTGCGATAAGGAACCTTTTCAAATTACTGTCAGATGCTGATTGCTAGCCATTAAAACCTGTATGGCTTTGGGAGAATTCTTCAATATGCAGTGACAAAGAGGGAAACAAGGACAGAGAAGTGCCTTTGCCAGGGGATATGGCATTGACTGCTGAAGCCAACAAGGCTGGCAGCAGAAGAAGGACCAAAGGTGAATCCCTGTTGGTGGGCTAAGGGGTGCCTCCGCAGGGGACAAGCACAGGGCACTTCCCAGCTGCCTGGAACCGAGGCTACTGCATGTATCTGGGGACTGTGGGAAGATAAAAACCACTGGCACCAGCCTGTGACTGGCACCAGAGCCAGGCAGGAATGTTGCCTCTCTGATGCTGGTAGGCTCTGGGCCGAGTTAATGAACTCCTGCCAAACGTAATGGGGATGAATGAGGGGGTCATACACCATCCATAGCACAGGAAGCTGCTCACCCTGTTCCTTCAGCTGTACAATAAAATCTCTGAGGCTGAGAGCTGCAAAACCTGCCTCACAGGGTGCTGAGGAAAGGGAGGGTCTCAGCCACAGATCAGACCCTCACCGCCTTGCCACCAGCTGCATAGCATAGAGAGAAGTATATAGAATTAGAGCCACATGAATTTCAAAAGCTACAAGTTAAGCAGCTTTTTAAGAGGTATGATTACCCTTTATTTCCATAACAGAAATCTCTGTTATGGTATTTAATGGTTTTTTTCCCTTGAAAAAAGTTCTTATTGGTTCTCTCAGAAACTYCAGGTGGACACTTACGTGTGCTTCCAATCCCAAGTCTGGTTGCTGCTAACAACTCTGGCAGAAGTATTACATATATTTCAAAAATAACAATGAAAAGAAATGGGCTAATTTAATTACTAGACACAAAATTAATTTCTTCACCTTACACTGAACACATTGCCTGTACTTATAATAGAGAACAGATACTACTCAAACTCTTCCATGAATACCCAATTTTATTCCAGCACATCTACCTTGTTCTATATTTAGGTACAATTCTCCACCTGAAATACTTGCCTGTTTCAAGAGATGGGCTCGTATTCATCTGTATTCTCTGGTTTCAAATGCTTGGAGGTTTTAAGTCTAACCATACCATTTTGAATTTCCGCAATGTAAACTCTTATAGCCACTGTTGTGTTAYGAGGTGGAGGGGCTTTTGGGCTTTTTACCTACTATTATTTGCACTCCGACCTTTAGCTTCAGCTTAATTAAGATTTTCATGGAAACATGAAGTAGACAAACTAAGTAGAAACAGAATATATAAAGCACAAGTCTTTGTGCTTTCGTTTTACCTTCAGCAAACTATATGAGATTATAAACTGTGTAAAACATAATAGAAAATACAAACTCCCACTTGAGAAAGCAATCAAGTMTGTGTTCTTCTTATACAACATCTTTAGTATGGAATTACCTCTACATCTATATTTAAGTCCCATTTACTGAGAGCAAGCATGTGTTTAAAGGCTTTCTTGACTCAGGATCAAATTTTAAAACTATTACTCGTTTTTCACTAAGACAAAGCAAAGTCTTAGGGAAATGGCATTGTGATATGTCCTATGACTTTTAAGGGTAATCAGGGATGTCATCATTAAAGAGAAACATTAAAGGGAAACATTAAAGAGTTTGTGGATCAGCAAGCTAAGTAAAAATTAGTATTTCATTGTTGAACCTTAATCTTGATAATTTATTGTTAACTTATCAAAACTCATAACCTTGGGATTATCATTCACTAGAAGCAGACGTGTTCAAAATACTACATACTTCTTGCCATCCAAATGTCATTTCTTGGGAGATATAAGTGGCTTTTATGACTACTAGCCTTAAGAAATTACTTACCATCTACTGGTCCTTTCTGTTCACTTCCACTTAAGGACCAGAAGTGTTTCGCTGCAGAGCGCTCAGATCATCTGGTTACTGAAGTGAATCTCCATCTCCCACTTCTGTGCAATGAAACCTTTTAAAATCTATTCACTCTAGCTGCTAAAGAAGGGGGATAAAATACATTTAGCTCTAGGAATAGTGCTAGGAATCTTTGTCTAGCTTGTGATGGAAGAATATATTTGGTGAAATGGTAAAATGACAATACCAGTTTATTACTGAGCTAGGATCAAGAGACCACCAGGGTAGCTCAAGCCCATAGGAAGCTAACTCAAGCACCAGAGCTATAGTTCAGTCTGGTTTCATCAGTTTAGTGCCAGTGACATTTTTCTTCTCATTTGAGTCAACAGACTTTTGGGTTTTGGTGGCTGTTGGCACATAATACCAGCCTTTGAAATACTGATTGCTCAGCCAAAGTTAACAGAAACAGCTGCAAAACAAGACGTCATTATCTCTGGGTCTTGCTCTGAGTGAGCTACAAGTGCACTGCCATCTGCAAAGAGCAGTTCTTTAATAAGGGGACTTCTGAAGCCTTTGTTTCTGCATATAAACAAGCCAAATTATAAATGTTGCTTGGGGAAATCTGAAACTGGACTCTCAGAGATAGACTCTGCATTTGTTCGATTTGTTGCCACTGCAAAAATAAATCTCCAGCACTGAGATGCTGTAGCTCTAATCACGTTTTGCAAGCCAGCTTTCCATCCAAATAGCCAACTGAAGATGATCACTTCTTCAGYTCATTTGCTTTGTGCCAAAGAGGAAGAGTTAGGTTAGGGGGTTGGTGGTTGGGTTTTTTTAAATTTTCACGTTTTTTCTGCATAGCAGCATAGAAAGGTCTATTTAAATCTTTAAACTCTTCCTAATAATGTCAAATAGCATTAGACAGCCTGATAAACAGGCTGTAAAAGAACCATGGTATTGCACAGACATAGCTAAGAAAGATTCAAAATAGTATTTTGCATGAAGCAGACCATAAATATACAGTCACCTCTGTAACTGCAGCACATTTTTCCAACCCATTGCCTAGTTGATGCTACAAATGTAAGCGTCTTCAAACTGCTGCTTACGGAGAAAAATATATATATGATCAGTGACTCAAACACACTTTAAATATTTCATTTTGTATCACACTGAAGCAATGCTTGGGGCATGAAAGAAGATAATGACTTTCTGATCAATTTGAAGTCTTTGGCTATTGATTTGTTTAATGATAGCCTTTGATTTTTTTTAAGTTGAAAATAGACAGAGACTGCTATTAACTGAATGTAATCTTGAAGAGTTCATGACCATGACAAATTTTAAACGTCTTGTATTCCACAGGTAAAATATGAAGTTGACTGAAATTATACAGTCAACTAATAATTATGTAGACTTAATACTGGAAAATAAGAAACCTAACTTCATTTCCATTAAAGTCAATAGGAATCCAGACATTAAAGATCACAAAGTTGAAGTAAAATGATTTTATTAGATCTATATGGACTCTTTGTACCAGAAAGCCTTCTCACGTACACGGATTTCTAGATTTTCACCAGCCATTTTATAATGCATTGCTCCACCCATTTCTCTTTTCTCAAAAGTCCGTGACAATTCATTGGAAAAACAATAACAACAGGTTTTAATAAAAAAAACAATGAATGCATGGTAATAAGGAAACTGTTTGGGTCAAGAAATGCAAAGAAGCATGGAACAAGACACATGAACCGAGCAGAGAGGATAGAAAGGCCTGGAAGAAAAAGTCATTGAATGCAATTGCAGGGCTCTAAAATAGGCACAAGGATTAGGCAGTGGTCAGAACAGAGCAGCTGAACAGCTATTGAAAGGAAGTGGATTTATAAACAGGAGTTCAAGCAACAACAAGGAATGGCTTCAGTGCAGGAAACTATGGTAAATAGGAATGGCTGGGCTTGTTCAGAGCTGTGGGAAACATTAACAGAGTCATAAAAAGCTGAAGTCTTTTATTCATGTAAACATTTTAAGCATAGCATTTTCAAACTTACAAAATTTTAAAATCTTTTTTTTTTTTTTTTTTCTGGTAAAGGGATAAAATTATTTCCTTTCATTCCTACCCATTACTCAGTCTCCCTTTTAGGCTGAACATCTGCATATACTTTCTATGTACCTACTAAATCTTTAGGAGAAGACACTTGCTTTGATAAGTTTCATAGCTTTTGTCAGAGTAGAACTGTCTTCCTAATATTAAGCAGGTACTGAAGGCTTACTGTCTTCAGTATGAAGTCAATAAGCTCCAACATATGAGCTTAAAGTTAAACAAGTCTTAAGGCTATTTCCTAAACATGGAGGCTTTTCTGAATTGAGGCCTTAGAATAGAACTGGTGCTCTTTAAAGCTGTAGGAAGATACCCAAGCAATATTTTAAGCACTGCAATTAACAAACAAAAACACTGTTAACACTTCATAAATACGTTTTATCCTTTTTAATACTCTTTTGAGCACTATTTCTAAAGAAAGGGAATGCGAGCTAAATTTCCATAAAGACTTCCAAATTGCCATGCACTAGGATGTTTAACTTGGAGTTACACCTACATCTTTATTCAGGTATGTAACTAAAAATGGCCTGATTTTCTGAGGGCAAGACTCTACGTGTAGGTAGTATTTTTATTAGGATACTTGGGATAGTTGGAAAAAACACTTCTTCAGGCCCTCAAGCTCTTCTTCAAGTCTTAAACAAAAGCTTAAACATCAAGCTAAATATCAGTTGCTCTTAGTTTAATTATTTTAAATTAGCTGAACAATTCAAGAGAAGTCTGTTGATACACAAGGAGCAGAGGAGGATGTTTGCCAGGGAAAAGGTGATAAGGTATGAGCAACTGTAAGGCAAAGAGGAGACAGACTGCAAAACTTTTGCTTGGACAGAACATGATAGAAAATCAGTGATACAACTGCCTTTGGTTAGCCAATAACCTTTGGTATCAAGCAGAACTATGACTTCCAGTTCTCGGACTTCTCCTCCTCAAGATCAGAAGAAAACGGAAGTGATGGTTTCGTGAGGAGTGACTTCCAGGGAGGTTAACACTGACTTTGGTCCTTATGATTCAGAATTTGAAGCTTTTATCCCAGAAGTCAAAAAGTAAGCCATACAGCCATGACTGCTACTGCCATGTTGCTAAATTAGTTATATTTTGAATAGAGATTCCTGGGACCTGACATGCTTTTGATGTGCCTACGCTCTTATGGCTCTCATGCAAGTTAGCCCTTCTGGACTGCTTCCAATCCTTTTAATTTCAGCCCTACTAACATAGGTGCAGTTTTGGCTTTGGTTTTTGTAGCACTCTACTTTGGGATTTAGATGGGATACACAGGTGTCTAGACCAGTTTTGCGAAGACAATTAATACGGGCTGTTGGCAAGGCATAGTACCACCTTAATCCAGCCATGTGCCTTTTTGTACCATCTTGCCAGATTGTTTTGGCGGAGTGGTAAATGCAACAACGTGTTCTCTCTTGAGATATTAACATTTCTGGATTCGTGGCATGATTTGACAGGATCCAGATGCCAAATATGAGTTTTTCCAGTGCTGTTGCCTTGAGGCGTATCAGGCTCCAGATTTTTAAGGTGCAGCAGAGAAGCTAAATAATGTTCTCTGTTGAGCCAAAATTTGGAAACTGGAGTTTGGAAAGCTGGGACAAACTAACTGACAAGACCTTGCAGGATTCAGGATTCAGAACCAGATTTTCAGAACATCCTGATCTTGATTCTCATGGTTGCAATGGACAGATCCACGCTGGTTATTTAGGCATCGTGCTTCAGGTGCCCGACATCAAGAAGTTACTCAGCCACTAACTAAATCCCTGCCTCTCTCTCGGCTGCACGAGGAGAATGAAGAGTTAGATAGTGGTTTATACACCTACTTTTTAGGTTGTTTTTTTTTTTCTATTTGGACATACCGATGTGGGAACAAGAATAAAAACCTGCAGGAGCCCAGCACTGCTAGCGTTTCACTTTTTACCACCGCGGCGTATTGCTCCTGCCGTAACACACCGCCAGGCCACAGGCTCGGATGCTGCCGCGCTGCCGCTCTGCCGCGGGGCGGACCGCTGCCGCTGCCCCGGCCCTGGCCCCGGCCCCGGCCCCGGCCCCGGCCCCGGCCCGGAGGGAGCCATGGCTGCCGGGGCAGCCTCCCCGGGACCTGCGGCGGAGCCCGGCCGAGCACGCCCGGGTGCCGGGCCGCGCCGGCCCGTGACTCATCCGCCGGGGCCAAGCGGGGAAACTCCCGCTGCCGCCGGGCTCCGCCGCCGGTGGCAGAGCGCATGTGCGGAGGCTCCCTGCCTCCGCGCCGCTCCTCGCACCCTCCCTCCCTCCCTCTCCGCCGCCCTCCCTGCCTCCTTCCCTCCCTCCCTCCCTGCCTGCCGCCCGCCCGCCCGCCTGCCGCCGCCTCCCTCTCCCTGCCGGCTGGGTGCTGAAGTTGGGCGGATGGCAGCAAACCCGCGCCGCTAGGGACGAGCCGCACCAGCCCTTCCCGGGATCGCTCAGCGCCAACTGCACGCAGCCGGGCGGGGGTGGGTAAGGCGCTCCGCTTTTATTTAAGCATGAATCGTGTTAAACGGCATCAAAATGTCTGCTTTATATTGATGCACGGAGTGGGGGGAAAAAAAAACCACCGACCAAGCGGGGGGAGGAAGAGGAGGAGGAGGGAGGAAGGCGAGAGGGGGGATGGATGGAGGGCGGTGGAGTGCAACAGAAAATGCATTCACGGGGGGGACCGGCCGTGTGTCAGTGTGCGTGTGTGCGTGTGTAACAACGGGCGGCTGCGGCGCCGAGGCTGCAAGGTGGTGGTGTGTGGGGGGGTGCGTGTGCGTGTGCGTGTGTGTGTGTGTGTGTGTGTGTCTGTGTGTGTGTGTGTGTGTGTGTGTGTGTGTGTGTGTCTCCCTGCCCGCGATGCACAAAGGGGTGGGGAGAGGTGCCGCCGGGCTCTGCCCGCGCCCTCCCCCGCCGCCGCCCCCCCCGGTTTGTGTCTGGGGTGCCGCGGCTCCGCCGGGCGATGCCGCGGGGCATCCGCCGCGCCGGGCGATGCTGCCCAGCCCGGGGAGGGGGAGGGAGCGGGCCGCCCCCGGGGAAGCCGGCGGCATGGGCTGGCGGTGTGACAGCCGCCAGCTCGCGGATAAGGCAGCGCTCCTGCCTCTCCTCTTGACCTTCCCCTCCCTGTAACGCGGGTCTGCTTGGCGGGGGGGGAGGTGGTGTAATTATTATTATTATTGTTGTTCTTGTTGTTGTTGTTGTTATTTTAATCCGAGGAGCCGGCGGAAGGTGAGGGTGAACAAACGAGTCGTTGCTCTAAGATCAAGAGTTGCTTTCCTATCCCTCCCTCTCCCCGGCCCCCTTTCTCGGCTGTCCCCACCGCGCCGGGCCGGGGAGAGGGCCCCTCCGCGGCCCCCGGGCGGCACCCAGCCTCCCCCGCCCGCCGTACCCTGCGGCACCGCCATCCCTCTGCCCCGGCCTCCTCCCCGCCCCTCCCCTGGAAATGTCGGCGGGATGCGGACGGGGGTGGCCGGCGGGGCAGGGGCTGCTCCCGCTCCGGCCCCGGCCCCGGCCCCGGCCCCGGCCCCGGCCCCGGCCCCGGCCCCGGCTTCGGTGCCGAGCAGCGCGGGACAGCGCAGCGCCGGCACGGCCCCGAGAGCGCGGGGTTCGGGCGGCTGGGCTTCCCTGCGCCCAGGGAAACACCGGCTGCCGCCGCTTCCCGGTGCTGCGGGGGATGCTGTAATGCTGCCTAGCCGCCGAAACTCGCGGTGTGCTGCTCCTGCGGTTCTTCACCTCTCCTTGGGATGAAACCGCCCGCAATTAAGAAGGCTGAGGTTGCCTAGCTTGCTCAGCTGTCAACCCTATATTGCACAATTCATAGCTACCTCCTCTTGTTGATTTAGAAGGAAACCTCACCCGCACTGTCAGGCTTAGAACCGGCAGGGGTAAAATTTAGGATTTTTGGTATTTGGTTTCTTCATTTCCGTATCTGGAGTTCCACCAACGTGTGTCATAGGTTTGCAGCCAGATGCTTTTGCAAAATGGATGAAATCTCAAATACCCTGCTAGGTAAATGTAAGTAAGTTATGTATCGTCTGGCAATACTATTATGGGTAACAGGTGATAAATAGCTTTCTACAAATGTAATATTCATGCATTGCAAATGTGGGGGGTTCTATAAAGGAAGTTAATTCTTTTTCACATCAGTGGATGCTAATGTCATCATCCTTACGTAAATGACTAGGGAATTTTCCTCTGGCACAAGCCATTTAGGCAAACAAATTATTTAACCTTTATAGGGAAACAGCGTTACACACTGTTATCACTGTTATCAAATATATATTTTTATTTGAGTTCATACTCAGAATAAGCAAAGTCCTAATAAAAGATACATGTGCCCCACCCCAATAACTTTACGGCCTAAGACACGAAGGCTGTGATACACGCAAGTACTGACCTCCCTAAAACAGGTGAGCGTTAGACATTTAAATGCCTTTCTCCATCAGGGCCTTAGATCCTTTTAAGTAGCCAAAATAAGAACATAATTTGATTAGAAGCATATGATCAAAAAAATTGCTATAGTGAATTGAACATCTAGTCCAATATCCTGGCTCTGACTATAGTCATTAGCAGATGCTGAAGGGAGAAAAACGTAAGAAACAGGATTAGTATACAGCGATCTTTTCCTGGTATATCCTTTCAAGTTCCAGCAAACTGTAGTACAGGGATTTCTTAAACTGGGGTTGCTCCCAGACCATCATGTTTAATAAGCCCTTGAATTTCTCTACTCCCTTTTTTTAATCCGTTTATACTTTGGTCTCAACCACATTCTGTGGCAATGAGCGCCGCAATTTAATCATGATTTGTGTGAAAAAGTACTTCCTTTTGTTTGCTATGAAGCTGCTGCCTGATAATTTCATTCGGTGCTCCTTAGCTTTTGTATGTGACAAGGAGCACATACTGTGTCTGTACAAGGTGCTAGGAGTGTCCTCTCACACCAGAGCAGGTACAGCACTGGCAGTTCAAGTCCCTTCATTTTATCTATCACTGAGTTGAGAGGTCTGCCTTTACCGAGGTGTAAAGCCTCGGTCTTTATGTTGAAATCTACAGATAAGAATAGTAATTCTTTTTCTTGTTATGCAACATGGACACTTGTGCACAAAGAATTGCCCTGAACCCATGAACTCATTTCAAGAAGGCTACGGAAAAGCTGTCTGTTGAAAATTAACTGCCTGCACTATTGATTTGAATCGAAATCTGACTGACAGCTTGGTGAAAAATTCCCTATCCTAATCCAGTTTTCTGCCTACCCTGAAAAGAAGATGACATGTTTTATTCTCAAAATGCAATTCTTCRTTTTTAAGAAGTATACTAAATACAAAATGCAAGCTATATGTCAAGGGACATATATCTATGAACTCGGTACATTCGAATTAGCATGACTTCTAATTGTTCCCTGTAACATTCATTATAAGGATGTGCATATTGAACAACGTGCATAGTTTCAAAAGTAAAGTTTAAACGTCCCATAAAATCTAACCGATTTGGAAGGAGCTGTGACACAAGTTCTTCTCCCCAAGAGTACTACTGMGTTTGAATCGTGCTTGAGGAGCACTGGTATTGATCAGACCAACACCGCAGAAAGCTTCCCTGATCTCACCGGTAGCCCCGATTTGATTTCCTCACAAGAACAATAGAGGAATAAGAGACCAGAGAACTACAAAAGCACAACCCAGACCCAAAGACCCCGAAGTTCTCACAGTTTGAAATCAGCAGCAGACACAACCTGGAGCAACTCAATCCGCAGCAGGATGTGGACAAGTGGAGAACGGTAGAAACCCACGTGAGTTGTGAAATCCTTCACAAAAAATAAAATACTCAGATGCAGTAATCCTCACCTCCCCAAAGACTAAAAGAAGAAAAGACTGAGTGGTATCATTATGAAGACAGGATAGGAGGGATGTCAGCCAGTCTCAGACTTAAGCTAGTCTCAAACTAAATGTGAGAATGATTTTCCACTTATAAGTGGCATATATGTGTATATATGTRTGTGTGTATATATATGTGGCAAACCATATATATATAGTGTGTATAAACTTTCCTTCACAGAAAATATATTAGCTTGAATAAATTTTACAATCCTAGTATCTTTTAAATAGCACTTTCTTACTTCTRTGCTTCACATGCATGCCTTAAAGTATGAAACATATGGAGATTCTTACGAATATGCTAGGAGTGTACTAAGTGAAACAGTATTAGCTTTTACAGAGATGTTCATCACAGTTCCATTAGCTCCCTCCTGATCACGGCTCTGTGATGTCAGGTAGGGATTTATTTTGCACTTGTATCAAGGTCTCAGCTTCAGCTTTTTTAATGAAAAATATATCCTCACCATACTTGTAGTGCTTATTCTGTGAATACAGAACGAGTTTTCTAAGAACATAAAATTCATGTGCTAACTGGCTTGAGTTAAAATTAGTTAAAAACTAAATCCTTCAAGAAATTCAGCATTTCTGTTGAGCTATTCTTTGTCCTAAGTAGTCTGARTAATGAAATAATGCAATCAAACTTTCCATACTGTTAATTAAAAGCTTGTGCGTAGGGTATAAAAACAAATGAATAGATGAAGTTGTAATTAAGTTTATCTATTCATGGTTATAGCTAATGGCTATAACTATAGTTAGGCTGTAAGTAGTGAGTAGCTTTGCTGCTGACTCCTGGGGGGCTGCTGCACGCTCCAAAAGAGCTCAGCCCTTCAGCTCGGCACCTCTGCGGGTCCTGGCTACGGTGGGTCTGAGATAGGGGTGCACGTCTGCATGCGCATCTCACTCCGATCCTCCAGCAAGTTAACCAATTCAGACATCTCATCATGCAGAGATTTTGTGTCTCGACCTGAAGTCAGGTATCTGCACTCACAAGGTTTCCCTTGGCACTGCTGCTGTCTCTAATGTGCACAAAGGAAGCAGCCATGCAGCGTGATTGTGGCAGGAACCTAGGGGAACGCTTAAAGCACACAAACAGATGAACTCAGGGTCTGCACTGCTCCTCCTGCCCAGCCACCATGTAACCTGGGCTGCGGGTAAACATGGGTCCTCCAAAGCAACGTAGGGGCTTGATTCCCTAGCGTGCTTTATCTGCTTTGCACTGCTCCGGTCATGCAAAATAGATGTAAACTCAATTTAAGTGACAGGTGTGCTTTGAATAATTTGTGCTGTTCTGGTATATTAATGAATCTGAGCTTAAATTAAAAAAAAAGAATAAAAGTAATGCAATCAATTTAAGATTGATTCTATCATATCTTCATATAAATTTTGAGTGATAGCTTTGTCTTTAAGTTCCTTGTTTATAAAATGTGAATGAAATGCTTCTTACCTTTCATACAATCGAAATTTTCATACATTATTTACTTTGTAAGCAAATCAGAAATGAGTAAATTTCTAGACAGAATGTATGTGGGGAATTACAGGTAGGGAGGTGGAATAGAAATAAAAGGTTAAGAAAATCTTCAATCCTAAAGCCAATCATTACATATTACTTAAAGACACTCAGACATCTTAAACACTACATCTGCACTGCATAGTCTTTCTCCATGCAAAAATACTATACATCTAGCCTAGTTTCTTCAGTGAGAAAGGGAGTAAATTAGTGAGTGATGCATTAACACAGCTATGCAGCTTCTGCTACCAAAGCAGCTTCATTTAAAGCAGCTTGGCTGCTCTCTCCAATGATGCCAGCTCTGTGCTTGCTGAAATATGAGAGACTGGACCACTCTATATAGCTCTAACTCTATACGTACAGAGTAGCAGAGAGTATACCAGAGTAATGCTGCCTTTAAAGGGAGACCGCCACTCTGTCACGGCTCCCTGCTGTAAAAGTCAACTGATTATGCCACCTTGCTCTGAAATTTTAGTTAAGTGCAAGTCCAAGCAAGACTTGGTCTGATTCTGTTTTAGGAAGGCTGAATATGGTTTTGGCTGTTTTGCTGTGTTATGTTTTGCTGTGTTGTGTTTTGCTGTGCTGTGGTATGCTGTAACAATGTCTTCATTTATCAGAAACTCATGTCAGTTACAGTAAAATAACCCTATGAGATAAGGCAATTAAACCACAGGAATCATGGATGAAGGCTGTCATGGTATCCTTAGCACAGCACTTTTATGCCTACTGTAGTTCAGATAGCTTTCAAACGAGAGAGCTCATAACACTGGGCACCCCAAGAGGCAATGTGTCCTAGGCACATCACAGCCGTGGCAAGGAGCTGCAGGAAATCCTTACGTTTCTCACAGTACCACTGGCCAGCTCGTATCACCATATACACACTGATCTCCTAAAAGCCTAAATTAGAGGGAAATGTATAGTAAATTTTTAATACCATTGTTACTGTTTATCATTTACGTAATGAGAGCAACCTTCTGAAGTAAGGAATTTCTTATCCAATCCACATTATTATGACAGCACTGCAGGCAGCACACGCTCCCTGATGCTCACATTGCACCAGACCTTTGGGTGGTGTAGATGCTGCTTTCTCAATGATTTGCATCATATGAAAATCAAGAACAGTGAGTAATAACTTCCTGTACAAGGCCTTCACAAGTAGCCCTGTTTTAATGAATGTAGGTGGGAAGTGTGGTCCTAATTACTCAGTGTCCAAAAGGTACTTTTATTTCCAAGTCTTACTATCTGCAGAAATTACAAAGTCCTAAAATATTAATCAGATACTTCATAGATTTCAAGATGGGTTTGGAAAGAGAGGATTGAGATGTATATGTTATTTTTTATCATTCAGATAGAATGGTTTAAAAATATATCCACAAATTATTTTGGTGCTTAACTCTAAACTAGTTTCTTGGAATGCAGTTGTCATATAATGGTCTGATAATCTTGATAGCTTGTTCAGAATGGTCTGAACAGCTTGATATATCCAATAATCTGGTAACTGGAGTGTAATTTGTAGCATTTTTTCACTATTATTTTTGTTATATGTGTCCAAATATTTTTATAAACACTTACTGACCCTCATAATGTAAAAAAACCAGATGATAATAATAATCAGAGTCTCAGCTGTATGGTAAGCATCGTGTTGACCAGAGTAGACAAGGATGTTTTCAAATGCTATGTCTGATTATTTGATATGTAAAATCAAGTCATAGAGCTACCACAAAAAATTAAGTACTCGTGTGGCAAGAATCTTGAAAAGGATAGAGGGAATACCTCTACCCACTGAATGCAGCAACTTCATAAATTATGAAGTTATGAAAGCGGCAGCTTTGAGCTGATAGCTCATGTAGGACTGCGCATTGGTCAGTGATTCAGTATACAGTGATTCACTATGCAGAAATCTGAATGTTTATTGGATTTGTCCTGAGAGCTCTCTGCAGAAGAACCGTCCCGTATCAAGTATCTGTCTCAAAGCCTATGTCTGCACTGCAAATTGCAATGTAGGGTAGAGATATCTGACAAAGGTTGGACACTGAAAAAATCTAGTTAAAGCAGCACTTAGCCCTGTGCAAGAAAATGACCTTATTTTACCTCTACTGTCTGTATGTCATCTTGCATCCTGCAGTATAGACTACTCAGAAACTAAGAAATCCACTCCTGAAATTTTTCTTTTTTTAAGCTGAATGGCTCCTGAGGGCATTTACCATGAAATATGTTCCATACTCCTTCAACCATTGTCTTAGCTCTTCTTAAACCTGCTTCAATTGATCAATAACCCTCTTCGTCTAAGGACGTTACAACTGTTGTTTCAATAGCAGTCAGTGAAAAATACAGAAGTAACATGGCTTTCGCATGGCTGTCTAAGATTTTGGCTTTATGTAGCCAAGGTAGCACAGCTCTTTTGGGTGCAGGATTGCACTGAGCACTTMATTTACTTGCCATGACTCTCAGTTCTTGTTAGAGTCCCAGGTTATGTCTCTGTAAATAATAAAAGCCTGAGCTTGTGCACCAGAACTTGATTGTCTGCGCACTAAATCGTTAGAATGGTCCCAGACCTGGCTGGAAAGTTACCACAGTCCAGGGACCATTCCCAATAAAATGCTTGTATGAGGCTGTCCTGTTATCCAGAGCAGGTCAGTGTAATTATATGAATATAACTAAGTTGGCGATTTGGCCTCAGAGCCAGAGAACAAGCCCTGGAATTGCTTAACTTTCCAGTACAGACACATCACATCTCTTGGGATATAGCCTCCAGCCTCTGACTTTGGTCTGCATCCTTTCTTCTTAGGTGTATGATATTAGATTCAACCAAAGTAAATCCTTGTTTGCTGTGATTTACTTACTAATGGATCCAGATCACCTTAAGTCAGTGATTTGTCCTTGTTAGCTTATATTGTTCCCTTGATATTCGCCTACTACAAACAATAGCATTAGTGATTTTTATGGTTCCTTCTGTTTCATTCACAATAGAGGGGAAGGTTGTCAGGTTGTATAGAAGAACATATTCCTGAAGGATCCAGTTAGAAACACACCTGCCTAATAATTATTCCCCATTTTTAATTTCAGACCAAGATTTATCAGGTTTTAATACATTTAATGTTTATCATGTTGATTTTTATCATGTTTATTGTACAATCACAATGTTGTGTGTACTAACAGAAGTCAACATATTTATATTGACAATATAGCCATTGACTTCAGCCATCAAATTGGTAATCTTATATAAAATATTAAGATAACCATCTCATACCGATCTCAAATATATATAGTTTTAAAATGTGTATTTAGCATAACTCATATTGAATGGCTTTAATTATACTGAGTTCATTGAAGTCCTTCATGTGTTTATTACTATTAATCTATCAAATCTGTGGGATGAGGTGGGTATGATTTATGTTCAATATTAATTTCTTTCATACATAACAGGAGAGAGAATTGTTCAAGCATATTTAGCAAGAAAGTGTAGAGTTTAGGAGAGTGGCTCATATCTGTATGTGCATGATATAATAGGAAAATTATATACCTTGTGTGACTTCTACTGAGCATTTTTCTTGGTCAGGCATATAATGCTGTGACAAATACTGTGACCTGGTTTCATACAATGTGTAAAAGCAGGTGACATTTCAGGAACTTTTAAGAAAATAGAGAAATAGTAAGCACTGAGAACAAATACAGAACACATTATGAAAAGGCTGTTACTGTCTTTCCAGATTTCTGGGATTTAGACCTAGTAAGTGTTTGGAGATAATTGTCCCATCACGCCATCTTTTTTACAAGCTCACATTTCAAACAACCACATCACCTCTGCATGCTGGGACAACAGCAGTGCTATTTCACAGAAAAGAATACAGATACATATCAATTAAGYGATTACAGGATCACACAGTAAAATAGTGGCAGATGCAGAAATTAAATATAAGGGGCAAAATTCAAAATTCTTGTTGATTTCAAGGGTCAAAATTTAACATTGAGAATCTTATCTCCCAGTCCACTTGACAGCTTCCCTTTTACCAAAGTAATGGTCATATATAAAACATCAGAGAGAGCTTAAGATCCAGAAAGTCTCCAGATCCAGAAAATCTCCAGGACAAAAATGGGAATTTGCAGTTGAATCAGAAGTCAGTCTTTCTGATCAAATATTCTTCGACATTCTGAAGATGACCAGAGCAAAACCCATCCAATATAATTACACTGTTCCCTTGAATATGTAACCTGAATGTCAATATGAAAAGTATTAGTTATGGCCATGTTAGAAAAAATATCCTCAGTAAGCAAAAGACTTCAAAAACATGAAGACTTTGGATGGTTAAGCAACGTAGCCCTACATTTAATAAATCAGAAAGAGAAAATGGAAGCATATAGCAGGTAGCATGATACCTTCTGCATATATATCCTGACATTCAGCTCATCAGTTCTTTAAAATAATCTGGGATTTTTGTGATCCATTAAACCATTACCTGTAGATCTGTCATCCTCATAAAATGAGGTAACTTCAATACAGTAAAGTCAGTCAAATAACCCCTGTCCTAGCTTTACCAAATTAAGTATAAAAAAATTCTATGCATATTTCTTTTGGCTTGATTGTTAGTTTTTATGATAAAAGATCCTGTAAGATCACAGTTATAATACACAGAAGAAAACGTTTTTACAGTTAATAACAGAGAGTAGACTAACTAGTCAACTCATGCCTAATTCTAGTAATGAATGCAGCATACCTTTTCTAACCCCAGATTACTCTGAATTTTAACAACACTGCATTCTTGGGCTTGATCAGAGCTTGGTCTAGGGGAGATGCTTTAATCAGTCTCTATCAGCATATACTTTATATAGGTTTATGTATATTTCTTTGTAATTTAGTCTAAGATACTTCAAATTAATTATCTTCTGCTTACCACAGTGAGAGAACACATCCTTGGGCTGTGGCATAAGTTACCACCAATCAACTCCTCCAGTAAATTTGCCCTGAAATGTGCTGATGGCCCAAGTAAATGCAATGTAGTTTATTTCTTAATGAAAAGAAGTAAGTTACTGCATGTCCCTTTAAAGATGGAGGGAGAGGTCTCTCTGAATTCAAGTAAATATGGTCTAAAAGAACTTGAATGTAACAAGACTAA
The DNA here is from genome assembly GCA_035582835.1 of Phoebastria nigripes. NCBI lineage: Eukaryota > Metazoa > Chordata > Aves > Procellariiformes > Diomedeidae > Phoebastria > Phoebastria nigripes. The sequence goes on along the minus strand of JAYKAV010002834.1, from coordinate 761,082 downwards.
ATTTGTCTGAAAGTGCAATTTATTGCAGACCCAGCTGTAGATGGGATTCAGTTGGTTTAAGGTTCATAGGTGTTCTAAGACTCCAAATAATTGAATTGCTATTAATGTGTAAGGCTTTTTTCCATTAACTTGAATGGACTTCTATGGCAGAAGCTATTCTTATATCAATGATAGCCATCAGTCATATTTCAACATGTGATTGCAAGGCTCTATTTAGGCTCTGTTAAGTAGAAACTGTTCTGCTGGACAGTGAGATCATACACAACAAGGGGACTGAATGCCAGAGACACCTTGACTTTGACTGCACCCTATGCTGTGAGGTACTAGCTGGAATCACCTAAAGACCGTATTTTATGTTTTAAAACCAAGTTGGGTACTCTTCATACAGCAGACTTTCTTTTTTTTTTTCTATGTTAAAYCCCGAGCTATGTAGGTGAGAGACTATTTCAAATTGCTACAGTCCTGTCCTCTAAGGTACAGAGTGTATCCAGCAGAGTGCCAAGCAAATCAACTGCTATTGAACCAGGCTGGCAGCGTATGCTCAGCAGCATTCTGGATTAGACTGCTTTTCATTAGTATGGCCAATTCCAGCAGGTGGCTTAGTAGTAGTTTAAGGAACATTAGAAAATAAGAACATAGGCTGGAGGGAACACCCTGGCTAATTGCATCCCGATCTCCGGCTGTTTCCAGCAACCAGTTCTTACCTTTCCTTCTTTTTCTGGATCAAGTTAATATTAAAAGCAGGAGGGTTTTTTTCACATCTATTCTTACTCAAAGGCTGTTCCAGAGTTCCTGTTGAAAACCTTTTTCTCATTTCCAGCCACTTCAAAGACAGCTTATTCCCCATTTGTTCTTGTGCAATCATCCATATTAAATCGGTCTCCCTCCCTTCCATTTGTCCACCTGACACACTCATCTCCCTCCCCTTTAAATATTTGTCCCAGTAATACTCTTTAGATCAAACAGACATCAGAAGAGGGAGGGAACCCTCAGAATGCAAAATCTTTGCTTCTTGTGAAGAAAGGGGGCTCAAATGCCATGGCAGCAGCGCTCCTTCCAATCACAGAACCCCTCCTCCAGCCCTTTCCCTTCATAACTTAATCTGAGGAGCTCCCTGGAGTAGGAATGCAGTAGGCTGTGTGACTACTCCATGAGCATCCTCTCATTCCCATTTATGTAAAAGGGATCACTTGCTAAGGAGTATTCAAGGTGCAGCTAACACCTAAAGAAATCTTAAAAGTGTGCTGCTTGAGTTTCAGTGCTGTGACGCAGTGCGATCCTTGCTGTGAATAGTGGCAGCAAAACACATGAGATCATGTGTGTAAGAAAAGACTCACCTACCTAAACTTTGGGGGGGCTAAAAGTGTCTTTTTTTCCTCTATCACCAAAATACATTTCCATGTTGATTTGGATACAAGAAAGCTTCAGTATCAATATAATTTCTCTTCTCAGACAGAATGGCTTTTTCAGGAAGCTCTTCTGTAAGTTACTTACAAGTGCTTCTCAATCTTGGCATCTTGTAGGACTAGATAAATAAACAAAATATTAATGTAGACACTTAGATATTATTCTAGAAGAGCAGGGTTCCAGCAATAACAACTGTGTGATGCAAATGCTTTGGTTCACCTACATTGCACAGGACAATGTCATCACTTCGATTTGTTGCTGCATGAGTCACCTTCAAAAGAAAAGTTAAATCACAAGAGAAAATTAAACATTTGTCAAGGAAATGAAGAATCTGCACCACTAGGATGAATTGGCTGATGATTATTCTTAGAGTTCAGTTCTGTTATGAACTAGGTATTGTTGACCCACTTGCAGACTTGAATGGAAACAGATCATGCTGCTTTATGAGGGTTTCGCACTCGCATCTAAAAAGTTGTCTTTACACCCAAGAGGAGGTTTGAACTGACAATAAGCATGCCATAGCCTTATGCTTGTGATCATCCTACCTGTTACTGTGCACTGAGAAAAATACTCAGCCCTATCTCAGGACAGGGACCTCACTAGGAAACAAAATTTGGCTGCGCCCAAACTTATGGTGGCTGAACAATGACCAAACGTCTGATATGATCAGCAGGCAGCTATGCCCCCCCCCCAAATGCAATTATTACATGACCTCAGCTTATTTTTTATATTTGAAAAAAATTGTGTTGTTCAAACAAACATAAAGCCATTCAGAAACCGTCTAAATTTGGCTTCCAGACTGTTTCAGATTTTGAATGCCTTGTCACTGCTTCTGAGTGATGTATAATGGAAATATAAAGGTCAGTGCTATTAGCACATTGAAAACATTTCCATCCACATCTCCTTCCTAAGATGTTGCATGGGTGGCATACCAGCAGGCAACATGTGTCACGAGTATTATCTATGTGTGTCAGAAAACAGTCCCCTGATCAGAAAAAGCAGCTACCCCGAGGTTGTAGGTATGCATACCCCATTTGTTAAAGGCCAGTCTGGAGCTCAGACATCCCCAACAAACATGTGGGGACAACACTGAGTTGGTCTGGGTGCCCAAGTGATAAGCACTTACCTTTTGAGTGTCCAGTGGATGGTTACTCCATCAGGCATTCCACATCCCACCCAGGCCTGAGTGCCTGAGCCTCCCTGGCCCTGCTGCTGTCGTGATGCCACACAGAGGCACAAGAAATCTTGTCATCTTGTTCACAAGACAGCGATGTGGATGGACCATGGGAACCTGCCATGCTTACAGCTGGCGGGGACCTGTGCTTTTTGTCCCCTTGTAAGCAAAGCTTCCCAAAGGCAGACAGAAAGTTTCCACAGCACATGATTATTCTTGCTAGGACTCTAAACTAATCTGCAACTCCCCAGAATCAAAATTTCAGGTGTGGATTTAGGCGGAATATTGTTGGCAAGAATATCTAACCTTTGTCAGTCTTTCTCCAGAAGTCATCGGTCATAGCACTATTATAGCAATAAGGCTGTAAGTTAGGGTGAAGCCAGARAAAGACAATTCAAGAAGTTTTGAGACATTTAGAGTGTCTGTTAGAAATATCTATAAATTTTTCCAGAATAGTAATGCGAATGGGAAGGTTAGAAGTAGATCTGCAGTGGTATAGAGGGTCAGTGGCCAGGGATGGTTTCTGACAGTAAGAGCAGACATATATTTTCTTAAGGTGCTTGGTGCTACTGCATCCTGAAAGATGGAATAAAAAATACTCTCCACAAAAGTATCATAGTACTTGCCCACAGGTCTATCCCAGTGAGGAAACATGTTAGTTCAAATCAATAATTGCAAGGCAAAAGTCCTTCCTACGTTTCCACACAATGGAACGATGAACATGAACACAGGCCTCCACCCTAGCAGAATAATCTGCAAAATCTTACTTTGTGACCAAACATGCAGGCGGTTCAATTTAATTCTGACTAGTTCTTTCCACAAAAGTACAAAAAATTTCCCTGCAGGAGGAAGTGCTTGAGTCAGCTCCACAGAGAACAGAAGTTTATCCTATTCACTAAGTGGGATGAATCTTCTATTGAGATGCTAAATATTGTTTCATTGCCTTCCATACAGCCCTTCCATAAGATCTAAAGAACTTTTTATGCCACATTTATATTCATTGTGAGCCTTTTGCCCCTGGCTCCCCAGCTGTTTCCCTGCTTACATCCTGAGGCAAGAACTGCTGAACTTGGGGAGCAGGAAGACTGAATTATTGACAGGGATGGTCTACAGAAAATTTTAGAGAGTGTGTACACATCAGAATTGGCTATCCAGATCTTCCAGGAAAAGGAACAAATTTCAAGAGCAGAAGTAATAACCAACACATCTCTGTGAGGGAACACAGAGATGTTAAAAGGACCTTTAAAGTGTGAAAGGGCAAGAAACAGGCATAATAGACATGGAGATTGTAATGGTAAATAGCAATGAAGGGTACTGAAGTGAGAACATGAGTCTGCATGCTATTTAGTGAAGAAAAAAGGAAATTAGTGAAGAAAAGGTGAATTAAGTGGCTACAGTGATACAATCTTGGAAGTATGGAATAGGAGAGTAGGACGCTGAAAAGTAAAGGTCAGGGGCAGAGGGAGGCTTTTTGCTATGGAAATGGGAAGGAGAGAGGATTTTAGAGCTCAGAAAAATGAACAACAGTATTTTGCAGCAGATGAGATGATAAATGAAGGAGAGAGGAGTCGATAGTGACTGAAGTTTAAAAGGTTGGGAACCAAGTGATCTGAAAGATTATGGTACCAAACAGAGAGGAAAATTTGGAGAGGAGATAAAGACATTTTCTCTCTATCCAATGAATTTAAATTGCCAGTGCAACATCAAGGAGAAGAAAGCCATTCACCAGTGGGTGAGAGGCTGAAAAGAGCAAGATCTCACCAACAGTAAACTGACTGCGTGGGTGCCAGTGTATACTTAAGGCAGTAGGGGAACATGTTGTGGTTCCAGCAACCAAAAGAAAAKAAATCCAGCATTAAAGAGCTAGAARAAGAAGCAGGAGATGCTGAAGAATTTTATAGTAAGGACTGAGGGGAATGGAAGAAATGTATTACAGTCACTTTTTAAAATAAAAGTTGATTTCTAATAGCTTTTGATTATTAGATGATGTTTGTAGCATCTGAGGAATTTAGGAGATGTTTGTTCAGCCTGAATATTAAGAAAGATATTACTCAAGTCCTGCTTTAAAAAAAAGTGTTAAAAATTAAAATAGTTCCTTTATGTGCAATAAATAATGACATATGGACAACATCAGAACAACAACAACAAAAAAAAAACCCCAAAACCAGGTTGCTATCCGCAATTAAAATTTCCTCCTGAGGCACTCAAAACTATGTGCTATTCAACTAAATTTCCTTGATCAGGAGATCAGAACTAACAATTAGATAACACTTCTATTCCCTCTCCTCCTTTCTGATCCTACCCAACACTCAAAATAAGTAAGACACCTCTGGCTAAGTAAGAGCAGACGACCTTCTTGAGTAGAGAGATCAATTTTTCCAAAGCTGTGCTTTCTTTGGATCTGGAGATCTGCACATGAAGAGAAAGACGGCAGACAACTTTTGATAGCAATAAAAGCTTGTGCCATTCCTAGATTTGCTTTACGTGGCAAATCTACTGGAGGCCTTTTTTATCCACAGCATGCTTTCTATTACAGGACTAAGGTACTAAGGAAAAAGGTACTATTGAGCCAACTGCAAGTCTCCGAAAGATTTTATTGCTGTTAGAGATAATTCAAAATTTTACTGTATCCTGACCAATACCTTTAATATTTAGAACTGATTTTGTTTCCTTGCTTTTTAAAAAAGCCATTTTCCACCATCCAAAATTTCCCTAATATTATTTTTCATCAATTCTGTTTATGGAAGATGCATAAATATTACAGTAGCATAGTTACTGGCAACACTGGTGTCCTGAGTACCAACCCTCTGGTAGACAGAAAGTGGCCGTTTCAGTAATGTCTGAATATACATTCTGGGATTAAATCTAAGATCTCCATATTTTTAGGGATAGAGGCATTACTAATTGTCATTCTTTTTGAGGAAAACATAGTTTTTAGACAGAAAAGAAACAAAAAAATGTAATTAAAATATTTCACTTAATTTAAACATTTCCTACAGCTCCATTTTGTGTGCAGCCTTCCAGGATGAGGTATTTGTGCATAGGTTGAACTGGCCTAGCATAGAGATAGGCAAGGAAGAGTTTATCATCTTCTTTACTCAAGCTGGGATGACAGTAGCTGCTGTATGCACCTTGGCCCCARTCTGCTACAGAGATTAGGCATCCAAACTAGGACTTAGTTGGCTTTCAGTCTTCTGTATCTAAGAACCCACAATATCCCATTCCGCTCACACCCTTAGGTACCCAAATTTCCCCAGTCAAGTGCCTTGAGTGCCTATTACTCATGCTTGGAACGGCTTCCAGCTAACTAAGTCACAACCAGCTCTCATCAGGACATGTTTTCTGCCTGAGATCCCAGAGGAGGTCGGTCCAGGWGATATGCTGAGAGTGTGCTCCTCATTTCCTAAAAGAGCTGAGCTCATCACAAAACACAAGACACAAACRGACTGTCATTCCAAAACACAGCCAGAGAAATAAAGAGAAATAAAATAAAGCAAGAGGGACAGCTCTGGCCAGCATGTGAGACACCTGGGCTCATCCCATGTGAATCTGAGGGAGTTCACACCTTCCCTTTCCCATCACAAGAAGCCTGCCCTAATCGCCAGTTTTGTGTCCTGAAGATATTCAAAGGGAGAAACGGTCTCCACTATTCCCGTTGACACTGCTGCTTTGCAAAAAAACCTACCCAAAACCCCATCAAACAATTAGAGAGTAATTAGCTTACCTGGCACAAAGACTAAACCTACAGTAAATGTTACATGCAACAAATAGCCTGACAAGTTCTCTTCAAAGATCTGCAATTATTATTAAGTGGATGTTCAACCTGACCAGACATCCTAAAAGGTATTTATTCTTGCATAGAAGTTCTGCAGCTATGTGGTTATCCTAAACCCGTAACTAGCAAATTCATTTCTCCTCTACCCCATGGTTTCTCTCTCTTTTCTTTTTTCTATTTATACTATAATCAAGTCTCCTGAAACTTCACCTGGGTGAAGATATTCACCAAACCCGGATGGAGAGTGCACCGAAGGCAGACATTTTCTAAGCATTTCTTCTGATACAGTGTTTAGTCTGGGTGCAGATGAGCTCTTCTGGGAGTTGTCAGACAATTTTGAAATTGTTGCTTTCTGAAGAGAGACCATTTGTTTTTAATCTTTCAAATGCCATGGGGACATCAAACAAGACTGTAAGGAAATTACTTCCTGGGGTCAGGACCCATGCTGATGGAGGTAGAATGTGGATGGATTTAGGAAACTCCACTTAACATTTCTGAATTGTCTGTCAGTCCCTGYTCCAGAGACCCATGGAAGAGACAAGAGGCTGTATGTTCCCCTAGTCTGTGAAATTATTAGCATGACAGGAGTCATATATGGGAGATGAAAGCTGTTGTTTAAAAGTGGTCGTAGGACTGAAACAAATAATGTACAACACCTTTGGTAATTCCAGATGGGGCTCCCTTAATGCAGACAGGTCCGCTATTGTGGCCCCACACAGTAGCTTAGAGAAATGCAAATAGCAAATTTTTACAAGTTAAAGTTTTTCTCTGGTTATCTACATTTCTTATGTATCTCTCACTATCATCTTGTCCAAGTGCCTCAGAATCTTAAAAATCTATGTCTCGAGTCCAAGCTCGACTTTTTGACTGTCTAGTCAAAAAGAAAAGACTCCTTTCTGCTCATCCAATAGTCAATCACTTGTTCTTCCACCTGGATTTAGAAAGCAAGGCTTAAGTTCACGATGAGCAGAAAAGGGTCTTACACCTGCATCTCTTGCATCCCCTACCTTGGTATCTGCTAACAGTTACGTCCCCTTTGATAGGACCTACGCACAAGTGAGAAGTCTGGAGTCCCTCAATTCAAAACTGGAAAGATTTTGAAATCATAGATATGTTTCATGAAATGGAAAAATTATTTTGTACATGAATAACTGAAATACATCGTTTCACAACCGGTAGTCTCCAACTCCTATTGAAAGAAGTAACTTACTAAAAGACAATAAGCAACAATTGAGTCAGGCTTCTTTAAATTTTAGGATAGCCCTCAGCTACTGGATCATCTTTCCTCTCCGGTTTGTTGACTATCTCTGATCAATTGGGTATGGTGCCTGACTYGGGCACAAGTGGAACTTCCTTTATTAACTATTTATTAAAGTTGCGGTGAACGGCTGTTGTAGAAAGTTTAAAGCTTAGGTTCTTTAGTGGAATCTGAACACTTACTCTTAAAATGCCTCTGGCTCATCTACTGACATGCTGCCAGATGTGAATCATAGCAGGATTGCCTGCTGCCTTCTATGTAGGGTTGGGCACAATGAGAAAGMGTCCTCATCTCCATCACCGGATTTTCTAACTAGTTAATGTAAACTGCTGTTTTTTCCTGAAAGGTATGTCTTGCTTATACGCTGTCAGATTTTAGGATATGAGAGAGCAATGATGATGAACACTGAAAGACAAATCAAATAAAGAATCAGTGTGGACTGTTAGGGGAATACAATGGCTTACTGTAAGGGAACACTGTTAAAACCAAAGTGCAATAAGAGAGAGGTTTTTATGCTAAATTAAACTTTAATTGTCAGGATTGCACCTGGAGCACAGAACTCAGTTCTTCAGTTAAAAAGCATGCAAGTGTCTTTCTGTGAGACTAACAGACTGACCAACTTTTTTAAGCCTCCCGTGAAAGTGACACAAATGCACAGAAACAGGAATAAATGAATAAATGGGGAAGCAACATTTCTATCCATTGCTGCAATAACTTAGATGGAAAAGGACACACYATTAAAAGAGAAAGGGTGATAAAAGCGTATCACTAGACGGCTAAGTTTGCCTTGTACTTTGCCGTAAAWGCTAGGGATCATCAGGCTGAGTGTTCTGAAAGCTTCTCCATTCAGCAGGACTCAAAAAAACAATTCCTACATTTTGCTATGAGTCAAGCCAGCAAGATGTTTTTAATGGGCTTTCAGGCTTGATTTTGGAAATATCATAGTGTCACTTATGGTAAAACTAGAACAAATAACAGCATCTGTCTTGAATATAGCCATCTCAGCCCCATTACACCATAGCAATGCCATTAGAAGCAAACCAGTTTTCCTGTCCTGTCTGTCTATTAAGTTATCTTCCAAAGTGATAGCATTCTTACCAGGAATATTTGCCAAGCATGTCTAAAGAATGATTAACTGTTTATATATTAYTTCAATTTCTCCATCTATTGCAGTTTCTGATTTCCTTTGGTTTATGTTTTGAGTATCACATCAAAAAAGTAATTTATTGCCCCCATTTGATAAAAAGAGCCTCTGTATCTGAAGGAGGCTGTTTAGTTTGCATCTAGGTTAGTATAATGGTAGTTGGGAGATTATGGATTAGTTACTCCAGATTTAGAGAAATTCAGCTTTTCAAGAAGCTATGGTGTGTGAGGTTGGTTGCTGGATTTGGATTTGGGTTTTTGGTGTGTTTTTTTTAAAACATTGTYCTGCTACCTTTCCCAAAGCAAGCATACCAAAGTAACCCATGTAAACTGCAAGTGTGCTCACAGGCTGATTAATGTCAGCTGTCACTGAAGAAAATGTTCGAGCAAGCAACAGTGCACACCATTTAGCATGGGATGGAAAACTTTGAATCTCTTTCCTATCATTTTGGTGACAAAATCTGACTTGGTGCTGAAGACCAAAGTATTATTCTCTTGACGGCAGCTTAGCCTCCATAAACTCACTTGAGCTAATGGACTTTCAGAGCTAAGCTACTAGAAAGGCATAGCTACAGCAGGAAACCAGACTGAGGTTATTACTGAAATCTGAGGWCAGTCTGTTAAAACTACATGGCTTCTGAACCTCACTGACTCAAATYGCAGTTTCCTGACATGATGATAGAGCATAAACCATCTTTCTTCTTGCCAAGCGGCTACGAACTGCCACTAGAGCAGTAGATATCTCTGCAGCTGAAGCATAAGCACTCACTGAGTAACAGTGAAGCAGTGTAAGGGAGGATGGAGTACAGAGAAAGGGAGCAGAAAAAGCTGAGACAGCTGACAGAACTGCTTTTGTAAAGGAAAACAAGGTGAGCACCTGCAAACTCCTGCATCATGGCATAAGTCATCCTCTTGAGCAAGGAGTAGAGAGTAAACTGTCCTCTGCATTTGCCCAGGAGTAATCCTGACTCATTTAGGAAACACAGTGTATCCAAGCTATTGCATGGCTTTTGTTAGAAATAGTCACTTTGCTTCTGCTTGTTCTATAGCAATTTGACATCTCAGTTCTCAGTATCAAGTTTCTTGACTATCAAGCAAAAAAGGCAAAAATCTGAGTCCTATACCATCCCCTCATTCCTCATAGGAGTACAAACTGCAAGGGCTATCCATTCTGTGTTAAGAACTTTGTCCCTCATTCCTCCCATCATAAAAAGAAAAGAAAAGAGGAAAAACACCAAAGAAAAAAAAAGTAGCCCTTTAACTGTAGCTAATATGAAATGTATACAATTCTAACTGGGGACATCTGGGGGATTCAGGAAAACTTTGTGCTCTAAATCCTCACTCAGTGTTTTCCTGTATAACTCTGCAAAAAATCCCACCAAACCCTTATGCACTTGCTTTTATGTTTATATGACCAGTTATAGGAAACCAAAACTCATCTTCCTTTCAGGGTTATTTGGGAACCTGATTCGTATCTCAGGTGCTTGGAGGCTGATGGAAATTCTATGCAAGTGCATAAAGCTGCTTTCTTACCAAACAAACTGTGGCTTTACAATAGCTAAGATGGAGTTAAACCAGCTTTATTGGGTCACTGGTTAAAATGATTACTCTTTGATGTACACTACAGCTGCTCTTTAAATTATGCCTCTTCTCCAACAGCTCAAGTAAGTAGTAAGTAAGTAAAGCTTACTGCTCACTGTTCACTTTCTCATTTTAAAATACCAGTTTATATAGCTTTTCCACTTTAAGAGTAAAGGGATGGTATCCTCTRTTGGATGCCGGGGGGAACGTTGTCACCGAGGATGAGGAAAAGGCTGAGGTACTTAATGCCTTCTTCGCCTCAGTCTTCAATAGTCAGACCAGCCACCCTCAGGGTATTCAGCCCCYTRAGMTGGAAGACGGGGACGGTGAGCAGGATAAACCCCCCATAATCCAGGAGGAAGCGGTGAACGACCTGCTACGCCACCTGGACGCTCACAAGTCCATGGGGCC